>JAVXUP010000301.1:0-562771 GCA_033070095.1 Escallonia herrerae | reverse complement strand
AAGTTAGTCGAGTCTGAAAAATTTGGCAACGAAGAACAAACGGATCACTTTACTTCAAATCTTGTTTGGTAACTTGACATAAAGTACGGATCACATAGCAATTACCATTTTCATCTTTATAATCAGAGATAGGAGAAAGGCCATTTTGCACCTTAACAAGATTAAGTACCTCTTGGCAAGAGCAGGTTCAGAGGTGACACGAGATTTTGTGGGGGTAGCATTGCCAACCTTAGTTGCAGGAAACTCCTAATAAGGTGACGTTTCTCTCTCGGAAACTCGCTTTTGCTATCCCAAGTTAGGAGCTCCATGGGATCTCGTCCCAAGCTAATATGGGAACTCGATCCCGTTTGCGGGATAGAGATGCATGGAACAAGTGAGAGAATACCTGAAAATCAAGCCCTTTTCAACTCAATTCCTTGTTTCTCTCCTCCTTCAAGTCCTTAAAGCCTCCTTGTCTGTTGTTGCTGGCTATGTAAACTATACTAAACAAATGATAATACTCTTTACTCATTTATTTATTCAAGCCGCTCCCAACCTTAGATTCTTCTTGGTGCTTACGCTCCCCGCCCCCGTTCCCGCTCCCGCCCCCGCCCCCGCCCCCGCTTTGTGCAACTAAGTTGCCAACAATAGCAGCAATTAGCTTCCACATATTAAAGTTTGAGAGGGAGACAAAAGCGAGCAATATGACCAGTACCATAAACAACACAATGTGAAAATATAAAAATAGCTCCATTGCTATGAATTAGCAGAAGTATAGTCGGAGCAGGCCGAGAAGGTCAAGCAGAAAAGGAACTAGCTTCATCAAAATATGTACAAGGAGACGGATGGACAAGTCTTCTCTCTCAGATTGAATGTGCTAGCGGCTGCAAAGGAAGGGTTTTCTGCAGTTCCTCCCCAACCCGATAAGCAACTTGAAAACTGTAAAGCCTACTAGTAGCTAACTTAACCCCAAACGATGCATGGAGATCATGACATCCTCCACCCATGAGAACTCTGATCTTGTGGCCAAGTTGTAGAACCTTCCGGTGTACTGTCGCAGAGACATCGAACCCTGAGTCAGCAGTGAAAGCCCACATCAGCACGCTGCTTGTACTTGACCCGCACAAAGTAGCAGTGCATCACACTTATCACGTCGAAGCCCTCCCACGAGTAAAAAGCAGCATTAAAAGTAAGGTAATATTTTTTCCACCAAAGGATAATTGGAAGAGTTTTCCACAGCATGATGTTCGGAAGCACTTGACCAATATCACGAAATTTTAGTTTTGGCTTTATCCAGATGCGTAGCCTGAAATTCTGCCAAGTGGGGCATTACTGCATGAATTTATAAACAAGGTTCAGGTGCGGGTGCTGGCATCGGAAGCGAAGGCAGTCATGGCTACTATGGTGAGGGCGGTGGTGGTTACGGTGGTCGAGGTGGTTGTGTTCATGCATGGCGGTCGTGATTGAGATGGTGGTGGATGACGGTAGTAGGCGGCGATCACCTAAGTATCGCATGGCTAGAGTGGCACCGATGGCGAATATGAAATGACGAGTAATGAACCAATTTTTAGAATTGTGGCATATCAAATGATAATCTGGATTTCAACTAAAGAAGAGAATTGGTTGACTTTAAGAGTTGTTGTATTCCATTGGCAGAACTGGCGTAGAAGTGGCGGCCATAATTGCTAGTTCAGCCTCATGTGAGAACCACTGGAGTTGTGATGTTTCTTTCTAGAATCAGTTTCTACATTGGTGATTTTTCTTAACAAGTCTCATGACTTCAATTATTTGTTCAATATAAGAGATTAGGGGATGCAGAAAGTAAAGAGGACCATGGACTCGAACCTCTAGTGATTTATGATGGTCTTCCAAGATAGACACAATCTGTGAAGCACGGGAGTGGGAGTTTGGGTGAAGCACCGTCACCGCGAGCGCGTCAGGTTTGGGTGCGGAATGGGTGCGCACTGAGTTCATGTCGAAAATTATATATTTATCCATTTAGTTTTCTGATCACTGGGTGTTGCTGGAACACTGCAGCTACACGGCCCGGACACGCACCCAATACTTCACATTCAAAGTCGGATCTTAAACCCAAAAGGAGATCGCATATTAGGGTATTCCGACTGAGAGGAGACCGAGACAGAGACAGAGCTAGAAGAAGAAGTAGCCACCGGGACCCAAGGCTGCCAGCAGCGTGCGGCGACACAAAGCGGCAAGGGCGTGCGACGACACAAGGCGGCAAGGGCGTGCGGCAGTAGCACCTGTGATTCTAGAGAAGGAGACACCTCGATGTTATCATGATGTTATGGATGGCTTCGATATTTTAGTTCCAACAAGATATAATAAATGGCTCACTTTTTCAAAGATGTATCCAACCAATTTGCTATTTTATTTAAATACCCACTTATTAATTTATTACTTAAACTAGCCCCAGACTTCAAATAAATAACAGTAATACCACAAAGAAACTTTATTGTATTCAACTATAAATATTCAATATTTACGAAACAGCCCATTAAACTTAACAAACTCTCACTAATTTGATTGGAAGCTTCAACATTTACGAAAGAGCCCATTAAACTTAACAAACTCTCACTATTTTGGTTGGCAATATTACTATCTGGCATACCCCCACAGCACCCATACCCTGTAATTTTAAATTTTGATCCGTTATCCACCCCGTGTCGTATCCGCACCCGCACCCGCACTTCCTAGGACACAAATTTCCTGAATGAAAGGAAGAGAATTTGGGGCAGAAGGGAGAAAACAGGAGCATTTAGCCTAACTAGACACTACAAACATATCTTGTTTTTTGTACATAACCGCTACAATAATAGCGGCTTGTGTATTTTTTAGTTAAAAGGGCCATGAAGGGCAGTTATGCCTCACTACCGAGTGCTACACTTAGTGGCGGTTGGTCGTTCAGTTTTTTTAAAAAAAGGAATCTGATCTGTCCGTTGTTCAATGTGGACGGCCCTAGATGAGATGGAAAAAATTTGTTTTTCCCAGCCCTATATGTGTCTGAGTTTGTGTTTCAAGCTTTCAAGAGCTTCAAAGGAACCAAGGCTAAGCAACAAGGAGTAATTTCCTCTTGAAGGAGGATCCTTTTGCTGCAGTAAATGTTACCGGTACACCATAAATGCTTAAGATGGGGGCAAGTCTATAGATCACAGTATTCACATAAAATTTAACTACTACTCTAAACAAGGGTGCTTTGAAACAATATAAAGTGTCACCAAATCCAGCCTCAAATCCAGACCCTTTGCTCCGATGCTTAGGTGACCCTTTTTACCCCTTTGTCGTAATGGAGAATGTTCATGCTCTCAAATAACTTCTGGGTTTTGTCAAAACAGAGCTATTGTTAAAACTGGTGAGAAATTGAGCAATACATAATGTCAAATAACAAAACAAAAAAAATGACAATGTTACCTTGTTCCCAGAACCAGTGGAAACACTGCCATCAGTAGAACCTCGAAAAGGTAGTCTAAACAAATCCAGGGCATCCCTCGACTTTAAAGATGACATGCACGTGGCCTCCAAATTCTGCAAAAATTTCAAGTCTTCGGAAAGGACATTATCTAGTAAATCGTTAATATCTGTAAATTCTGCCCTTAGTTGATCTAAACCAGATTTTAACACCATGAATTCAGCAATTTTGTTTTCCCTTTCCTCTGTGCGAACAGCAGATAAATATTCGAGATGTGAAAGAGCTTCATGTTTGTGAGCTTCCTCTATTTCCATTTTCTTGGATATTTCTGAAAGTTTATCTGCGGATTTTGCTAGCTCCTCTAGAAGACCGTCATTTCTTTCTTGAACCTCATTCAACTCTACAAGGAGTAACTCAGCTGCTCTTTTAGATTTCCTCGCATCGTGTTCAGAAGAAGCCACCGCTGCATGTAAATCACGCAATAGTTTTCCAATCTCTATAATCTTCTCAACTGGAACAGTAGTACTAATTTGAAAGCCGACACCAATCTCAGCCAAAGCACTAAAAATCATGCCCAAGGTATGCCCTTTATCCTGCAGACCTTGTTCAGTTTCTGCCAGACGATTTTTCAAGAACAAACTCTCGGACTCCAGACCCTCTGTCCTTTCTTGGTAAGTGCACAAGTCCTTAATCTTCTGCTCGTATTCTGAAATAGCAATTTCGCGGATTTTAATCTCAGAATTCAGGCGTTCCCTCTCAGTTGTTACCTCGTCAATGGTTTGCTTCATACTGTCCCTTTGTTGCACCAGTGACTTACCTTTTCTAACTGCAAGATTTAACTTCTCTCTTACAGAAGCTGATTTCTGCTGCTCCTGATTAAGTAGACCTTGCAACTTTTGCCTTTGTGTATCTAGTGCCTCGATTTCACGGACCAAAGATTGGTTGCTCTGCATAGATGTATCCCTCTCCTCCTTCACATGAATCAAATCACTCAAAGCCTCCTCCAGCTCTTTCTTCAGAACCAATAAATCCTGCTCCACTAAATCTCTATTTCTCGTTTCACCAAGAGTTGCATTAATGTTTACGGTGTTTTGCACCTCAAATGCATCCCCAAGAGCGGGATTACCTACAGAAGGGTTTTTGTACTTCTCTATAAGCTTCGTCAGTAAAAATTCCAAATGCTCAGTACTTCTAGTACCAAAAGCGAGATGTTCTGTACTAGAATCCTGAAGTACATTGAGAGCCACACCCTCCAATCTTCGTATATCACCTTCAACAAGATTAATATGTTCCTCCAACCCAAGCTTTGCATCCAATTTCTCTCCCAAAACAGTTACTATATTCTTCATAGTATCATTCTCAGCAATAGAAGAAGCTGCCTTCTCATAGACATCGTCATAATCGCGAGTTAGAATGTCCAAACGTCCAGCGAGCCTCTCTTTCTCATTCGTAACGGATTGAATAACTGTCTCAAGATCAGATATTTTCATTTAGACTCTACCAATTCAGCAGTTCGTGATTCACAAAGGGTTTCACAGTTATCAATTTTCTGCTGGAGAGAGCTACAATGGTCAAGAGCGTCCGAAAGTGCACTTCCTAACCACCCAATCCTGTCTTCCGGCTCCATGGATCGCAACTGCAAAGGCATAGTTACCCTATCCAAGATCTCTTCCAATCGCTTCAAGAGGTTGTTGCGTTCCATTAACGACTGTTCAAGCATTTCATTTTGTTCAGCCAATATATAAAATTTACTTTGGAGCTCCTCATATTTTCTTCTTAAATCTTCACCTGAAATTGAAGCCGGCTGTAAATCTTCTTTCCAGGGATCCATTGGCACAAACCCAGCATCAGAGTACAATCCTCCTCCCACAGAACTTTTCTGATCCCCATCATTAAAGGGCAAAGCATTCCCAATAACTGACCTTGCTAACCAATCCACCTTTCCAAGAACATCTTGGGCATGAAAGTGCTCCGGGAGTTCCAGGTCTTCTAGAATCTCTTCTATCCTCTGAAGTACAGAATCTTTCAGAAGAAATGACTCTCTTAGTGCAGTAGCTGAATTCCTAATGTAAGAGAGCTCAGATTCCAGAGCTTCCACGCGTTCACCGGCCTCAGAATAGGTCTTAAGTTTTATCTCCATTTCATGAAGACTGGCGTTCTTCAACCGTAACTCCTGCAAGCATCTCTCCAGTTCGCTGGACGTCTCTGCAAGCGACTGCTTGAGACCGTCACGCTGCAAGATCAAACCTTTCCCTTTGGCAACAGCTATGCTGAGCTTCTCTCGGAGAGAAGATACCCGCTGCTCTGACTGTTCAAGTTCAGTTACTTTGTCTTGTATTACAGATCGGACAGCAACAAGATCCTCCATTGCCCTCCTCAAACTTTCCTTAAAAACAAGGACTTCATTTTCACGTAGGACAACCAAAAAGCTCGAGTGATCGTTCTGTTCCTGCAGCTCATTCAATTTTATGTCCTTAGAACCCAAATTTTCGATAGACAAGCTAACCTTTGCATTGGCTTCTTTATATTTTTGAACAAGAGAATAGATCAAAGATTCTAGGTACAATGCAGGTTCATCTGTATCAGTATCAGAGCCCTCCAGCTTAACCATACCTTCAAGGTCTTCAACTAACTTCTTAAAAACATCTGAACCAAGGCATCTTTTGTTCATTTTCTCAATATCTTCTGTTCTATCCATTAACTCTGAGTTGAGTTTGTCGTTTGCAGACTCAAGTTGCAGTTTCTCAACCAAAAGTGTTCTTAGCTGCTCCATTAGGATATCATACTTACGAGTGTTTAAAGAATCTAACAGTTTCTCATTGGATATGCTTGTTTCATTTTCTTCTACATACCCACGTGAATCATTGACAAGTTTCCTAAGACTACCATAGATCTGATGGATTTGGCTAGTAGCCAATTCATTTTGTCCCTGCAAATCATTGAACCTCTCATTCATTTCCTTGTGGGTGCTGTACAAAGATTCATAGTCTCCACGAGCAGCCTCCAGCTTCTCCTGCAAATCGGCGATAACTTTGGTGGCAGCTTCGACAGAAGCAGCAACATGGTTACCTATATCTAGGCCATCATGGGTTTCAACAGAGACAGTAGAGCACATAATTCCTACGGATGCATCCAGCTTTCCATCTGCCTCAACAAACCAATCAATAATAGAGTTGTAGTCCTTTTCGAGAACCGATGTCCTCTCAGCCACTTCCTCATGCAAAATATCCATCTGATGGTTGATAGCAAAAACTTTGTCATCTGAGCTTTCTTGTAGTTCATCCAGCTGCCTCTGCAAGGCAGCTATTCCTGATTCATAATCAGTCAGCTTCGTTTTAAGCTCTGCACTCTCCATTCTATATATACGTTCTTGCTGCCTCAAGGCCTCGTATAAAGTCAAAAGCTCGCCTTTTTTCTCTTCCACGTCACACACATGTTGCTTTATAATTTCATAAACAACAAGAAGCTCAAGATTTGCTTCCTCCAATTCGCGACTCTGTTCCCTCAAAGCTTCATACTGAACCTTCAGCTTGCTTAATGCAGCATTAGCAAGTTCCCTACCATTTCTCTCACCCTTGTACAATTCACTGGCGTTCTCAGCATCCAGAACCAACTCCTTGAGCACTGCTCTCAGATTTTTTAATTGCACTTTGCTTAACACATATGGAGCGGCATATGATTGATTTTCAGTTGAATGCTCTTCATCTGCCTCATGGTCATCAATATGACTCTTTGACTCAAAAGCTTGAATCAGTTTTGATACCGCGGGTGCAACCACGTTACTGCTCGAATTCCTGAAGGAAGCTGAATGAGAGTGCATATGTTCAATAGCCGTCTCCAATATTCCCATTAAATTCTCGGCTTGCTCCAAGTGTCCCTTGAAAGTGGTATAGCCAAGAGAATCATCATACATATTCGATTTAAGCTGATACAAAAGTGAACATTCAGCGTGGCTGCTAGATGAAGATTTCTCCAAAAATGGGTCATAACTCGTATCCTCTCCCTTCCCAGAAAACCGGGAAAAATCATGGCAACTTATGCTTTTCTCCTCTGTGCTTGGCATGGTAAAGTGAATAATTTGATTACCAGCCGCCTCAGATTGAGATTGCACTTTGGTATTCGTGGTATCTAATTCTTTAATCTTTGCTTTGTAGATCTCCAAACTTATTATGAGATGAGAATTTTCCTCTGAGATTTGTTCAATGTGCAAAGATGCCTCTTTTAGGTCATCCACCACCATGCTACATTCCACGTCCAGACCTGCTATTTGATCCTTATAGTCTGCTAACTCTGCTGAAAGTTTCTTATTTTCAATTGCAAGAAAATATTTTTCTCCTCCCAGCTTATCTCTCTCCTCAGATATCAGAGCAATAATTGTGTTCAAGTTGGCAATTTCCACCTGTAGAGATTCCACGAAGCCCTTCTGTTCCTTCAACTCTGCAGACAGCTTCTCCATCTCACGGGAAAAATACTCCTTTTCCTCCTCAAGACCTTCCACCAAACTCTTGCATCCTGCCAAGTTGGTCAAGAGCTTCTCGTATTCATAAACATCAGACTTCTTTTCTTGCTCAAGCTTCATTCTCTCCTCTGTCATCAAAGCAAGACTCCCATTTAAGTTAATATTCTCTGACTGAAGCAATTGTACAGATGCCTTGCACTCAGCTAACTCCGCAGCTCTATTCTCATTATTAGACGATTCGCTCTCAGCTTCAAGTTTCCTTCTCTCCTGAGTCATTAAAGTGAGACTCGCATCCAAGTTTTCTTTTTCAACCTGTAAAGCTGCCACCAAATCCCTGCAATCAGCTAACTCTGTAGACACCCTTGAAACCTCCTGTTGTGAGCTCTCCAGTCTAAACTGCAACTCATTAGCTCTAGAAGATAACTTCTCACACTCTCTCTTAACAAAATCATTTTCTTTCTGGAAATCCTCCCGCCCACGGGAAGCTAAGTGAAGTTCAGATTTACAACGAGCAAGCTCATCGGAAAGGATGTCAGATTCCCCTCTAACTTCACTGAGAGAAGCACCTTTCATTGATATGTCATCAACCAACTGTTGGTGTTGATGATCAAACTCAATCTGTAGTTCCATTTGTTCAACGAGCTGCAAGTGAAGGATATCTTTCATAAAATTGGTGGTGTACAACTGTTCTTTGAGTATCTCAAGTACATCGGAAAACCCACGCAATTGTACATAATTCCTCGGTGTAGTAGCCGAAACTCTTGAATTCAGCAGAAATATGAACTCATCATCATCGAGACCACGAACAACTTCTGCAAGCCAAGAAAGCCTAATTGAGCTATTCCCGTTGGGCATTAAAGATCCCTCCATGCTGATTATTGTGTCCAACATACCGGATTGAACCTCCTGTGCATTATATCCTTCAAAAACACCTGATGCAAATGGGATTTTTCGACTTTCTTCACCAGAAGTAGATACTTTTACATCTTCTCTTTTCTTAATAACCAGTTCAGGAGTTGCAGCTGAAGATGCATCTGAGACAGTATCTGCCATTTGACCTTCTATCTCATTAGCTGCACCAGCAGATGAAGAAACATCATCCAACTTGCTGGATTTCCCTTCTCCACAGGTTTGACCGTCCATGTCAACTGAAGCAGCTTTTGCATAAGCTTCAGCTCCCTTATCATGCTCAGGTGAAGAAGGCCTCCTGTCCCCTTCAACCTTTGTCAAACTGCTTCTACTGATTTGTTCACCTTCCTGCATTGCCCCTAATCAGAAAAATGAGAATAAGTCTACGAGCCAAGTCTTACAAATGGTAACTAAAAATTCTACAGATAACTACTCGCTTTCTTCTTCTTCTTCTTCTTCTTCTTCATCTTCCTTTTTTTTTCCCCCTTCTCTCTTCTTTTCTCTGTCTTTTTCTTTTTTGATTTTTTTTTAATTTTTTTTTGGGGGGTGGGGGGTGGGGGAGGGAGTGGAAGAAGGGGGAAGGGGGCATTAGGGAGCAACAAAAGCCAGAAACAAGAGAATGAGGGCACAACCTACATCTGGTACCTGATCTTCCTCATGCACACGATCCACTTCAATAGCAATTCCACCAGCTTCGCTAGCATGAAGCATATCAGGTGGGACCATCTTTACAGGAGGCACGGGAATATCGACTTGTATAGACTTGGCTTCAGAATCAACAACTTCATTAGCTTCTGCAGAAACCCGAGCCATTTCAGGATCAATGGAACAGGTACCAACGTCGTGCTCACTGCCAACACTTGAGCTGAACCCAGAATTTCCAGGTTCAACTGATGGCCGCTCATTAGTTGTCGTAAATGTTGCTTCACCGGTGCCAGTCTCAGGCAAAACAGCCACCAATGAATTATCAGAACTCGCAGCATTAGTAACACTAGCCTCTGAAGTTTCCCCAGTATGTGAAGCTGACAAATCAACAAGCTCTGAATAGGCATCAGTCGAGAATTTTTCCAGATCAGCAACTTGTAGCTTCACAGTTGCTGCTTTCGTAGCAGCAGATGCTGCGTAAGCCCCAGCCTCCCCATCGCCCTCAGATTTACCCACTTTGCCCGAAGATTTACTGCCTTTACCGTCTTTCTTCAGCCGGTATTGTTGAAGCTGACAACGGATAGATATAATTTCAAATCAAACTCCAAATTTTACTTCACTCCTCCCCAGTTAGTTGCTATCCAATAAAAAAGTAGATAGATGCACTTGTTTATAAGTTGTTTCACAATCAGGGCCCTAACACCGTAATCCTACTTCTTGAAACCTGTCTCCCTCTATGTACACACACACACTTTTCTATATATGCAATCATATCTATGTCAATGGTGCATTACATTCTCATATATCTAGAAATGTTATTCTGTCAATTTACAACAACACGTCAAACATAGCTGTTTCAGACCTTCTAGCAGAGTTCCCCATACAAGCCTATTATGGTGCATTATCACTCTCATATTTCTAGAAGTGTTATTCTGTCAATTTACAACAACAGATCATAGCTGTTTCGGAGCTTCTTAGCAAAGTTTCCTGAAAAGCTTCTCATACTGGCTTTTGAATTACATTGTAATCTCACGTTAAGGAAACCAATGAATATAAACTAAGAAAAGGAAATTCAAATACCAGAAGAGTTGACCAAATGCAAAACCATCAACCGACTTGGTCGATTACTAAAATTTCTAGCTCTCAAGTACTTAACCAAAACTTGCTATAGTACTTTAGCAGTAATCTACAGTTTCTGCAGCACCCTATAATTTAAACTTCCAATCCTTCCATTTCTACCACATTATACCGCAGCAAAAACAATTGAAAAGCATTTCAGAGCTGAGAACAGTAAACAAGCTTGAAATGATAAGAGAGATGACCTTTTTACGGCCAGCTGCAAGCAGATCAGTTCGGTTGTTCTTACTGTTCTTGTCCATTCATACGCGTGCCGTCTTATGATACTCCACTAGTCAATGCCAACACCTTTCAACCACCATATATATCTGGCTCCGCCCAAAACACACAATTAAAATTAACTTCTAGCATTAACTTCGAAAAGTAACAGCATCAAAACTCTCGTATTTTCAACATATGATACGAAGGTTTTTTGCGCGCAGATTTGAAATTATAACAATCCCTTTTCAGGAAACAAAATTTCAAAAGCTAATAAGGAAAATAGACAACATGAAGCAGCTTGATAGGAGAAACAGAGAAAGCATGCATACCTTTGATTTGGCTATGGGAGGGATCTCGTGGAGTTTGTGAACTAGGGTGGGTTGGTTGGTTGGATAGATGGTTGGTGGGACGGTCGGTTTGCTTCGACTCGAAGAGCAAACTTGTATGTTTTGCCCCCTCTCTCTCTCTCTCTCTCTCTCTCTTAGATCTAACGCAAACTTCCTTGAGGTTTAATTTTGCGTCTATGCTGAGTGAAGGCGAAGATGTTAGAAATCAGGGAATGACGCCCCACTCACGGCTACATCAAATATATAGACATGCAATTTTTGCGGCCGAAAAGCTGAAATCCCGTGTGCTATGCACGAGAATCCTCAAACACAAATTTTTATTTCATTTGAAGTATTAAAATGAGATAGGAAGACTAACAAATTAGAAATTAGAAATTAGAAATTAGAAAAAATAGAAAAATGAAGAGGATTATAAGAACCATGTGCAAACCTAACCTTACATCTTGCTCGGGGTTGCCCTATACGCTCGAAGCCACCTGGCCATGAGTCGATGAGCAAGGAGATCGGAGGAACTTCATCCCAATTATATACGTCTCGAAGAGACATCTTGTGATTTTACACGTTGTTTAAGGTGAGAATTTACTTTGATTATTGAATTGAGGTTCGTAATAGAAACCCTCCGAATTTTTGTTATTATTATAACCCTAATTGGGACCTTTGGGTGCACTGATTTTTAGGGCTTTCGATATAACTGGATTGAAGAGATCAAAGTTTTGAATTAATTGTGCAATTAGAGATAAGGGTTTTCTTACCTCCTACGCATTTATCCCATCTAAAACCTAAGTATCGATCTTTTATTCAATTGATTTATTGCTTGGAAGCGATCGATTGGTGCTCTAGACCCTAATTGCATTCTTGATCATTATGCTAATAAATTGGTTATTGACTTTGATTCGCAATCTATTTTTACTAATTTCATGGTAGTTTCAAGAGTCCGTATCTTTTTCGTTCCTTGCCTGATTTATGTGTTCTTATACTTGTTGAAAACCTCAAAGAGTCTAGTACAACTTTTTAGTTCTGAGTTTTCCAAAAATCTAATTAATTGATATTTGTAATTAGATCTGAATATTTTATACTTATATTTCTGTAAATTCAAGTCAGCCAACTTTAATTTACTATATCTTATTCGTTTCTCATTAGTTTTTAATGATCTTAGACATTCTTAAATCCTTGAAGTGTCTTCTGCAACTTTGTAGTTTAAAGTTTTAGCAGAATTCTTTTGGTCATTTGTTGAAATTAAGCTCGAAAGTTGTTAGTCAGTGCTGAAGTTGTTATTTTGACATTGCAAATCAGTCCACTTTGACTTGCTCTCTGTTATTCGTTTCTTGTCAGTTTTTGATGGTTTTAAGACATATGAAAACTACAAAAAGTCCTCCTTAACTTTTATGTTTTGAGTTTTCTTAGAATCTGTACATATCTTCGGTGGAGTTGCCTTTAAATTAAATTGTTCTCTGTAGAATCATGTGAACTAGAATGAGTTTGTCGACTTCAATTTCTTTATGATTATTAGATTTATTAGATATATGTTTCTATATTCTGGTGAGCCATATCACGGTATACATGACTTATCTGACTCCACATGAATTGGAACATGGACTAACTCAGCGGAATGAGTTAGAGATTATAATCTTAAATTCTGAACCTTGTATCACGTGTCAGTGATGGCACGTATGAGATATTTCTAAATGGCTCCCTGGTTTTCGTCTTTATACTAATTAATCGATCGGATTTTGATATCTAGTCTATCTGAAGACGTTTCAAACTTGTCTGGAGTATTATTAAATTTAATAGAGTATTATTGAAAAAAAGAATATTTTATATGAACTAGTGGAATCATTTTGAACTTAATATTGTATTATTTTGAACACGTTGAAACCTTTTGACCCCATTGCAAATGTAGTTATTGTGGGAGTTCATTACTTGACATTGTATTTTCCGCAGGTACAAGTTATTTGAACTTTTTTACTAGTCTGATTTTTTAATTGAAAGTTAGTGCATTGATTTTGGTATCCACCATGCACTTTGGTATTGCATTTTATCAACTCTAAGTACTACGTCGGTATAGCGTGCTTTTGTACTATCTCGATAAATGTGGGATTATATTTACTAGGCTTTGTGCTTCTTTTAGGTTAATGGCCAGTTTCCGGAGTTGTGCAAAGGCATGTTTTTATCGAAGGATAATTCATTTGTATCTATTGTCAGATAAATTATAAGAGGCAGCTAAGTTGCCTTTATTATCTTTTAGTTTAGATTTTATTTTGAAACTCTGTGTAGAAGTAATGGAGGACTATATAACTGTTTTAAACCAGTGTGGTATTTATCGATGTTTTTTGGAGACTTATTGTTACATGCTCTGAGCACTCAACTAGGAGACTTTTGATTTTGAGATTTTTTTGACTTTGTATTTTTGTAATTAATATTTCGAACAATCAGGGCGTTGCATAAATGGTAACTTTATTTGTTGCTTTTGTTTGACTTGTCCAATAATAAATATTTACTCTGTAATTGTTATTTGAGTTCTAAAATGTATCCTGAAAAAGTCAAAACACAAAAGAAGCAATGGAATGTGTGGAGTAATATAGTTTTAATTAGTATTAGTCACCGTAGCACGGGTCATGCGGGTGCAAAAATAAAATTAATATAAACATTGTTATAAAATCAAGCATTCCGTGCAAAAATAAAGTAGGTAATATAAACGTTGATAAAGTTAGCCGTGTGTGAAAAAATCTTTTAGCAAAATCATTATCATCATATCAAACTTGGCCTTTAGATTTAATTTTACATACACTTCGTCAGTGGATTTGAATTATGAAAACTAAATATGTCGTTACATGTAGTTATTATTTATTTATTTTGTAAAGGTCCTTTTATTTCATTAAACTCAACAAGTGTACAAAGCATAGATTTACATATGTGCATTAGCTCTCATTTTCTTTCTGTTCTTCTAAGCTAACGTATCACTGCCATTCCATTTACTCTAAATTCCAAACATTGGACAACCCAGTACCAATTTGCCTATTTTTTAGGCCAAGACTGCTTTGGTTGTCAATTTGCCTATTGTCTAGGCCAACACTATAGTTCCAAGACCCCATCCTTAACATAGCTCCTAATTCTTGTAAGTTGCCGGTGCTTTAGGCCAATTTTTGACCCTTAAAAAGTCCATTGTTGAATGATACTGAAACAGCCTTGGCAGTTTGTTTGCTTATGCTAAAAAATTCTGCCATTTCTTCCCATCCATGGACCATATATAGTAGTTGTCGTAACCAGCTTGCACAGCTTAGCTTTAAAGATTTTGCCTCTGAACTATTGAGTGGCTCTTTGAATGAAATTTTTCCAAGACAGTAGTGGTATAGCTATGTCTAATTTTGAACTGAGGTGCCACACTTCCTGAGCAAATGAGCACTACACAAACAAGTAATCAACAGTTTCTTGATGTCTGGTACATAATTCACACTGGTCCTCCTGAGGGATGTTCCATGTCTTTAGTTTATCCTTAGTCCTGACCTTTTACGTAGTAGCCAGAGAATTATAGAACATTTGGTATATGGCCATTAAACCATACTAGCTTCCACCAGACTATTACTACTGCTTTGGTTCTGATAGCCTCCCAAGCTGTCTTAATAGAGAATTTCCCATTTGCCTGCAGACTCCATATGATTTGATCCCGCTGAGTATTTGGTGCTGTTAGAGTCCTAAGTGTGGCATCCAAATCTCTCAATGCAATAGACCTTAAAGTATGTAGTCTCCATGTGTTCCCCTTTGAAATAACAAAGACTTTGGAGTTGATTGACAAGCCAGAGTCATAAATAATTCTTGGACCATACTTTTACATTATTGACTCTTTATTGAGCCATCTATCCTGCCATAACCAAGTGTCCTGCCCATTACCTATCTTATACTTGAACAAGTGTACTATACCAGTACACTTGCATGCTAAGGAGAACTGAGTTTGCAAATTGAACTCTTCATGTATATGATATGTATCTATTAGTCCAATTGGAAATTTTCTTCTCCACTCTCTCAATAAGCACTTTTGCAGTCTTTATATTGGAGTCTTGTGGATATAAGGGGCACTCCCGAATAAGTGACATGAAGCTTCCCAATAAGAACTCCAACTATCTCTGCCGAAGACCTTACTACACTCTCATCAACTCCTGCCAGGTATATAGCATTCTTTTGCAAATTAAGAGATAATCCAGCAATTTGTTCAAAATTACTGAGTGCTTGTTTTATTTGTGATAAGGACTGAGAATCTGTTGTGGCCATGAGGAAAAGGTCATCAGCAAAAAAAGATGATTAAGCTTCAAATCCCTGCATATAGGATGGTATTGGAAGTTTGGTTGGCTTGCAAGTCATCTAGAATATTAACAGCTCCCTCACATCTTTTCAAGAAATCTCGCAAAATACCGGTCAAAAATAATTCTCTAAAAGGTTCCTAATTGACATAAATCCATTTATGATAAGTCAGATTCTTCAATACTCTTTCCACCCCTGATCAACCTCGTCTCTTGGTTTATATCCAACAAATTCAATGTTTCATCACTTCACTCACAATTACTCAAAATTTATACGGTCCGTTGCTCAAAATTTTCTCAATTTTGCTAATCCAGTTCGCTATCCCTATAGGGTCAACAACCCTCTGTGGCTAGTCATTTCATCTACTAAAGTCACCAAGATTCCCTCATTTTGAGGTTATGGTTGTGGTTGGGCCGGATTCTATGTCATCAAAGTCAAAATCAGGTTCACAGTATCCAGAATTGCAACCATCGATTCTGGATTCTATTGTTTCCCCTTATTAGGTAAAGGTACCCCTCTACAATCATAAAACTTCCATACAGTACAATTTCCAATCTAAAGATTGTCTGGTCAAGTCTTTCCAATACCGGGAAAATCCCTGCTCCATCTTATACAATCTACTGGAACCTCATCTATCGGGGACCCAAGGCTCTCCATACTATCTCCACTGCCAGTGCTCCGAGTATAGACCATATTGATACAATGTACAGTTATCAAAGTAATTCTAACACGTGGCTAAGGAGGAACACAATTACAATTAAGGCAGACTTTTTAACTCTACCATCATCCTACACCATTCTCGTTAACCGGAATATCATTCTATAGATTCATGTGACCCATACGTTGCGAGTCTATGCCTAAATAATCATATACATAAGCTCTTAATACCACAAGACCGAACTGCTCTGATACCAACTGTAACGCCCTCAGAAATTTGGAGCTCCGCCGCCCTGAACTTCCGAGTCGTTAACCTACCGGATCACATCAAACCTGTCAGATCATGGTCACTAACACATACTTCAAAGCTTCAAATTAGACATCAACTCAAATTCCTCAAATACAATATTACAAACTGCTTAAACTTGAATTATTAAGACCTAGGTTCTTTACAAACTCGGGTCCTTATAGAACAAGTTAACATTACCGACCGGCACAAGGGTCTTACTATACAGTAGTAGTGGTGGGCGCACCGGAATCTCACACGGACTCTAAACGTCATTCCCGAGCAATCTACTATTGATCCAAACCTCCAGAAAGAAATCAAACGAAGGGTGAGCTTTTAAGAGCTCAGTAAGGTCGTATAAGGACCAACAAAAGAATTACAGACAATTCCAAGAATCGAATTGACGAAGATTTCCACAACACTTTAACGAACTAAACAACTCAATGATTTTCAAAATGATCGAAATTCATCATAAATAAATACCAAAATAGACATATTCCATCACAATGGGTTCCAAAACAATCAATAAAAGATCCTTTTTGCAAAGTCATCATTTCCAAAATACTACAGAGTTTTCTCGAGGTCTTTCAAACGTACATAGATCATCTGAGATAATTCTTTCTAAAATACATTGAATTTCTCCAGGGATTTTAACCCAAGCATAAATTATTTCAAAGAATACTTTTGAGTCATTACCGTATCAGTCACGACAATATGCAAAACAAAGAAAATCAAAAATCAACGTTGATCCAGGGACGATTGCAATGCCATTCCGGCAAGTTAATCAAAGTGTACACATGCATGATGTACCAAAATACTAGTCCACTTGGGTACTAGCCTGTTTTTCCTACAGGATTCAGACCAGCCTTATTACGCCCTCTTACAGAACAGAAACCCAAGTCAACACAGAAAAATCAACAATATCAATGAGCTTTAACATTAGCTCAATCACCGAAATCAATTCAGATTCTGATAATTATAATCATACTGACATAAGTCAGCATTCGGAATTTTCAGAAGAAATCAGAATTTTCAGAAGAAAAAATCACAGATAAACAACAAAAATGATTGCAAATAATTATTGAATTTAAGCACAACAATCCGGAAGAACGGATACAGACAATTGTCAAATTTGCTCAGCACACAATAAGAGGCGAGCATCACAAGATTTCTAAATAATCGATTCAGGTTCAACATTGGGGTTTTCTGGCCAATAACACGTTGATATCAGTACACAGTTTAGAGTTCGACATTAGCCATAAATGTATCAAATGAGTATTTATGAGTATGAGTTATCAAAATAAGGGTTCGGATGAAAGTCCTTACTCAGGGTTCAGATAGAATCCCTTACCTGGATCCGCAGCTAAATTATCCTAACCGGAAAGTCTTTAGCTTTAACCTAAACGGAATTATTAAATCGTCAGAATACGGCCTCCATTATAATATTATAACTTAATAAGGACTCACACATGCTCCTAAAATGAACCTGCATTACTGCGTATGTAAAATTACCAAAATACCCCTGATGTGTTAAATTACCAAAAAAAGCCCCTCTCAGACTTAAATCACCAAAATGGTCTTCTTGTAAGCAAAATCACTAAAATAAACTTCCATATCTGAATTTATGCAAGAATACTTTTCTTAGGTCAAATTACCAAAATACCCCCTCGGGGTGGCAAATTACCAAAATATCTCTAGGGTTTTCAACACCGAAAAAATCTCAAAATATCTTACAACGCTATTTTAAACATCCTGATGTTATTTCTGAACAAAAAGGTATTTTGGAAAATTTTTGCTCTAAAATTCCGAACCGATGTCGGATTGAGCACGACAAGGCCAATTTCGCGAAAAAATACCTATCGACCTCAGAATGGCCCGAAATCTTAGAATATGAATCATGTCAATAAAATAAGATTTTAATAAAATATTCAGATTAAAATAACTTGGTTTACTATGCTAAATAATTTGATAAATTTCTTTAATCGGTACCCCGATTTAGCACCCTTTGTGGATCCCAAAAATTCTAAAAAAATTTCAGAGCATAGTTCTCGTAAAAATATTGGGGGTTACAGTTCATGAAAGAAACTGCCTAAGCAATTTCCTACTTTTAGTGACACTTACACTTACTATTCAAATTAACACACATTATTACACATTAAGAACACACAGCGTCTTCTTCCTTCAGCCGAAGCTCCTGTTCATACTTGCGCACTCTGTCACCCATTTTAAACACCCACTTAACTCCTAATACACAAGAATCAAATACTAACATACATATTTCATTACATAAACACATATATGAATCTCCAATCCTCACGGCCACATCAATCTTCAACCCGCTTGCATACATTTCAGTTATATGTTTGTCCTTCCCCCCTACCGAGCTCCAACCATGAGCACTAACCCCTCAAACCTACTAAAAATGCACACTAACCATCCCCACTCCCTCTTAAACCCACAACATCCATTATGTATGCATAATTATGCTCGAACACATACACCCGAATTCCTACACACAGAAAAACACACACTGTACACACATAAACACACAGTGCTAAATCACGCAATAAACTCCAGAATCCCATGTTGAAAATACCTAATTGAGGGTTAAGAGCTTTACCGTTCGAGCTTTCTTTCTTTTTCCCACTGCCGAATCTCTTCTTCCTCTGTCTCTGTTTCTCCTTCTTCTTGCTCGTTTCCTTTCTCTTCTCTGTTTCTTCTTTCTTTCCCGAAAGGGAAAGGTTTCCCTTTTTGTTTTTTTTTCTTTGCTTCACTTCTTTCACCCTAGATCACTTATCCAATAATTATTAAATGGTTTAATTATAGCTTAGTCATTAACCTAGTAGGAGGTGGCAACATTTTAAAGTATGGTTTCCCCAAATTGCAAATTAGCCCCTAGAAATTTCCATAATTACAAAAAAATGCCCCTTAAATTTTAAAAATTATATTTTTGTCCAAAATCTTTTTAAGCTTCTATACACTACTAATACCCGATCATTACTTAAATTTATTGCCTGTTTATTTTTTGGAGCCCGGATGGTTATTTAACCGGCTCCCGAAGTTCAGAATATTACATGTTGGGACTCATAACAAACTCACTAATTCAACCAACAGTCCATTTGCTCTATGGCCCTGCTTGCCACACTTAAACAAAGCACCTTTGCTTTTACACATTTGGTGCCCTCATGCCCCGTTCCACACTAACGACATTCTCGAGTTCCACCCATTTTCCTTGAACCCTGTCCAGATTTTCCTTTGTCTTTGCTCTTTCTAAATTTTCTTCCACTATCCCTGCCCTTGTCTTGGCTTCTATTTCGCTTCCTTCCTTGTTCTCTTCTCTCTCCCCACAATTCTTGACTTTTTGCCTCCACTAACAATGCCTTCTTTACCACCTCAGCAAACGTTCGAAGTTGAAAGCTTTTCACTATTCTACTCAAGGGTTGTCTCAAACCCCCTTCAAAGTGTCTAGTCTTGCGATCCTCTGTATTTACCTGGTGAGGAGCAAAGCGTGCCAATTCGTCAAATTCCTGGATGCACTCCTCCAAAGTCTTTTTTTTATTTCAATCCAAGAAAATTTGTTTCCAACCTATTTTGTACAGTCAGAGGAAAATACTTTCGTCAAATAGCCACTTAAATCGGTTCCACCTGACGTAGGTTCGATTTAGTTTCCTCTTTTTTCACTTGTTTCTGTATGTCCCACAAATATTGCAGCCTCTCGTAACATATGCGTAGCAAACAAAACCTTCTGATGTTTCCCATAACCTGTTATTTCCCATAACCTGTTATTTCAAACGCCTTTTTCATATCTTTTGACCAAGTAACCACTTTTGTCGGATCACCTCCTCTGTAGAATTCGCTATGTCAAGCATCCTGAAAATCTTGAAACTTACATTCCTTCCTTTCTGCTACTAGAACTATTGCATTAGTAGCAACTGGGTTATGCTACAGGTGTTGCTATAACTTCCCCGCAGAAGTCCCACCAGTTCGCATCTTAAGTCCTCGCCTTAGGTGTTAGCCAAACGCTTGCATCTGGGGTGCCTCTTGCGGAGGATCTCTCTCATGTCCTCTTGGCATTGGAATCTCTCGATTTTGTAGATTACGTGCCATTCTGTAAATAGTATGTCAAGTCTTATATTCACATATAACAAATCATACAGCGATAGATTGTGCACCTAGACATACAATATTTGATTTAAGCAAAGCCATATCGCTCCTTGAACAATGCCACACTCCAGTAGTCTTCATCTAGTAACATCTTCCGCTTATTACCGGACAAGGCTCTGCCTGGAAGGCATTCACGAACTACTTCTTGCACTTTTTGAACAACCCGCAAGCTAGCGTCCATCGTATCCTCAACCAACCTATCTGGCTTCTTCTTTTCCTCAAGACACTCTATCTCCATTTTCTTTATCTCACTATCTGATTTAACTTTTAGGGATTCTAACTGATTGAACAGCTCATCCCTCTCGCTGGAGACCTTAATAAATTTTTATTTCCAAAAGTTCATGACCTTCTTCCTAGATCGCTCACTCGGTCCTTCTTCTTTCACTTCTATAATAGCTCGATAAGGTTGATCATCCTCTATGTCCTCTACCTCGGGGGCCTGCAAATTCATAAGCACGGGCTCATCGTCTAAATCCATTAAGTCCTCCTCAATTTCTTTGGGGATTCCTCACTGTCCATATCAGGGTTTAACACATCCATCATGTCATCTTCAATCCACCCTTTCATATTTACTGGTGCACCTGTCATTTCCTACAACAATGATAGAATGACAATTCTTATAAATTAATTATGCCATGATTGGTCCGACTTATACATCTCGGTCACCCTATTACGTTCTTGCTCTTAATCTCGTATCAAGAATTACACACCTTTCTAAACACCCCAACAATCTACATAATCATATAACCCAAGCTATGATACCATCTGTGACACCCCCAACCCAAGTGACATCACCAGAACTGAGATGTTAATCCTGTCAACATCACAACCTTTAATACAACAACAAGCTAATACGATTTTAAGATCATAAAGGATCGTCACAACACATCCTTATAAAAATTTTCCTTGAAAGTACACATCGTACTGCAGCTAAAACTATACAACATAATACAACTTGGTGGTTACAGAAGTTTGGTTGATACACCCATTTTGTTTGATTTGATTCTGTGGAGTGAAGACAACCAAAGTAGAGGAGGTAGGATGGGCAGTTGGTCAGATCTAGTATGGATCGTACATGGACAGTAGTTGGAGTTGGTGGCCCTCCTAAGGTTCCCTAATCTGGATCCCTGGGGAAGAGGATTAAGTTGGCCCTTGCGAAAGGGAATTTTCAGACGAGAAAATGGATTATGGGATTCGCTTTACGCCCTTTACAATAAATACCTTTCCTTCTCGGGCTACACTTATACAGCCAGGCCAAAGATTATGTGATTCGCCTAGCTGGGTGATACGTAAGAGCAAGGTAAGGCACCGAAAGAAGATCATGATGAACTTTAACTTAGCGGTTCTAGAACCATCAATGATTGGTGAACTGGTAGATCCAAAACATGCCACTGAAAGACAGGTACTAAGACTTTTGTGCTTTCAATTGACTCATTTGTTGAATCAACGGCATAATACTGAGCCCACACTGAGCCCACATACATTAATACCTACCTTACTAAATACCTTCTCTTAATGAGAGTTCCAGCTCTAGGGGGAATTGCGAAATTCGCATCATTGTGACGACATATCCCTCACAGAACTTCAAAATAATTTATCTTTCCTTTACCAGAGGGTTCTCCTAGTTCAAACCTAGTACCTGAAAGAACACATCAGGTAAGGAATCAGCACAAATCGCTCAGTAAGGATAATACGAGGAGGACAATGCACAACCCTTTCGAAAATATTAGGAAATCGATTATGAATTCTCAATGAAGGCAATGAATTTAAGAATCCCAAGAACAAACATCTGCAATCACCTTGATACATTACCTTTGTTCAGATTGAGCGGCTCAAGCCTAACAGAACATCATCATTTCACTTTGACAGACTTAGGACTATGCAACTGCAATGTGAGAGAAAACACTAAAGAAAATAATCATCATGAGAGTAACAAGACTATAAATTCAGCAACATCAAATAAAATCAAATGTAACGCATGCTTGACTCGACACAACATGACAGACTTTAGAGCGCTTCATCCTTTTTGTCAGTTACTTTCTTTTTCACTGACTGCCAGTTATTTCACTTCACTGGCCCTCCACTTGTTGATGCCCCTTCATATGGAATGTTCTTCTCAGTCTTGCCCATATTAAAGAGAAGGGTTTTTATCAAAGGAGTGGACTTAGAGAGTGTTTTTTTATCATAAGTCCTCAACAACATATCAGGCTCATCAACGAGCGGACTAAAGAAATTTATTCTACCTTAAGTCCTCAATGACACAAGTCAACAAGAAGTACCGGGTCATAAGATCAACAGGTGTTCAAGCATAAATATAGGAGTTCAACATAAGCATCATCAACGTGGTATGCTAAATGAAACAATGAATAGCATAACGGAACCGCACTATCCTTACTTGTTTGGCTTTATAGCCGATGAACTCCTCGCTTCCGAATTTTCTCAACAACAGGATCACCTATCAAACGAAATCCTTTTTGTTAGGTAGTCCTAAAAATATAAAAACACACCCAACCTTACCTCTCCCTCCCCTTGCTTATCTGTTCCCAACTTATTATGACTAATCCGTTAACCGAATTTGCCTTAGCCCATAAATTGCATCAACTGCACTATCATCCTTTTTGTACCTATTTAAACTCAATTTTTTTTCATTTCTTACACTTCTTGTTGCTTAAGCATGAGTTTCCACAAGATTAGTCACAGGGTGTAAAATTATCAGAACACCCCTGGGCATAGGTAAAATTACCTAAACACCTCTTGCCAAATGTTGCACCAATAAACACTACAAATTGGTTCAAAATATCTTTCTAAACAAATATAAACTGATTTTTGGATTGAAAAGTTATTTGATAAAATTTTTGCTCGAAAATCTCATCTGGATAACCGAATCAAGTGCTAGGGAACCAAATTAGTGAAAAATAACAATTGGCATCAAAATGGCATGAAATTTAAGACACTGAAGTGTCTCAACTGCATAAAGTTTTCAGATTAAAATACATTCATTTGATATTTTTAAAAATGCAAAACCCTATTTTAAGGATAAATATATTTATTTTCCTTAAAAAATCCCAAAAAATTACAACATGTAGTTCTTCCAAAAAGAATAAGAGTTTATCTATTGTGTTTGGCCAAATTCTAGCTTGAAACCACGTTTAAAAAATAAAGTTAAAAATAATTAGAGAATTAGACTATTAGCGACAATTACTGTCACTATTCACTTAAGGATCAAATTTACACATTTTCATCACTTCCTACACACACAGCTGCGTTCTTTAGGTTTGCATGCCCAGAAGCATCCTCTTTCTTCACACACACATGCATATTATGCTCACCTATGCCATTAACCATTTAATTACACTCCAAGTCCCCCTTAGACCACTTTACATTCACTTTGTTTCCACCTATCGAACACCATAACTTCATTTAACATGAAATCATATTACAACAAAATCATTTCAGCCCTAATTTTTATCAAGAACACATATCAAAACACCAAGAATACACAAACAAAACTGATTTTTACCTCAATTTGAAGACCCGTAACTTCTTCGATTCTCCACAAAAATGCCTTTCGATTTTTGTACATTCTTCCTTTCTCTCCCTTCTATAACTTCAGTGTTTAGCCTTTCACAAAATTCTTCTTGAATTTTTCTCAATCCCCCCCCAATCAGCTGTTCTACCACTGTAGACTGATTTTTGCCTGACTTTGGTGATCGATAACTCCTTCAATTCTTCACCAAAATCAAACTATGTTTCTTGTGTTTTTTTCCTCTCCTTTTTCTCTACAACTTCTCAGTTTAAAGAATCCCAAGATTCCCTCTTAATTTTTTGTAATTCTCCCTCAAACAACTGTCCCTGATAAGCTTTCTCATGCCACCTCAACTTCCACTTTACTCCACATGCACACACTCCACCTCTTGGGAAAAAAATGAAGTGTCATTCCCCCTTAAGGCAACCACAAAATTAGACCAAGGTTTTATTTAAAATAATAGTTGAACAACAACAAGGATGTTACAATATTATTGATATATTTTATTTTCTAAAGTTTCGTATCATTCCAAAGTCGATAGCTATATTTAGAGGAACCGACTTCTGAGCGCTCGATCAGGATACCAATTCGGGATTTTTGGGAGAAAATTTTCTTAAAATACTTTTTAACCCAAAAATGAGTTTAGGATTATTAAAATAGTGTTTTGATGTGTTTTTGAGATTTTTTTGGCGCGAGAATCTCTAGAGGTATTTTTGTAATTTGCCACCCAGAGGAGGTATTTTTGTATTTTTACCTATAACCGGTACTTTTGGGTAAATTCACATATGATAGGGATATTTTAGTAATTTTACTTACGAGAAGGATGTTTTGGTGATTTAAGTATGAGAGGGTGCTTTTGATAATTTTGTCAACCCTATGAAGGGGTTCATTATGGGAATATGCGTGGGTCAGTATTGAGTTTATAATTTAGTAGTGTAGGTTGTGCTCTAACCATTTGATTGTTCCATTTAGGTTGAAGTAAAAGACTTTCTGGTTAGGCTAATTCTGCTTCGGATCTAGGTAAGGGTTTCCATCTGAATCCTGGGTAAGGACTTCTGTCTGAACCCTAATTTTGATAACTTTTGTTCGTAAATCTTCTTTTGATTTACTTATAAGGTATGGTTGAACACTAAGATATGTATTGATATCAGCATATTATTGTCAAGCAAACCCTAATATTGAACCTAAATCGGTTATTTGAAAATCTTATCGATGCTCGCCTTTTATTTACATGCTGAGAAAATTTGATAGCTGTTCTTATTTGTTGTTGCTATTTTTCTGTGGCAATTCTTGAGTTCTGAGTGGTGAATTGGTATAAACATGTTTACTTGTCATTGAAACCCAAATTAATATCGGTTATTTGAATTCATGTTAATTCTCATTTTTATTGCATGTCAAGCATTGAATTCCTTGTTAATTATGTGATTCTTTTCTTCTGTGTTGACCTAGGGGTCTATTCTGAGGGTGGCATTATAATGATGGTTTGAAGCTGCGTAATCCTTGATCGATGGAAAGGTCTAGTTATCGTACATCATGGATGTGTACACGTTCTGTAACATTAGCTGAATGGCATTGCCTCTACCCAAGATCAATATCTTTTGAATTTGTTTACATTGTATCTTACAATGATTGTTATGAAAATGATGTTCAAATGAATGCTTTGATATTTGATTAAAGAGGATTAAGTTAAAACTCTTTCCCGTATTGTCATCAAACTGTTCGTGATTATCTGAAGCCCTTCCCTATATTGTCCTTGAAGTATTTGTGTTCGTTTTAAAATCCTTGGGAAGATCATCATTGCATTTTAAATGATGACTTGAAAAATGATCTTCAAATTATCGTTTTGGTATCCATTATGATTGTTAATGTTTGTTTTAGTATATATTTGTGATTGTTTATGATCGTTCTAATATCTATCTTTGACTCATTATGATCATTTTGAAAATCGTCAAACTATTTATAATTTTTTGGAAATATTTTGAAAATTATCATCGGATGGACTCTTAAGTCGTTTTATAATCCCTTCAATTGTTCTTTGAACGACCTCACTGAGCTCTCAAAAGCTCAATCTTTATTTGGTCCCTTCTACATGTAACGATCAGCTGTAGAATGCTCGAGAATTGGTTTAGAGTCTGTGTGAGAGTTCGAAATGCCCACTAATACTTTTGTGTCGTAAGACCCTTGTGTGGGTCAGTACTATTAGTTGCTTTGTAAAGAACCTAAGTTTGAGTTTTAAAAGTTTAAGAATTAAAACTAATTTAAGTTAAAGTTTTTTTTAGACTGTGGATTTTGAAAATTTTGGATTCACGTCTATTTAGAAGCTCAAGAGTTTGTATCGGAACAGGGTCTGATTTGATATGATGTGGTAGGTTAACACTCCGAGAGTTTAGGGCAACAGAGCTCCGAATTTTTGGGTTGTTACAGGTACGATATTGGCTAGCTCGATAGGGTGCTCTATTACTCAAATGATCCTGATATGGAATAACTTCATCACTTCTTCCTTGACCTTAAGGCACTCTGGTCTCAAATTGCGAATTTTTGTTCCTCGACCACTAGCTTAACACGACTACATTCCCGATTTTTAATTTCTTTTAAATATTTTTTCGCTTCTAAGTCCATTAGGTGTGACTCATTGTTAACCGAATTGATTAATTCCACATAGTCTATATCAACAACCAAGAGCTAATCGAAATCAAGCATTATATTACCAATTAGGTAGTCTAGAAACATATAATAGGTGAATAGATTCAAATTGGCTAAGGTGACATAGGCATCCAAGTCTTTTGGTTTTGGAGCATCCCGGCAGCAGGATTTCCTTCAGTAACCTCTCCCACAGTCAGCGTCCGTACTCAATCATCCAATTCTGCATGTCACTCTGTGCTAGAGTGGTTAGACATGCTGGGCCTCCGGTCTAGTTATCCACTTCATAGATAAGCACTAAGATAAACATATTTGTGAAGCATGATGTCATCGCTTCTAAATATGTAGAATCCATCTAATCTAAGACTTCTTCGATACCAGGCCCTATCTGTACTGGCAATTCTTCATCCTCGACCCACTCACAATGGTAGAATTTCTTGCGTCCTATTATCTGCTTCCCGATCTCAGCATTGTAAACTGGTTTTAAAAATCCATATAAAGGCCCATTCTCTCCTTCTTTCATGAAGCGTCCATTTATAATAGTGATCTTGTTCGTGCTCATGTGCTTCTTACCTTGGCCTGTGTGAGCTTCTAGATAGCTTCATTCCTTTCTTTTTTCTGATTACCTTGTATCCCAAGCTAAAGTGGTCTTTCTTGTTTTTCATATCTGGGAAGCTGGGAATTCCCTAACAGTTTTGGCCTAGGCCTTTTTTGGAAAAGTAATAGAATTTCCTCAATATGGGGAATACTTTCGTACTGCTGTAGGGGCAGGTGATGAAGCTTTCACCATGACAAACTTCCTCGTACTCAAGACACTGGCAGATCCATCCTAAATCCACTAAGCATAATATCCAAAGAATCATGTGGCTACTGAACACTATCTTTCTCGACTTGCCGAATCTCCCATTATAGTGAAACGACATCATTCACTCAAACTTGACCTTTTGCTGCAATGTAGAGGGAATTGCACCCATCGAGTGTATTCAAGGTCGTCCGAACTGAAGATTGAAGGTGGCCAGAATATCCATCGCCTAACTCAACATCAAAGCTAGAGTACACACAGTCATTAGAAGCTTCATTGTACCAATTACCTCCCTTGTAGTATTATATGCTCGGACAGCTTGGTTGGATAGAGTGATATTTGACGAGTCTATACCTAGGACATGAATAGTGCGTAGGCAACAAATATTTGAAGCAAAACCATTGTCTATAAAGATTAGGGAATCCTTTTATCAAGCTAGCATAGTGATATGGAGCAAGACATTATGGCTCGATTCTGTTCTAGGAAGGTCAAACTAAGGAAATGTGAGGATATTTTTGTGATGTATAGCCCCTAGTACTCTGGATACGTCTTCAGGCTGGGTTTGAATTGGTATTTGGGCTTTGCTGAGAAGTTTGATAAGGGCTTGACAGTGGAGTATGAGGCTGATAGTAGTCCCCATATGGAGATATTGGCTTGTATCTTTTTCAACTGCCTAAGGACCTCATCATCAGGAGGGTCTTGTAAGAATAATGGGTCGAAGTGGTTGGCTGGGTCGGAGTCTGATATACTTGGCTGGATCTGGTTAGCTGGTGATGCCAAGAAAAGTGGGTTCGCAGTCGACGTGGAGGTGCCACAAGGAATGCAGTCCGAGTCAGATGCCAAGTATGTTGATGTGAGACACAGCAAGGGCAGAGACTAAGGGCTTCCTAGACAGAGCCTGAGGCTGGCAGTGCTGCGAGGGCGATGGTGCAGGATGAATATACAACAACAGTCACTGTCTAATGCTTAGGTCCAGAGTCAGGGTCCTGTATGTTTCTCTCTCTAGGATTCTAAAGTGAGAAAGTAAAAGTGTTCTGAAAATGTCCAACCTCCTAAATAAATTCTCAAGACCTCTATTTATAGAGGTTGAGATGATGATGTCATCACGCGACACGCGGCGCTACTCGGGAGTGACACGTCACCGAGGGGTCCACAGCTGTCGGTGCTCTGCGGACTGTCGAATAGCATATTCACCCAGCCTGCCCCGCACAATATCGCTCTATCTGTTTGGAAAGACTGGCTCGCACTACGTCGGTGTGGCCAGAGAACCCCCTTGATCTAGTCTCCAATCCAAGCCCTTGTAGAGTCCCACAAGCCTGGCAGTGGTGGGGAAGACCCGACGCCCAACTGCCAGGCGGACTAGGCATGCATGATGCCCTCCGAAGACCTACTCCCGTCTCGGAGTGACCCGGGGGTCATAGTCTATAGGGGTGCCAACGCAAGCCCCCAGTGCCGGAGCACATAGGCCGGTCACGAAGACACCCTGGCAGAGATAGTGTCCCGAAGGAGTCACCTATCCCGCGGGTGAGTCTTTGTACCGAAGCACTCAGAGCGCGTCAAGGTAGGATCCCGGAGGAGCCATCTACCTGACGGGCCAGGTAGCATCTCGGAGGAGCCGTCTACCTGGCGGAAGGGGAGTTGAAGAGCTCCCTGACGGAGATAGTGTCCCGGAGGAATCACTTATTCCGTATGCCGACGTAGCATCCCGGAGGAGCCGTTTACCTGGCCGGCCGAGGTAGCATCTCGGAAGAGCTGTCTACCTGGCTGAAGGGGAGTAGAAGAGCTCCCTGACTGAGATAGTGTCCCGGAGGAGTCGTCTTTTTCGTAGGCCAAGGTAGCATCCCAGAGGATCTATCTACCTGGCGGAAGGGGATTTGAAGAGCTCCCTGACAGAGATAATGTCCCGGAGGAATCGCCTATTCCGTAGGCCAAGGTAGCATCCCGAAGGAGCCTTCTACCTGGCGGAAGGGGAGTTGAAGAGCTCCCTGACGGAGATAGTGTCCCGAATGAGTCGCCTATCCCCGCGGTGAGTCCTTGCAACGGAGTACTCGGAGCGAGTCAAGGTAGCATCCCGGAGGAGTCGTCTACCCGACTGGCCGAGGTAACATCCCGGAGGAGCCGTCTACTTGGAGAAAGAGGAGTTGAAGAGCTCCCTGGCAGAGATAGTGTCCCGGAGGAGTTGCCTATCCCCGCCGTGTTGCACACTCCAGAGAGTGGGTCGAAGCATGTTCCATGACCAAGGCAAGGTGCGCATGGTGTGGTGAAAGGATGGACCGATGCAAGGAGCATGGTAGTGTGACAGAGAGCCAGGGGCGTGACTGTGTCAGTGCCGCGGCGCATGGGCACGACAGAGTGAGTAAGGTGCCGGGGGCACGTCTATGTTAGTAGCATGTCGTATGGGCGCGGCAAAGTGAGTAAGGTGCCAGGGGCACGTCTGTGTTAGTGGCGTGTTGCATGGGCGCGACGGAGTGCGTATGGTACCAAGGGCACTGTAATGTGACAGGGAACCAACGGGAGCGACTGTGTTAGTGGCACGGCGCATGGGCGTGACAGAGTAAGTATGGTGTCTGGGGCACAATGTGACGTCCGAGCAACGGGGGTTGCGGAGTGACGTCCGGGCTACGGGGGTCGGAGAGTGAGTTTCGGGCGACGGGGGTCGCAGAGTGATGTTCGGGCGACGAGGGTCATGGAGTGAGTTCCGGGCGATGGGAGTCACAGAATGACATCTGGGCGACAGGGGTTGCGGAGTGAGTTCCGGGCGACGAGAGTCGCAGAGTGAGTTCCGGGCGACGGGAGTCGGGAGTGACGTCCGAGCGACTGGGGTCGCGAAGTGACGTCCGGGCGACGGGGGTCACGGAGTGAGTTCCTGGCGATGGGAGTCGGGAGTGACGTCCTGGCAACGGGGGTCCCGGAGTGACGTCCGGGTGACGGGGGTCGCAGAGTGAGTTCCTGGGGACGGGGGTCGCGGAATGAGTTTTGGGCGATGGGAGTCGCGAAGTGATGTCCGAGCGACGGGGGTCGCGGAATGAGTTCTGGGCTACGAGAGTCACGGAGTGATGTTCGAGCAACGGGGGTCGTGGAGTTAGTTTCGGGCGACGGGAGTCGCGGAGTGACGTCCAAGCGACGGGGGTCGCAGAGTGAGTTCCGGCGACTGGAGTCACTGAGTGACGTCCGGGCGATGGGGGTCACGAAGTGAGTTCTGGGTGACGGGAGTCGCGGAGTGACGTCCGGGTGACGGGGGTCGCGAAGTGACGTCCGGGCGACGAGGGTCACGAAGTGACGTCCGGGTGTAGTGAAGATGCTAAGTATGGAAGCCAAAGCCAACCCTTTGGGGGAAGGCCAAGGCCAACGATTGGGGGAGGCCAAGGCCAACCCTAGAGGAAGGGCGAGGCTGACCCCAAGTGGGAGGCCAAGGCCGAGGCCGACCCCAAGGGGGAGGCCGAGGCTAAGGCATACCCCATGGGGAAGGCCAAGGCCGAGGCCAACCCTAAGGGGAAGGCCAAGGCCGAGGCCGACTCCAAGGGGAAGGCCAAGGCCGAGGCCGACCCCAAAGGGGAGGCCAAGGCCGACTTCTTTTAGTTGATGCCAAGGTGCGCCGATGGTCGAAGGATGAAGTGCGACGGTCGGAGCGTGATGAGCACTCGCTCAAGGATCAGTTTCTTGGTGATGAAGTCACGTAGAAAAGGTGAGAAATGCACGTGACTTGAGCGTGCACGTATTGACCAATTGAAGGCGTTGAATATTGCATGTTGCTTGTGCGGACGTGTCATGCAAAATGGGACTCCAAGTGGGCCTTTGGGTGCGACCAGAATAGGTTGGGAACATAAGCCCCCTGCATGTGGTGTGTGCGGAGGGGCAACCCGAGCGGGCGCCGCACGCATATTCGCAAGTTCACACTTAGAAGAATTTCTGATGTTTGTTGGTTCGAGCATTGTTGACGTTGTCACTGCATGATGAAGGTGAAGAGTAGGTGGCTCGAGCCACCTCGTGCACCACCTACTGAAGCCTGAGTATGGATAGGAGTTGACACGAGGGCATGATGATAGAGCGCAAGGGTGCGAGCGACAGGGAGTCGCGGAGACTGCGCCCTGGTACGGATGACATGGGTCGGTTACTGGGTAAGTGGTTCGAGCTACCTCGGCACCACCTACCAAGCACATTGATGTTGGGGGACATTGTCATGAAGGGCGCGATGGGGCAGTCCACGACGGGCACTGGGGTGCGGGTGCGATCAGGAGTCATGATGCTGGGGTAGTCCAGGAGGGTGCCGGGGCACCCGCGATGGGGGTCGCAGAGCTGGGTATGGCAACGGGGTAAGTGGTTCGAGCTACCTCGCGCACCACCTACCAAGTACATTTATGTTGAGGGACATCGTCATGAGGGGCGTGACGGGCGCTGGGGCGCGGGCGATGGGGGTCTTGGAGGCAGCTCCCGGGCGACGGTGATGGGGTAAGTGGTTCGAGCTACCTCGCGCACCACCTACCAAGGATGTTGATGTCTGGGTCGTCACGACACGGGACGTGATCAAAATTGCAAAAAAGTTTTTTAAGTGTAGGAGAGTACGAGACGGGTAAGGGTGCGAGAGGCTCGCGTTGGTTGTCAAATTTTTTTTTGTTCATGCCTGCGAGGATGGTGGCGATGATGTTTGGTGATGGTTGTCGGCCGTTGGGTGAAGGTGGGCAAGCCGAAGTTGTGTGTGGCATCGGCTTCGGTGTGGTATGAAGCTGAGGAGTGACCTTGGTGATGGAGGCCGAAGTGGACATGGAGGATGGTCATGTTTAGTGTTGAAGATTAGCCGCGGGTGAAGAAAAGAAGATGAAGGTTGAAGGTGGTGGCCTTTGTGTGGGGAAGGCCGAAGTGGGTGGCCTTGGTATGGGGGAGGCCAAAATAGTGAAGGGATGGAGGGGCTTGTGGGGCCGAGCTTGGGTAGAAGGAGAGAGGTGAAGAAGGGGGAGGAAGGGGGATGTCGGCGGCAGCAAGGTGCCGCGGTGGCCATGGCCGCGGGGTAGAGGGGAGGGAAAGAGAAGGATGGGGGAAGGGAGGGCCAGGCCAATCAAGGCTACGAGGCCGAGGCCGACCAAGGCCCTTGGGAGAGGCCGAGGCTGCACGTCACGGCGGCGGGGTGATGAGCAAGGGGGAAAGGAGAGAAGGGGAGGGGGAAGGGGAAGGGAAGAGGGGGCGGGGGAGGGGGTGAAGGCAGAGGCCGACGGGGGGAAGAGGTAGAGGCCGACGGGGTGGGGAGGCCGAGGCCGGGGGGAAAATGGGGAAGAAGGAAGGGGCAGCAGTGATGGTGGTGCCGCTGGTGGCCGAGGGACGGGGGGAAGGAGGGGCGGGGGAGAGAAGGGAGAAGAGAAGAGAGGTGGGACGTGGGGGTCGTCGGCAAGGCCGACGTTAGCCGGTAGAGGGCGAGGCCGAGGGAGAAGGAGGCAGCGGCGGCGCCAATGGGGGCTGCGGCGGCGCATGAAGAAGAAGGAGAAAGAGATGGAAATTAGGGTTAGATTAGGGTTTTGAGGGAGCGGGTCTGTTTCGGGTGGGTCGGGTTCGGTTGGGGAGTTGGGCGAGGGGCTGAGAGAGAGTGAATGGGGGCGCCGATCGGGCAAGCGGGCGAGTCTCACAGGGCGGGCTCTGCCCAGATCTAGAACGAAATTTGAATTTGAATTTCAAAATTAATTATTATTATTATTTTTTTTTTACAAACCTAAAGAGGGAGCCCCCAAGAGAAGCTTCACAATTACAAGAAGATAGAGATGAGTGGGATGGTGGGAGCAAAGAGAGGAAAATGTTAGAGGGAGAGTGAGGGGGTTGGTGGGAGGGGAGATGAAAATTTTGAAAAATTTTCTAAGTGTAGAACGAGGGTGAGAGGGTGGCGACCCGACCGCGAGCAGGCCGAGTGAGAGGGAGGAGTGCGAAGGGGGTGAGAAAATTTTCTAAGTGTTGAGAAATTTTTCAAGAGTTGGACGAAGACTAAGGAGAAGGGACGTGAAAAAAAATTTTGTAACAAAATTTGTCTAAGTATTGAGCTCGGACAAGGGTACCGAGGGAGACTGCTGAGGGTGATCATCGACGACCGGTTGCGAAAAAAATGAAATTTTTTCTAAGTGTCAAAATTTTTCTTTTTTGATAAAGGGTGGTCATGCGACCGCTAGCACGAGAGGTTGAGATGAGCGGGATGGGAGACTCAGGGTGATGGGCTGGCATCGATGACCGATTGAGTGACGGAGGTAGGGGAGGGTTGGTGAGGCGTGTTGCATGCATACCTGGCAGAGGCGTTCGCGAGATGTGGGGGGTGTCAGTTGTCAGAGTTGAGACTTAGTAATGTGGCTCGAGCCACCCCGCGCACCACGCACCAAGTTGGTGTAGGATGTGAGGCTGAAGGGGTTGGGAAGGGGTGAAGCCCCCAAGGTAGTGGGTGATGGTATCAAGAGTGGTGTCAGTAGACTTGTGCAAGAGCAATGTAGCTTGAAAATTTTTTAAGTCTTGAAAATGTAACTTCATTGATAACGAAGGATAGGCGACATGCCTTGATACATGGGTATGACGTACATGGAAACTTGCAAAATGAACGCAAAAATTACAAGTGTGGAAAATGCACTAAGGCATGCCAAGGCTTGGTCGGGTGGGTCATATGTCTGGCACTTAGAGTTTGAGCTTTTCGGACGCAATCTTATCAGCGAAGACAAACTTGAGGCCCCTGCACCACTTGAGGCCGTGACCGACCTTCCGATGATATGGGCAGTAGTTGGGATGAGCTAAGTCTTCCGGGGTTGGTTCAGCGTTGGCATTGGGCAGGACTATGGCATTGTCGTTGATCCATGTCTCGAGGAGAGCTCTGACAGTCTTCAAGTCACATGGGTATTCCGAGGCAGGCGTCGGCTGCCCTCTCTTGTTAGGGCGCCCGTCCCTTCCTTGAGACTGATGCTTGCAATTGTTGTCGTCGCTACTGGCTGCTTCCACCGTCGTGGCCAAGGCAATATGAGGTTGGGGCTTTGGGGTCTTTGACGGACCGACCGAGTCATAGGTGCATCGCGCGGCTTCTTTGAGATGTCCCCATGACCGCAACTGGAGGTTTTCAAGGTAGACCCTATAGGTGTCCTCCATGTTCTTGATGCAAATGGGTACAAGGGTTTCATCCTTGCTGAAGTCGGTGCATTCCAAGCACTTGTGATGAAATCACGTGACATAGGTGTTGAGATGTTCCCCGGGGTTCTGGCGGATTCTGGCAATGTCAACGATGGTTACACGCTCCGTCTCATAGTGAAACTTGTCAAGAAAAAGCTAAACCATGTCGGACCAGGAGTGGATAGTACCGTCAGGAATCTGATGATACCAAGAGTAGGCGAGGCCAGTCAGGGACTTGTGGAATTCACGAAGCTTCAAAGTGTTGTCCTCCCCGTAGTGGTCCGAGAGCTAGCAAAACGGGTGATGTGCTTGCTAGCATTGCCCTTTTTTCCGTTGAACAAGGTGAAAAATGATTGCTTGTACTTGACAGGGTAGGGCTTGGTATTGAGGCTGCCAGAGTAGGGAGCATGGCCTGACAGCTTAGAGGGGGAGTGTGGTAAGGATGACTGCTTGAGACGACGAAGGATGGCGTCAAAGTCATGCTTGGTGACGTACGAAGCATGTGAGGGTTTGTGCCCTATCGGGATGATCCGAGCACCAGAGCCCCCAAACGGGGTAACCTGAGGCATTGAGGGGATGACAACGGTCGAGAGGGGTTGGTGGTGGGGAACAACTTGTTGGGGCATGGTTTGCATATGGGTAGTGTCGGCTGCTGGAAGTCGGTTATCAGGCAGGGTCGACTGGAGTAAGCCGGGGGAATGACTTGGGTTTAGGTTTTGGTTGGTTATGTTGGGGTTAGGCTCCATCTTGATTGAGTCGTGAGTCTCGGATGAGCTTTGTGTCGGCACAGGCTGGGGGGCCGTGACAGGGTGCTTCTATTACAGTATGGGTCCAAGGTTTGCCTGAGGTCTTCATGATGGCCTGACAGGATGCAGCACATTAGATGCAGGAGGCGAAGATGTCGTAAGTCCTACCGCAAAAGGTCTAGATAATTGTGGTGGCGACGGTCGAGACACTGGGGCCTTAATGGCGTCAAGAGCCAACCAAGGTCTGGAAGGTTGGACTGGTGCAAGGGTTTGTTGGGAGGCCATTGCCTGCATGGATTTTTGCATTTCCATGATGATTGTCATGAGAGTAGCCTGCGAGTCCTGTAGGTTGGCTATAGCGGGCGTGAACTGTTGGATGGCCGCGTTGACTGCAACTTGTATGTCAAGTGCGACAGCTAGTGGCTGGTCTTGGAGACGCATGGCACTAGTCCCTTCTTGTTCACCGGGGTGATCTTCCTCTGGCACTGTGCGGATGAGGCCTTGGCTGGCAGCCCCTCGTAACTCTTTATCGTGGAGGCATGGTGCGTAAGTGTAGTGGACAGACAAACTGCAGTACGATGCTCACCTCCCCAGCGGAGTCGCCAAAAATGATGCCAAGGAAAGTGGGTTCGCAGTCAACGTGGAGGTGCCACAAGGAATGCAGTCCAAGTCAGATGCCAAGTATGTTGATGTGAGACACAGCAAGGGTGGAGCAAGGGCAGAGACCAAGGGCTTCCCAGACAGATCCTGAGGGTGGCAATGCTGCGAGGGCGATGGCGCAGGATGAATATACAACGACAGTCACAGTCCGATGCTTAGGTCCAGAGTCAGGGTCCTGTATGTTTCTCTCTAGGATTCTAGAGCGAGAAAGTAAAAGTGTTCTGAAAATGTCCAACCTCCTAAATGAATTCTCAAGACCTCTATTTGTAGAGGTTGAGATGATGATGTCATCACGCGACACGTGGTGCTCCCTAGGAGTGACACGTCACCGAGGGGGTCCACAGCTGCCGGTGCTCCGCGGACAGTCGAATCGCATATTCACCCGGCCTGCCCCACACAACGTTGCTCTATCTGTCTGGAAAGACTGGCTCGCACTACATCGGTGTGGCCAGAGAACACCCTTGATCTAGCCTCCAATCCAAGCCCTTGTAGAGTCCCACAAGCCTGATAGAGGTGGGGAAGACCCGACGCCCAACTGCCAGGCGGACTAGGCTTGATGCCCTCCGAAGACCTGCTCTCGTCTCGGAGTGACCCGGGGGTCATAGTCCATAGGGGTGCCAACGCAAGCCCCCAGTGTTGGAGCACATAGGCCGGTCACGAAGACACCCTGGTGGAGATAGTGTCCCGAAGGAGTCGCCTATCCCGCGGGTGAGTCCTTGTGCCGAAGCACTGAAAGCGCGTCAAGGTAGGATCCCGGAGTAGCTGTCTACCTGACGGGCCAGGTAGCATCTCGGAGGAGCCGTCTACCTGGCGGAAGGGGAGTTGAAGAGCTCCCTGACGGAGATAGTGTCCCGGAGGAATCGCCTAATCCGTAGGCCGAAGTAGCATCTCAGAGGAGCCGTTTACCTGGCCGGCTGAGGTAGCATCCCGGAGGAGCCGTCTACCTGGCAGAAGGGAAGTTGAAGAGCTCCCTAACGGAGATAGTGTCCCGGAGGAGTCGCTTGTTCCGTAAGCCAAGGTAGCATTTCGGAGGAGCCGTCTACCTGGCCGGCCGAGGTAGCATCTCGGAGGAGCCGTTTACCTGGCGGAAGGGGAGTTGAAGAGCTTCCTGACGGAGATAGTGTCCCGGAGGAGTCGCCTATTCCATAGGCCGAGGTAGTATCCCGGAGGAGCCGTCTACCTGGCAGAAGGGGAGTTGAAGTGCTCCCTGACGGAGATAGTGTCCCAGAGGAGTCGCCTATCCCCGCGGTGAGTCCTTGTGCCAGAGCACTCGAAGCGAGTCAAGGTAGCATCCCGGAGGAGCTATCTACCCGACTGGCTGAGGTAGTATCCCGGAGGAGCCGTCTACCTGGCGGAAGGGGAGTTGAAGAGCTCCCTGGCAGAGATTGTGTCCCGGAGGAGTCGCCTATCCCCGCGGTGTTACACACTCCAGAGAGTGGGTCGAAGCATGTTCCACGACCAAGGCAAGGTGCGCATGGTGTGGTGAAAGGATGGACCGATGCAAGGAGCATGGTAATGTGACAGAGAGCCAGGGGGCGCAACTGTGTCAGTGGCACGGCGCATGGGCGCGGCAGAGTGAGTAAGGTGTCGGGGGCACGTCTGTGTTAGTGGAGTGTCACATGGGCACGGTGAAATGAGTAAGGTGCCGGGGGCACATCTGTGTTAGTGGTGCGTCGCATGGGCGCGACGGAGTGCGTATGGTGCCAAGGGCACTGTAATGTGACAGGGAGCCAATGGGCTCGACTTTGTTAGTGGCGCGGCGCATGGGCACGGCGGAGTAAGTATGGTGTCCGAGGCACAGTGTGACGTCCGGGCGACGGGGGTCGCAGAGTGAGTTATGGGCGACAGGGGTCACGGAGTGACGTCCGGGCGACGGGGGTCGCGAAGTGACGTCCGGGCGACGGGGGTCGCGGAGTGAGTTCTGGGCGACGGGAGTCACAGAGTGACGTCCGGGCGACGGGGGTCGTGGAGTGAGTTCCTGACGACGGGAGTCGCGGAGTGACATTCAGGCGACGGGGGTCGCGGAGTGAGTTCCGGGCGACGGGAGTCGCGGAGTGACGTCAGGGCGACGGGGGTCGCGAAGTGAGTTCTGGGCGACGGGAGTCGCGGAGTGACATTCGGGCGATGGGGGTAGCGGAATGAGTTCCAGGCGACGGGAGTCGCGGAGTCCCGGAGTGACGTCAGGGCGACGGGGGTCTCAGAGTGACGTCCGGGCAATGGGGTCTTGGAGTGAGTTCCGGGCGACGGGGGTCACGGAGTGAGTTCCGGGCGACTAGAGTCGCAGAGTGATGTTCAAGCGACGGGGGTCACGGAGTGAGTTCTGGGCGACGGGAGTCGTGGAGTGATGTCCAGGCGACGGGGGTCGCGAAGTGACGTCCGGGCGACGGGGGTCAAGAAGTGAGTTCCGGGCGACGGGAGTCGCTGAGTGACGTCCGGGTGTAGTGAAGATGCTAAGTATGGAAGCCAATGGCCAACCCTTTGGGGGAAGGCCAAGGCCAACCATTGGGGGAGGCCAAGGCCAACCCCAGAGGATGGGTGAGGCCAACCCCAAGTGGGAGGCCAAAGCCGAGGCCGACCCCAAGGGGGTGGCCAAGGCTGAGGCTGACCCCAAGGGAGAGGCCAAGGCCGAGGCCGACCCCAAGGGGAGGCCAAGGCCACTTCCTTTGGTTGACGCCAGGGTGCACCGACGGTCAAAGGATGAAGTGTGACGGTCGGAGCGTGATGAGCAGTCGCGCAAGGATCAGTTTTTTGGTGACGAAGTCACGTACAAAAGGTGAGAAGTGCACGTGACTTGAGCGTGTACGTATTGACAGGTTGGAGGCGTTGAATGTTGCCTGTTCCTTGTGCGGGCGTGTCATGCAAAATGGGGCTCCAAGTGGGCCTTTGGGTGCGACCAGAATAGGTTGGGAACAGCTGGGATATATCAGCACTTGGTTAGAACATAAACCCGATTTTTTCATCATATTGTTCTTCGACTGTGAAGGTCTCTCCATCCATTAACTCTTCCTAAGTAATCATATTTCAAAACTGCGACAGAGAATCATAAGCAAACACTTACTTTAAAACTGGCTAGCTAGTTGAAACAATAAGAAAATTCAGATTCATAATTGACTTGCTGTCAACAATCCAATTAATCGTATGAAAGGGTAAGGGTTCTTTAGAACATTTGGTTAGATAGGAGGGAAAATGCCACCTTTGTCAATAAGATCTTGTGTGGCATGTCGGAGGGTGATACATCTCTCCATAGGGTGACCCTTCCCTTGATGGTAATCATAAAAGGCATTCACATCGTAACCTTTGGTATCACTGCTGGTGTGGGGGTAGGTGGTAGCTTGAAAATCATACACGTTCTTAGCAACTACTCAAAGACCTTGGGGAGCAGTGCGTTCAAGGGTATGAACTTATGAACTTTCGTCTAGGCTCTAGAGCGATTTCATATGTTACTGTTCGAGGTACTTGTATGTGTTGGCAGATCGGAGGTTGGCCGCATCCATATACGCCCTTATGTACTCAACGGTGTGCGCTGGCTGCTGTGCCAATACTATCAGGAAATAAAGTTGCGCCTTTACTAACAATAATTGCTTTTGGTGCAGTGGTAAGCGCTTGATCCTAACAGTTGGCATCAGAGCAGGTCATAGGTTTGAGTCCCCCGGGGTGAATCTGGGGAAGAGATTGTTGGCAGATTGGAGGTTGGTCGGGTCCATCTACTCCCTTGTGTACTCAATCGTGTGCGCTGGCTGCTGTGCCAAGACTATAAGGAAATAAAGTTGTGCACTTACTAACAACAATTGCTTTTGGTGCAGTGGTAAGCGCTTGATCCTAACAGTACGGTGTTAACATTTTTGGTTGTTACTGGCTTAGGATGCACATTGGAACTCCTTCAACTGGCTCGGTATGCTCCTAGTGGTTTCAACTCAAGATGGATGGTTCCCTTGTTGATGGCATCTTATATCCGATTTAGGGATCCCATGAGAGCTTTGAAAGACGTGTGGTAGTTAGCAAAGATGTAATCGTGGTAGACTGGAAGTAGGTTGATTCTCAGGATGTTCACTTGTTCCTCCTCTGTCGAGTGGTTCACCATCTGAGTTGCCTTATTCCTCCACCTTTGATGAAAGCTGAAACATACTCCATTGGCTTTTATTTTGTGGTTTAAAAATCTCTACGGGTGATATCTAGGTATACTTTATATTGGAACTGTCTGAAAAACCCTCTCATGACATCTTCCCATTTGCGAGCTAGGACTTCATCCAATTTAAGGAACCATTGGGAAGTGGCTCCGATGAGGGTATGGTGGAACAATTGTATCAATTGATTCTGATTTATCCCGTATGGGGCCAATGCTCACATATACATCTTCACCTGAATCGTGGGATCTAACATCCCATCAAACTTTTCCATCTCCGGCATCTTGAACTTGAGACATAGCCTATCCTCCGGGTTCATGGTTAAGGTGCTCAGGTCTAACGGGTAATCAACTGTCCTTATCCTTGCAATCTAGGATTCGTGTGCGGCTAACTTATCCTTTCATCTGGCACAATAGAAGGCTTTGTCTCTTGTTCTTCAGACTCATACGTCCATTTCTTTTAAATATTTTTTCTCTTCTAAGTCCATTAAGTGTGACTCATCGTTAACCGAATTGATTAATTCCACATAGTCTATATCAAAAACCAAGAGATAATCGAAATCAAGCATTATATTATCAATTAGGTAGTCTGGAAATATATAATAGGTGAATAGATTCAAATTGGCTAAGGTGACATAGGCATCCAAGTCTTTCGGTTCCAGAGCATCCTGGCAGCAGGATTTCCTTCTGTAACCTCTCCCACAGTCAGCGGTCCGTACTCAATCATCCAATTTTGCGTGTCACTCTGTGCTAGAATGGTTAGACATGCTGGGCCTCTGGTCTAATCGTCCACTTCATAGATAAGCACTGAGATAAACATATTTATGAAGCATGATGTCATCACTTCTAAATCTATAGAATCCATCCATCTAAGACTTCTTCGGTACCCGACCCTATCTGTATTGGCAATTCTTCATCCTCGACCCACTCACAATGGTAGAATTTCTCCCATCCTTTTATCTGCTTCCCGGTCTCAACACTGTAAACTTGTTCTGGAAATCCATACAAGGGCCCATTATTTCCTTCTTTCATGAAGCGTCCATTCATAGCACTGATCTTGGTCGTGCTCATGTGCTTCTCACCTTGGCCTGTGGGAGCTTTTGGACAGCTTCCTTCCTTTCTTTTCTGATTACCTTGCATCCCAAGCCAAACTGGTCTTTCTTGTTTTTCATAGCTAGGAAGCTGGGAATTCCCTAACAGTTTTGGCCTAGGCCTTTTTCGGAAAAGTAGTAGAATTTCCTCAATATAGGGAGTACTTTCGTACTGCTGTAGAGGGCAAAGGTGAGGAAGCTTTCATCGTGACAAACTTTCTCGTACTCAAGACACTAGGCGATCCATCTTAAATCCACTAAGCATAATATCCAAAGAATCATGTGGTTACTGAACATTTTTCTAAACGACATCATTCACATATTGGTGCAATGTAGAGGGAATTGCATCCATCGAGTGTATTCAAGGTCGTCCAAACTGAAGATTGAAGGTGGCCAGAATATTCAATGCCTAACTCAACATCAAAGCTAGCAGTACCCATAATCATTAAAAGCTTCATCGTACCAATTACCTCCCTTCTGGTATCATAAGCTCCGTCGGCTTGGTTGGATGGAATGACCTTTGACGGGTCTATACTTAGGGCATGAACAGTGCGTAGGAGACAAATATTTGAAGCAAAACCATTGTCCACCAAAGAAATGAGTCCATTAGTCTATGCCAGAACTACCTTCGATGAGTAAAGGCCTAGAATGAAAAGCATTAAGGCCGTATCCTATTGTAGCGGGGTTAGCTATCAGGCGCCTATGGTCTAGTAGCCACATGTACAAGAGTAGGGGACTACCTCCGAAGGGGACGCTGGGATATTTATGAACATTTGTGATGCCAAGTAAAGTTTTAGCTAACACTAACGGGGTCAGGGTTCTACCTCGGGTAGACAGTTGAAGCAGAATGTCAGCTAGCCTCACGTTAACTCCAAGACTAGAAAAGGTGAGATATATGGCTACCAAGCATAGCGCCAGGGCGGACACTCGACCATGGGCATATTATTCATCACGACTAGTCGGTTTGGCAAAAAAATTTGATCAAGGGAGAGAGTTGAATACCTTCACCTCAAATAAAAGACCGGGCACGCTCATTTGAGACATTTAATAAAGTTTTGAGAAACTTAACGTAACCATCTTGGACGGTCAGAACGAAAATTAGAAGCTTGGCTGTGATATCTACCAGGGCAGAGATTTATTAGACCAAAGTGAAAAACGTGATCCTTAACATCCCAGAATTTACAAGCAGCACGGAGAGTGTCCTCACGAACCATCACGCTCCTCAAGCTCATAACAGATTTCAGCTTGAATCTCCCGTCTATATGGATCAATTCAACCTTGTTGAAGGAGTCTGCGAACACACAAAATTGGAGCTCAAAGATCGTTGGATTATCTTCGAAAGTCATTGAGAGTTCTAAAGAGAGAAGGGACGAATTTTCTTATGAAAGGATGAGTCATGAATATATATAGTCGAGTAGCCCTAATTTGTGTAGAGTAAGTAGTAAAAAATTTTAAGATTCATAAAAATTTATCGGAAAAGCCGTCTGGTTTTTAATTAACTTGTCAGTTTTCTGATTTAATTTGCATTTTTGATGGTTCATGTTTCTGATGAATTGTCTGGTTCCGTTAAGAAAATTTAATTTTCTTCCAACCAACTGGCCGATTTTAGCTTGAAACTCGAGTTTGTCTCTAACCACCGTCCGGTTTGGCTTTAAAACGAGATTCAGGCTCTGACCAACCGGCCGAATTTTGACTTTTTTCCAAAAAAGACAAAGGGGAGTTTTAGAATGCATGTTTGTGTGTTTGCATGCTTCTAATAATTGCATTGTGAATATTATATTTGTATGGCGAACCAAGGCCTTGTCGCATATATATGTTTATTTGCATAAGGGTGTTATTATCTGACATTTGTATGCCTACGTGCCTTCATGTGCATGTCAGACATTTCCTCCTTGGATTAGTTCATGGCCCAGATGTCTTTCAAGTCCAGAGTATCGTTCCTCAATCCTTGTATGGTGCAAGGCAAGTACAAGAATGCGCACTCGTTGTCGATCACAATAGCATTTTCCCTTCAAGTGAATTAATTTTCTCCACTCAAAGCCCAACCAACTTAGAGCGTTGTTGGCTCCAACTAATGTTCAGGTTTTCACTTTATCTGTCGACCCTTTTGGATTGATTCACGGGCTCTGGTAACATCCAAAGTTATTTCATTTTGTCCATCAATCCTTTTAAATCGATCTGAGGGCTTCGGCCACATACAAGATTCTCTTACATGTCTAGACAACCATTTTCAAATCGATTTGGGGGCTCTGATATCTAGGCATGAGTTTTTTCAGTTGACCATTTAAATTGATTTGATGGCTCCGGTAATAGTCAGAACTTTCCTCTATATGTCTACACTATCAACCGTCATTACTGTTGGCTTCGGCTTCTAGATATACCCTCATGTTTAAGCGACCAATCACTATCGTTGTTGGTCCGACTCTTATACATGATGTTTCAGTATTCTTAGACAACCAATCGTTGTTATTGTTGGCTCTAGCTTCTAAGAATACACCCTTCACCTGGCGACCAACCATTGTTACTGTTGGCTCCAACTCTAGAAAAGGTTTGGTTTCACTCTTTCTTTTTGGTATTGCTCGACGACCGATCATTACTAATATTGGCCCTGGCTTCGAGTGATATCCCTACATCCAAACTTCATTGGTCTGACCAATGTCTGACCTCATATATATGTGAGTTTCTGAGTTTGTCTATGAGTCATGTGGTCTTTTTTTCGTGTTTTCACTACAAAAATGTGTTGTCCTTCTTTGTTGGTGATGTGTCAGCGTGCTCCATCCCTGAAGGGCTTCTGTAAACACCCCATTTTTGTAGGCATTTTTTATTAATTAAATAATGGGCTTTATTATTAATTAAAATGCATTATTGAGTATTGTCTTAGTGATTTAATTTAATTATTTAATCCAATCCAGTTGTGTTTAATTAATTTGGTCCAGTTTAATTGTCCAGTCCTGTCCTTCTAGCTTAATTGTCAGTCCAGTCCAGTCTGTTAGTTCAGTCCCTTGCATTAGTCTAGTCCATTTAGGTCAAGTCCGGTAGGTTATCTTAATTGATTTAGTTTCTCTAGATGACTTGGGGAATAAATTCAAGATTTATCCTTCGTATAAAGATCAAATCAATCTATTTTATGGTTAAGAAATGACTTATCCCGAATCTGGTACATCTCATTTGTGATTTTAGAAATAATTACCAAAATAAGGGTCAGATAATGCCCCAAAATTCTGAAAAATTTATTTTTAATAAATGGGGTTAACCAATCTGTTTTTGACTAACCGGCCAGTAAGTTAATTTTTGTCGATATGTGATTTTATCACTTATTCTAATTTATTTTCAGCCATGAGGATTGGCATTGCCAATCTTATCAGATTTCGTGACCTGAGCACTATAAAAAGGGGTTTTGGCCTTCATTTTAAGGGTCAAACATTAATTCAATTTTTTAAGCGTATTCTCTTTAGAGTTTGTACACCATTTCCTTGAGAAGTGACGTTCGACCTCACTCAATAATATTAGCCATCGAAATCACTCTAAAAGCGTCGTTTTGTTCTTTGCATTGTGGATCCAACGACGAGTATTCTCGAGTCATGGCAAGCTGCATCGCGAGGTAACCTTTATCAGCTTTCGTAAGGTAGAATCATATAGCTTATCTCCCTTTCCCGTAGTCACATTTCATTTCCAAACAACAAAAAGAGGTACTTTCTGTTTTCTTTGTCCAAGTCTAAGCTTCGAATTATAGAGTACTTCTCGCTGGGTTAGACTCGAACTATGGCAGTTGTTGTGTTCAAGCTAAATAATAATAAAAATCAGCTTAGGGTGATTCTTGTTGTATTCTGCATGCTACATGTTCTTTAGGCCAAAAATCATTAAATAATGAAGTAAAGACCGAAAGGACATGGCATTTACCTAACACTTTCCTGTTGCGTAACTTAGTCTTCAAACCTCTCTGTTGGTTTCAGTAGATCAGTCATTCTTCTTGGAACTTTTGAGCCATTTTTTAGGTTATTCTTATTTTTCTTTAATTAAATAAGGTAGTGAATCCCAAAAATCCCTTTTCTAGGGATTTTTTTTTCGAGGTGGTAGGCCACAAGTGGGTCGAGATGAGACGTGCGCGTGTGAGGTATAGAAATAAAAGCGCAAGTACTATAGTTATGTCATATTGTACATACCACAGAAAAATAGAAGAAGGCCAAAATCATGAGAAAAAATTCAATTCTAGTCCTCTTAATGTTTTTTGTCCCCAGCGCAATTGCCACTGTGGCGCACCGCCTCTGAATAATTCCCCGAAAAGGATTTTCAGGAGTCTCCATCTTATTTAATAAGGAAAAATACCAAAAAAAAAATGACTCAAAAGTGTCCAAAAGAACAACTAGTTTATCGAACACCGAGACAAGGGTTTGAGAACTAAGTTACGCAACAGGAAGGTATTAGGCACCCTTTGAGCTCTTTCTATCTCTACTTCATTTTTAATGATTTTTGGCCTAAAGAACAGGTAGCATGCATAGTACAACAAAACTCACCCTAAGCTAATTTTTATTACTATTTGATTTGAACTCAACAACTGGGGTCAAGTGGCCTATGTATCCGAACGGACTAACCAGAATCAAAACACATGGTTACTCAAGACAACAACAAACTGAATCTTCCTATCTTTATTTCGTCGACTGCTAATACCACAAACTCAATGTTGTAAGGCCTAACTAAAATTGTAAGGATGGGATGTCTATTGTAACATCCCGAAATTTCAAGAACGTTAACACTTGCTAGATCATTCACGCTAAGACAATATAAGCATATAAGCATCCCTGTAACATCCTACTATACATTTTTAAAGTCTACAGAATCACAAACCTATGCTCTATCATTTGCTCACCTGGGTTCGAGTCCACAGAATCGTAATACCTGCTCTGGTACCAACTATAACATCCCAAAATTTTTGGAACGCTAACATTCGCTACATCATTTACGCTAAGACAATAACATCCTTAAAACTTAACCAAATAATGCCATCAATCTGTCAGACAACTAACCATTAATTAATGTATTATCCTGAGTGCACAATCATGATTGATAAACTAAAATTAAATCTGATAATGAACTACAGAGGTTCACCCACGCATGGGTTCTAAAGAGAAACACTACTTAAGTTCACTAGCCCGCTTGCCACTAGTCCAATTTATAGTAGTCTAACGCTGGTTACTACCTGCAGAAAGGAAGTCAAAGGGGAATGAGCTTTTGAGAGCTCAGTAAGGTCGCTCAAATTTTAGTAAAAGGATGCAAAAATTTTAGAGATTTAATACGATTGCAATATGGAGGAGATTCAGCTTAATGCCATAAACTAGATACAAAAAAGAACATTTTTCAGATATGATGCAAACAATCACATATGCCATTGAACATGAGCAATTGCAAAGCCACATGGGCAGTGCATGGTAATCACTTAGCAAAGCCACATAGGCAGTGCTCACTAACATTTTACACCGACTAGTCCATCAAGGCACTAGCCCACACCAATACACCGGCTAGTCCATTAAGGCACTAGCCCACACCAAGACATCGGCTAGTCTGTCAAGGTACTAGGCCACACAAATATCCTCCAACATACACCAACTCCAGCCCAAAACACACCAATGCAAAATCTCATGTCAATTTAACAAAATGCAATAATCGATAACACAATGAATAAATCGATACTCAATGAGTAAGAAATACTGAACATCGAATGGAATGTCCAATAACTGTAAGGCTCAAAACAGGTATTTTAAGGCAAACAATGCACATTTCAACTATAACGGAGTCCAAAGAAAATTCGATAGCAATACACAAAAAAAAAATTATGAGGACAAATAGATGAAACTGGGTTTCGGATAGAAATCCCTTACCATAGTCCAAAGTTAGCTAATCACTCGATGGGCCAAAAACCAAAAGTCCTCTGAGTAATCTAAGTTGTGGCAACACAAATATCAGAATGTCGTCTCAACTAAGTTACAATAAGATCAATACTAACTACCTGCACGGTGCTCATTCCTATTCTTAGAATAACTCAATCCGTAACGGTTCGCACAGACAGCCAAAACTAGTTAAGAACCTTAACACAATCCCAAGGCTTAATCACACCTCAAAATTCTCAATAAAAATCTCATAAATTGCTTCTATAGCTGAAAACTGTATATAAGACCAAAATACTAAATATATGAATTTTTGGATTTTTCTGTTTAAAAATAATTTCCTTAAATACTAGAAAAGTCCAATTATAGCCATTAATATTTCTAGGTAAAAAAAAATCTCATAATTTTCATAATAGCCTTATAATATGTAAGAAAAATACAGAAACTTAAATCGGGTCAAAGAAATCATTAAAACTATTATTAAACTATTCATTTTGCCCAAACTATTGCGATATGAAAATCTTATCACATCACCTCCAAAAATTCTTAAATTTGAACTGTAACTTCTTAGAATAATATACCAATACACAAAAGTTTTCAGAATTTAATAATCTTTTTAAGTAGTTCAAACAGATTTTAGAAGTTTCAACTTGAGCAAAATATAAATAATACCAAACGATATCAAAAAATTCTGAAACTTTTTCAAAAATTCTAAAATTGAAATAACTTTAAGATTGTAAAAACATTTGGCCGGAAAGGTGGCCGGAGGTACGCAGTGCACGGTTATTGTTCATCATCTTCCTCACGTGAACAGTAACCCATGAACAACAACCCTAATTTTCAATTTTCTCCATTTTTGATTCTTTTTTTTTCATTTTTCTTGCTCTAATTCGTTCCTCTAACACCCTAATACATTCTAGAACAATAATATATGATCCACCATCAAATTTGTAGAGTTTTATGTAAAAAAAGTATAAATATATGCATATATACACGTGTGTGTATATATATATATATACATATATACACTCAAATAAAATGAATTTTAGGGCTGATTACCTGAAGAAATTCTCCTCTGAACCACGATATTTGATTCCCTAACACTTACTTCGATCCAATCTCTCTCTTCTCTCCCTTTCTTCCACTTTCTCTCTCTACTCTCTCTCTCTCTCTCTTTCTCTCTCTCTCTCTCTTCTCTTTGCTGAAATTTCAGAAGTGTATGGGAAAATAATTAAGGTCGGCTCCTCTTCAGTAGCCATATTATATATTAGAATCATAAGTTGGCAATTTATCATAAATCCCCTTGACTTTAGGCTATTTCTAAAATTCACCCAAAATTTTCTTTTACAAAGATGCCCAAAGTAACTATTTACAATAGAATAATGAAATTGAAAATTTTAACGGGTATTACATAATCCCGTTATGCTAATCGCCACTAAAAAAATTGCTGATAATTGCGTTGATGCTATTTAAAAAAAAAATCGTCGCTAATTATTATTTTTTATTTAACATGTAAAAAAAATATTCAAATTCAGGGTGTTACATTCTTCCCTGTTAGAAAATTTTCGTTCTCGAAATTTCACAAACCTGTAGCATCCAAGTTCTACACTTTTACTATGTAACTTTTATAGTTGCCAACATAATGACCGAGCACTGTTTAAACTTCTTCACCGTAATTTGTGTCCCACAATCATACCTCAACTTCATAAGTCAACTGAAAATATTTCCTTCCCATCATCATAATTCAACTTCACTCAAATGAAAAGCGTCATCGCTACTTTATATATAACTGCCCAAAACATGAGTCAAAATGCAAAAATCGGAAATCAACAACTTTAAATGTTTCACTATACTATAGGATTTTGATTATAACTTAGGTTTTCGAAACCCAATTAGCTAAATCATTACTTAAGCCCTAAACAATACAGAATCCAACCTTGACTCGTACGCCCTCAAAATGGAAACTGTGATTGCTATCAAAGTTCTTGAAATGAATTATTGACTCACTATATCACTAGTAATACCATGTATATTCTATAAAAAGAAAAGTCTCAATAGGATCACAATTAAAGAGATCTCATACTCTTAATAATCCCTTCAGAAGAAAAATTCAGACGCAGCGGTTAAAAGGATTACACAAATTCAATCTAATCAATTACCCACATCCTAATAAAGTTCTCAAAAATAAAACTATGAAGTTCAATCAATTATAAAGAACTCTTAAAACTCAAATGCTACCGGAATAACACGCTTATTTTCAAACCGAAGGTAATCTAGGGTACTAAGCAATTTCCTCATCAGATGAGACTTGCACTCTAAAGGATCTAAACCTTGAGTTCTAACTTCTATTGTCATCACCTCCCCAGCCTCATTCTAACATCTTGGGATTGGAATCTATGCCTATATAGAGCCATAATAAAGTCATATCAATTCTCTCTTAATAACATTTTGCTGACAACTGAGATTAACTTGTAAGTAAATTTGCTACATTATTGACACGCTTTCAGCCTAATGCATTTTTTACCCTATTGCCAATATCAAATTTTAGAGTCACACACCATATGGCCATAAACGTCGTAATCCTTTAGACACGTGATTACTCAACACAGAATCAAACTCAATCTTTCTATGTAATATCCCACATCGAATGTGGAATAGTATGAGATGACCCTTATAAGACATTGTCAAGGAACTCATAAGTACCTACTTGGTTAGCCCTTTTGAGGGAGGCAATGCCCTGTGGTGGGGCCGTGGACCGGGTCGTTACAGTTGGTATCAGAGCTTAGGTATATGACTCTGTAGACACGAACCTAGGCGAAAAAAAAATATGATCGAGCATAGGTTTATGGTTCTGTATACTTTAGAAACAAGTGAGGGAAATCCTAAGTTTTGACAAGAGCGTTAGTGAAAACTTTAATACCTTAGTTAAACCATAGTAGTGGTTAGATATCGGAGTACGCAGTGAAAGCGTAGCAGGTATATCATTTGATTAGAGGCATTGAGGTGTGAGTGCTTAGAGGATTAGGCTAAATATTTCGATGTTGAATAATAATATTACGTTCATTGGATTATGAAACCCTAGGCTATAACCAAAATCATAAAGTGTAGTGAAATGTTCGAAGCTGGTATTGATATTCTCGACTGATGCTTTGGGGGTTATGTGCAAGATTTGATTACACCTTCGTTACCTAGTGAAAGCGTAGTGTTTCGATATTTTAAGTATGTAAGATTTCGAGGACGAAATTTTTATAAGTGGGGGAGATTTTAACACCCTGAATCGTGATATGTCTAGCCGGTTAGTTTATTAATCTAGGCGACGACTTTCATACGCGAGATTTAACACTGGTTTCCATTAATAAAATTCTATCGGCAACAATTAGCGTTGATTAGCGTGATCGACTTTTTAACGGTTATCTTAAAGATAAATTTTAGTAATTATAAGATGTAGTTTAACGATGAGTGATATTTATCGAGTTACTTAGTAACAATTAGCATTAATTATGTTTTAGAAGCCTTTGGCGACAATTTCTACTTTATCGTTAGCGTTGAATTTATACTAACAATTTATGTAGCGTCGATATTTTTGTAAATACTTAGCATTGACCTTTACTTTTAACGACAAATAGGAAGCGGGGTAGCGTAACAGCCCGTTAAAATTTTCCTAGTGCATTATTCTATCGTAAAAAGTTATTTTGGACTATTTTGTAATAATTAAAAAGAAAAGTTGTGGGTTCATTTTTTTTTCAATAGCTAACGAAACTTTGTGGGGTTTTTGATAATTGTGCTTTTAGGGTTTTATATTTATACCCTATTATGAGAGTGAGCAGCCGTCCCCCATGTTCCTCTCCCCTGGTTCACGACAGAGAGAGAGAGAGAAGGCTTGGAAATTCTCCGGCGATCCAATAAATTTTCAGGTAAGCTTTTACCCTTTTTTTCTTCTTGTTTACGGATTTGGGGGAAGGGGGGGGGGCTGTTGCATCTTGTGGGTTATGGCTTCGTATATGTGGGTTTTTCTTAGAGAGAGAGAGAGAGAGGGACCATGGCTGTTGTAGGGTTTGCTTTGTGGGAGTGCAGCCGCATCATGGTGAGTTTGTGCGTTATTGTGTGTGTGTAACCTGTTGCTTGTGTATATATATACATGCATGTGAGGGTTGAATATTGAACTTTGACTGCTCTAAGATATTTCCAAGGTGAGATGTTATAGAGAAGAACTGTTATGTTGGGTTGAGATTTGAAATCTTACTCAAAGATGACAATCAGCTAGAGGATAATCAGGGGATGGATTAATTGGAGGTGTAGGCAGAAGCATGTAATGGTGATTGGTTCTTACCTTCTAGACTGAACAGGAAAAAGAATTCCAGCACTATATCGAGCTATGTGCGGGAAAATAGGTTGAGAAAGATCATAGTGCTGCAATGGAGCGTTACACCACCTAGCTGCATTGTTTACGAGAGCACTGTTTGGAGGGCAGAACTTTGGGGCCGTGACTATGATTGAAACAGGAAGTAAGCTGTCGTCAACCGATGTTTGCGACACCACCAAAGAATAGCCGTGAAGGGGCCACCTTTAAAGAGAGAGAGACATCCACGAAGGGCTGCCTTAAGTGAGGGAAAATGGCTGCATTGCAGCTTATTAGAGGTTGTGAAAATGAAGTTTGGGAGTGCAATGTGGAGGTGCAATGAAGATGGGTGTGTGTGTGTGTCAACCTGTGTGCATGTGCGTGTGTTTGTGTGTCATCTGGGTTGAATGTTGAGCAAAGATAACAAGCTACTGCCGTGAGGCAGCAGCTGTAATGGGGGGTGTGCTGAGTGTGTGATTTTATGTATATTTGTATGCAATGACGGATCATGGGGCAGCATAAGCAGCCATAAAATGGGTGGTGTATGTATGTATTTTTTATCTGTAAGTATTTATGGGTGCAAATGATAAGTATTGGATGTGCTTGAGCTCTGTAGTGTGTTTGTAATGGGTATGGATGACTGGTGTGGTTGCATTAAAGAAAAGGGACAAGGAAGTGGTGCATTACAGGAAAGTGGGTTCATGGAGAAAAGGGTGTGTGTGTGTGTGTGAGACTGTGAGTGTGTGTGGGTATTAATGGGCAAGGTCGAAGAGTAGAACAAGAAGAAAAGAATAGGAAGGAGGGCTGTCGTGAGTGTACCTCTGTGTGTGAGTGTGAGTTTTGGTCAGTAGGCAGAGAATAAAAAGGAAGAAGATGAAGAAGAAGAGAAGTACGGAACGAGTAATTTGGGTTAGCGTTAGGGTCGACATGTATATAGACTAGCATACGCTTATCATTAGCATGTGAAAATTTACAGTATAATACGTTATACCATATTAGAATTCTTGGCAAAGTTTTATAATTTTCTAAGATGGTATGAATATTTAGTAATTTCTATAATTTTAGATTTGGAAAATTCTTTTGAAGCCCTTAAACCCATAAACTGTTTTGGGAAAAATTACAGTAATGTCTTTATGGTATACATAAGACTCAGTTCAAATTTAATAATTTTTGGAGTTAATTTGCTATGATTTCCATATCGCATTAGTTTTAGCAAAATGAATATTTGAAAAATCGTTTTAATGCCTTTTAATTTCTGATTTATATTTTTATAATTTTTATACATATTTCCAAGTTAATGTAAAAATTATGGGACTTATTTTGCAGCTGGAAGTATTTTTTTGGCAATTTATGAGAGTTTATTGTATTTAAAGAAATTATTTTAATTAAAAAATATTCAAAATTTCAAAAAATTCATATTTTGACTCTTATTAATGTTTTAAGCTATAAAAGTATTTTATTGAATTTTATTATAAATTTTGGAATATAGTTACGCGTTAAGTAGCGTACAGGATTTCCGGTTAGCTACGTTGGTTGTGTGTGGAATACGTTTCGAGTCGCGTGATTTCGGGATTAGAAGTAAACACGTGGTGGGTAGTCGATATTAGGGTTTCTAGCATATTAGACATAAATTGTGTTCTAACAATTATATTATAAATTTAGGTTTATTCAGAAAATACTGATCAAGATTGGTAGCATCGCTTAGCTTGGACCGAGGTAAGGATTTTCTGTCCGAACCCTATTTCGTTACTCTGTTTTTCAAATGCTTATAGAATAGTCTTACAAACTACATTGATTCGATTTTATGTTTGGTATAAAAGATGTTTTTGAAACTGTCCATGAAACCCTAATTTGAGCCTGATAGCGATCGTTTGGAATTCATGTTTTCATTCTCATATGTTTATTGATCTGACCATCATAAAATACATATTTTGAGTTGTACTATCTCCTTTCATGCTCATCTGTTTATTGAATTCGATAATCGAAAAGCATTTTCAATTGTAGTTTAATCCTTCTCAATGTTGACATGAGTTAGTAACTTGGGAGTCATAAGGATGGTCTGTATTGTTGGCGTTATAAGGATGGTCTGTTGGATGGGTTTAACTAGTACCTAGATGGACTAGTCAGTGTTACATATGCATATGTAAAGCGATCGAGCACTGCCGGGGTGGCTTTGCTTCTGTACTGCTCATGTTCAATGTTTCCTGTTTATGTTTTATTTCACTTGAAATATTTTGAATATTATCCATTCATGTTTTATTATGCCCAAAGTGTTTCAAATGACTAATATTTAAGGGAGTTAAGGGAGTGAGTTAAATACTCATCCCAATGTTTATATCGTATTGTAGTGATTTCATCGAAAGCAAACCTCTCAAAAAGATGTTATTGGACTTAAATGTAAAATCGTTCGTTTTGTTCATCTATGTCTAAGTGTTGTATTTTATTGAAAATACTCTTCAAAAGTTTTATATGAAAACTCGTCCGAATCGTTTTGTTATGTTTTAAATCTTTGATCGACCTTACTGAGCTCTCAAAATCTCACTCTCCTTTGACTTCCTTTCTGCAGGTAGCATTAGCCGTAGATTACCTGAGCATGGATTAGAGCCGACTGTGAGGAAGTGAATTTAATTTTTAGTATTGATCGTTAAGACCCCTGTGCGGGAAAATTTCTCTAGCTTGTTGGTTAGATTTAAATTGATTTGAGGAACTGTAATGATTAGAAGCTCTGACATAGGTTTTAATAGTTAGTTATTTGAAATTGAGGTTCTTATGTTATTAAGAAGTGATTGTTTCAACGCTCCGAGAGTTTGGGGTGATAACGCTCCGGAAAAGTCCGGGTGTTAAAGCTTCGAATTTTCGGGGTGTTACAGATGGTATCAGAGCCGACTCTCGAAAGCTCGGACTGGGATATCCAGTCAGGTTGTCGATGGTTGGGGAAACGAAGGGAAGCCCGGGTATATCCCACATCAAGAGAATGGTTGGGGCAACGAAGGGTGAGCCCGGTATATCCCACATTGACTAGAGAGGAAGATTCTGGGCTATGTGTGATCGAGTCTTAGCGAGGACGCTAAGGTATAAGGAGGGGAGATTGTAATATCCCGCATCGAATGTGGAATAGTATGAGATGACCCTTATAAGACATTGTCAAGGAACTCATAAGTACCTACTTGGTTAGCCCTTTTGAGGGAGGCAATGCCCTGTGGTGGGGCCGTGGACTGGGTCGTTACATTCTATGCGTATTCCATTGACTATCAAGACCACAACTCAATGTCTAAAGTCTAACTAAAATTGTAATAATTCTATATCTATGCAAACCATGTCTGTGTAATAATGTGATCACTTGAAAGGAATTAAGTTGTCCAAAATCGATACAATCGAATAACCTTGAAGCATTAGGCTCTGACTTAGATAATATGGATAGCCAATTCTACAAGCACTTAGGCATCACAACCAGGACCACCATGCTTTTGTTGTGCACTCTGATGTTAAGATGTCAAGCTAAACCAGTTATACCTTCATAAAAAAATTTCACATATATGAGCTATCCTACCTATCAACTAAAAACATTAAAGCTTTCCCTTGTCATCTCGTCAAACATATAAGCATCCCTATAACATCCTAGTATACATTTTTAAAGTCTACAGAATCACAAACCTATACTCTATCATTTGCTCACCTGCGTTCGAGTCTACAGAATCGTAATACCTAAGCTCTGATACCAACTGTAACATTCCAAAATTTCTGGAATGCTAACACTCGCTCGATCATTCACGCTTAGACAATAACATCCTTAAAACTTAACCAAATAATGCCATCAATCCGCCATAGCAACTAACCATTAATTAATGTATTATCCTGAGAGCACAATCACAATTGATAAACTAAAACTAAATCTGATAATGAACTACAGAGGTTCATCCACGCATGGGTTCTGAAGAGAAACACTACTTAAGTTCACTAACTCGCTTGCCTCTAGTCCAATTTCAAGTAGTCTAACGCTGGTTAATACCTGCAGAAAGGAAGTCAAAGGGGAGTGAGCTTTTGAGAGCTCAGTAAGATCGCTCAAATTTTAGTAAAGGGATGCAAAAAATTTAGAGATTTAATACGATTGTAATATGGAAGAGATTCAGCTCAATGCCATAAACCAGATACAAATAAGAACATTTTTCAGATATGATGCAAACAATCACATATGCTATTGAACATGAGCAATTGCAAAGCCACACAGGCAGTGCATGGTAATCACTTAGCAAAGCTACAAAGGCGATGCTCACTAACATTTTACACTGGCTAGTCCATCAAGGCAATAGCCCACACCAACACACCGGCTAGTCCATCAAGGTACTAGCCCAAACCAACACACCGACTAATCTGTCACTGTACTAGCCCACACCAATATCCTCCAACATACACAACCTCTAGCCCAAAATACACCAATGCAGAATCTCATGTCTATTTAATAGAATGCAATAATCGATAATACAATGAATAAATCAATACTCAACGAGTAAGAAATACTGAGTATCGAATGGAATGTCCAATAACCGTAAGACTCAAAACAGGGTATTTAAAGGCAAACAATGCACATTTCAACTATAATGGAGTCCAAAGAAAATTCGATAGCAATACACAAAAAAAATTATGAGGACAAATAGATGAAACTGGGTTTCAGATAGAAATCCCTTACCTTAGTCTGAAGCTAGCTAATCACTCGATCAACCAAAAACCAAAAGTCCTCTGAGTAACCTAAGTTGGGACAACACAGATATCAAAACGACGTCTCAACTAAGTTACCATAAGATCAATACTAACTACCTGCATGGTGCTCATTCCTATTCTTAGAATAACTCAATCCGTAACAGTTCACACAGACAGCCAAAACTAATTAAGAACCCTAACACAACCCCAAGACTTAACCACACCTCAAAATTCTCAATAAAAATCTCATAAATTGCTTTTTATAGCTGAAAACAATATATAAGACCAAAATACTAAATATCTAAATTTTTGAATATTTTCTGTTTAAAAATAATTTCCTTAAATAGAAAAGCCCAAAAATAGCCATTAATATTTATAGGTCAAAACAAATTCCATAATTTTCATAATAGCCTTATAATATGTAAGAAAAATACATGAACTTAAATCAAGTCAAAGAAATCATTAAAATTGTTATTAAACAATTCATTTTGCCCAAACTAATGCGATATGAAAATCTTATCACATCACCTCCCAAAATTCTGAAATTTGAACTGTAACTTCTTAGAATAATATATTAATACTCAAAAGTTTTCAGAATTTAATAATCTTTTTAAGTAGTTCAAATAAATTTTAGAAGTTTCAACTTTGCGCAAATATAAAAAAATACCAAACAATATCAAAAAATTCTGAAACTTATTCAGAAATTCTAAAATTGAAATAACTTTAAGACTGTAAAAACATTTGGCCTGAAAAGTGACTAGAGGTACGCAGTGCACGGTTATTGTTCATGATCTTCCTCATGAGAAATTGGAAATTTTATTACAAAGATGCCCAATGTAACTATTTACGATAGAATAATGAAATTTAAAATTTTAACGGGTATTACATAATTCCGCTACGCTAATAATCACTAAAAAAATTGCTGATAATTACGTTGATGCTATTTAAAAAAAATTCGTCGCTAATTAAAATTTTTATTTAGCCTGTAAAAATATATTCGGATTCGGGGTGTTACATCTATGAAGTTCACTAATCAAAACCATGTTCCAGAGCCAATAACATCGGACAACCTTTGAAGTGTACCACTTTCACTTTGCCAATATAGATGGCCACTTTCTATAAGTACTTATACATCGCAGCAAAGACTGAAAACTGTAACCACCATGCTCTCGTTGCACACTCTAATGTCTCAAATCAAACCAGCTCAAACTATTACAAAATTTACTCAAGAGAAATGCATTACCTTAAAAAGATCCAAAATCTAATCCTACACAAACATATATGGCTATTCACCATATTTAAGTCTCTAAGTACCACATCAAGTATATCTCGCAAACCCAACCTTCACATTTTATAGCTACTAGTTGATAGAGCTACTCAAAAATCAAAAGATTATAGCCTTGTCCTTCAATCATCCTCTTTGATTAATGTTTATAATTCTAGAGGTAAGTAACATGGGTCTACTATTGCATACTCAGCCAAAATCCCAATCTTATATTAAAAATACAAGTTTTCAAAGTCCAATCTCAATCAAATAATATCTTAGGTTTAAAATCATGCATAATCTCATAACCTGACTCTGATACCAACTGTAATACCTCGAGAATTTGGAGCATTAACACCCCAAATGACATGAATAACCTCGATTCAAGAAATAACTTCCAATATATGTTAGAGCTTCTAATCAATGCATTAACTAAAATTCTGTAAAATAAATAGTCATAAATGAGAAGACTAAATTTAAGCTTTCAACAGAGTAAACTAAACAATGTTTGCCCACAGTTATACTAATCAAAACAATGATTAAATACTCCAGTTTCTCACTCGGGCTCTAACACATTCCCAAGTAATCTAGTGGTGAACATTAACTACAGTAGGGAATAAAATAAGGGTGAGTTTTTGATAACTCAGTAAAGTCGCTCAAGGACCAAGGAAGGAATTACAAAATGATTCACAGATTCAAGTTGATAATGAATTTCCAAAGAGTTTCAAATGATCACAAATAATTCGATAACAATATAGGGAAGAGTTTCAACTCATTCCTTTTGATCAGATATCGAAACCATCACTTTTAGATACAATGTAGACCATTTCAGATGATATTGAACATGAGTATTTAGCAAAGCCGTACAGACAGTGCACTATAACATAGACTACATAAGCATATCTATCTATAATAACTAGTAACCGGCATTATACGCAGTAAGTAGACCATCCTTATAACACCTCCTAATACAGGCCAACTTATAATGCCTTAGAACAGACTCTCATGTCAGTGTATAGAAGAAAAATAATTGTTAAACCAACATATAATTCAATGCTCAACATGCAGTAAAAGATAAGCATCAACATGAATTTTAATAATCGATTAAGGCTCAACAATAATATTTAAATGGCAATGAACACGTAGATCCTTTTGTTCTTATATTCAGCAAATGTACGAACACAAGGATTATTGTTGAGCTAAGCTAAGATAAACAACATAAACCAGAGATCATTTGAATTAACTAAAATTAGGCAAATTATTTATCAGAATACAATATAGGCTATGACTCTACAAATCTAATATCAAGGACCCAAACAGTGGTCACTCCTACTTTTGAAATAACGCAAAGCAGTTCTCATCTACGACCAAACCTGCCAGAAAATCCAAAACACTCCTCAAGGCTTAATAATAACCCAAGATTTATTATAAGTTCTAATAAAACAATTTTATCGCTTAAAATAGCATAAAAAGTTAAAACATCAATTTTTTAGATTTTTGAATTAAATAATTTCTTTAAATATAATAAAAGCCCATAAATACCATTTCTTACTCAAATCAAAGTACCATAATTTTTATAAGACTCGTACTGCGTATACAGAAATTATAGAAACTGAAAAATATAATTTAAAAATCATAAAAATCACTTTTTAAAAAATAATATGTTTCGCTAAATCAAATATGGTACGAATATAAATACCAAACCACCTCCGAAATCATCAAATCAAAACTGTTACTTCTCTATACTATAAGTACGTTACCATTTATTTATAAATTTTAAGCACTTAAAAAATGATTTTTAGAAAAATCAAACTTGCAAAAAATATAAAAAAAACTAAACAATTTCTAAAAAAAATGAAATTTTGCCAAAAATTCTAATAGAGCCTAAGGTATTCTACTACAAAATTTTATGAGCCAACAATCACTGCGCACCATCCTACGCATGTATTGAACCGTGCACGTAGTGCATCTATGCAAGCACAAAGTACCACTCTAATGCACGGACCCGCTTCCCATCTTCTTTCTCTTACCTTTGCACGCACTCACATTATACACCATGCTCACTACCCTCACCACTAGCCCACTACACACACTACACCTGAGCACAAAATTACACACACTAAATTTACACACATTCCTGCACACATTACACTCAACACACAAACATTGATACTACACACAAAACACACGCTAATGCACACACTGAGATCCACAGACATGTCAAAACCACACTATTTGCACGATACAATCTACACATAAAAATGCAATACACAAACATTCACATCTTTCACACACTGACATACACGCCCACACACTACATGGCTCCTTTACAGCCCCTCTTCCATCCCAATACACTACTCAAATACAAAACGCACACTAAAACAACTACTCGCAAAACACACACACATGGCAACACACGCAGTTACACGCAACAAGCATGCACTGCAACCCCCTTCTCCCCCCCCCCCCCACACACACACACCCCAACACAGACACACACACAGCCATTCACGACAATCCCTACACACACACTAAACACTATAAATTAAGAGGAAGAAGGAGATAAAAACTTACAGGAGTTGAACCCAAATCACCAGAGTTTTTAGTCTCTCTCTCTCACTTATCTAATGAATAAAAAGAGGGTAAAGAATGCGACGGCGGAAAGAGTTTAAACTAAACCCTAAGATGAAAAATTACCAAAAATCACTCCAATTTTAGGTACTTTTTCAAAGTTCCAAAACTTTTTAATATGAGGAAAGGCCCAAAACTATTGACTACAAATTAACTTATTAATTAATGGGCTATTACACCAATTGCGCAAATCATTTAGAATACTGGCCAATACTTAGGCGCGTGATTTAGCCCACTTTTTTAAGTACTATCTTTTTTCTTTCATACATTTTAGTGGGCTATAAGTTATGAAGGTTTCAGTATATTTACCCATATAATACTTTTTTTGATAATTACCAGTCTCATTAACTAATGCAACATACAAAAATAGGTATAGTTGACATTGATGTGTGCAACATATAAAAATTAGGGACCATTATTCAGGAACGGGGGACAATTTTCTTAATACAGTTTCATTTTGTATTCTAATCCATGTAAGAAATGAAATTCTTTTTATTTGCCTTATTGTTTAAGGCGCTACAATATTTTATCAGTAGAGAGTGCTCCTATTTTTGAACCCTTTTTTGTAAAATTAAAGAAAAAGGAGAAGTTACTAGAAAGAAACATCATAAAGTACAATTTAAGTCGATGCATTATGTGACAAAATTAGGATAGGAAAATATAGTTGGAATGGTATTTACATATGCTCTTTGGGAAGAATTTTACTTCAACATGGTTATAGGCGCCACTCCTGCAATTTTTATATTTTTTTGACAATACTTAATCATCTACATATCTATCTATATTATAAATATTGAGAACACCATTTTGGGTGTAAAACCTCTTGTATGTTAAAGAACTACCTACATATAATAGTGACAAGTCATATTCTAATTTTTTTAATAAGTGACACAAAATAAGTATTTTAAATAATAAATAAGTACCTGCAAGAAGGGCTTTGTGGTCCCAAATGGAAGCTGATGCCAGATTTATAAGGGTCAATCCATGGATGGTGGCTGGGGACTTCAATGTAGTAAGGTATGCAAATGAACAATCATGTAGCACTAAAATTAATAGCAAAGATGTTGAAGAGTTTAACCAATGCATTACTAATTCTCAGTTGGAAGATCTCAGTACTACTTGGCTGTTTTATACTTGGTGTAATAGAAGGGATGATGATTTGATCTTTACCAAAATTGATAGGCAATGCAAAACGAAGGCTGGATGGAAAAGTATCCAAATACACAAGTGGTAGCATAAGCCCCTTTCAAATGTTAGATCTCTAAATTTTGTTGGTTAAACTTTTGAAGCCTTTTTTTTTTAAAGATGGGAAGAAGCCTTTCAAAATTTTCAATTTTTGAATAAGGCATCCAAGTTTTTCTCAGATTTTGGATTTTGTATGGAAGAAAGAGGTTACTGGGGATGCAAGTCATAAATTGTGTGCTAAACTGAAAATACTCAAACTTGAGCTAAAAAGGCTAATTAAACACAAAGTTCGACAGCGATATATCAGCTAGGACCATAGCAAAGTACCAAGAACTTAAAGCAATCCAAGCAGCCATATTCATGAACTAGAATCAGAGCCTAATCCAAAAAGAAAAGGAAGTGGAAGGCCAGTTTTATACCTTGGTGCAGGCTGAGGAAGCCTTTCATTACCAAAAAGGAAGAGTAAAATGGATGAAACTGGGATAGCAATACTGTATTTTTTCACAAGAAAATACAAGTCCACAGAGCCCACAATAGAGTGTTATCTATAGTAAATGAAGATGGTGTGTAGATCTTTAGAGCCAAAAAAGTGCATAAAATGGCTATTCATCATTTCTCAAAATTTCTAGGTACCCCTGTGCCAGTTTGTACTCACTCCAAGGCAAGGCTTATTGCAGTTTTAAAGAATGTGGCAGCATACATGACCAAGCTATGCTCTCAACACTAGTGGAAGAACAAGAAATACTTGTCGCCATATTTTCACTCAAACAAAACAAGGCACCAGATCCTGATGGTTACAGCTTAGAATTTTTTCAGCAAAATTAGGCTACTGTTGAGATCGATGTGATGGCTGGTATTAAGGAATTCCTTACCAAGAACAAAGGACTCAAGTTGTTCACTGATATTGTGTTATCCTTGATACCCAAAAAAAATGCCGAGAAACAATGAAAGATTTTAGGCCAACTGCCTGTTGTAATGTTCTATATAAGTGTATTTCCAAAATTCTGTGTGAGAGGATTAAGAAGGTTCTCCCAAATCTTATAAGCATAAGGCAATCAGCCTTCTTGGCAAACAGGAATATCGCATACAACATCTTATTGATGCAGAAAATGGTTAAGGACTGCCACAGAACTATGGGGTTAAATGACGTGTAATGAAGATTGATTTACAAAAGGCATATGACTCTGTTAGCCAGATCTAACAAGAAGTTATGGAGATGATGCAAGTTCCTGTAGCTTTTTTTCAATGGATCATGTTACATGTGAGGACTGCTAGATTCTCTATATTCCTAATAGTTGTTTGGATGGATATTTTAATAGTGCCAAGGGACTAAGGCAGGGGGACCTTGTGTCTCCCTACTTGTTTTTACTGATTATGGAAGCACTTTCTAAACTGATGATATGCAATTGAAGATATATGATGCTTCGTTGCGACTAATTTCAGGAACTTTTTATAATTCAAGCAACTACTATGTTTTCATGTCCTTTCTAGGGGCTCCTGATCAAAATCCTTATAGCACATTGCATTCAATCTTATGCAACTCCCTACTTTTCCCTCATGGTCTTATCACCAATGTTACATGGACTCAGTAACGGGTGTCTCAGTTGGATATGTCTCATAGCATGTCAGATTCATCTAATTTCCAAAACACAAGACGTGGGACATGACAAAATATTCATGAATTGTGATTTTTTAGTTATTTCTAAGGTAAAATGGTACAGTATTTATTTGAGGTGCATTGTTTCAGCTGAATACTATTGATTACTTATCTCGTCTCGAAGCAATAAAGAATTAAGAGAAACACTATAAGATAGTGTTCTTAGTAGCATACCTATGAGACGTGTCAGACACATATCTCCTACCATGTACAAGTGTTGAGTGTTCAACATGGTTACTTCACATAATTTGAAGAGTCCATGCAACACTGCAAGCCACTACGAAGAATTTTGATTACCTTATCCTTTTTTTAGTAAAAATTTGATTATGTATCTTGTTGTTTGAAGCCTCCGAAGGTCTCTCTCAAGAGATGGACAGTGATCCTTGGGTTTGTGTATTGTGGAAATAGTGTTCCACTCGAGGCTCATATAATAGATTTAGAGTTGATAGACAAGGTTGAGATGAAAATTTTTTGCTAGATTTGCAGTAAGGATGTTATTGATGGAGGCAGATAGCTACCGGAAGTCTGAGTGGGGGCTTAGGCCTGGATTGAAGGATGTGGTGATCCTAGCTCGATTGACGAGCAGTATGGAATGTCTTTACTTGGTATGTGCTTTGGATCAGTCTAAGTATGATAATGGAGGAAGGCATGAGTAGATACAGGGCGGATAGAAGAAAAATAAGTAAGAATTTTGCCGAATGATTTTGTAGAAGCTGACAATCGTCGGTGAGAAGTTTTTACAGTCGGCACAGTACGAGCCCAAGGTTAAAGGCTGTGGCAGAATCAGGGATTCAAGCCCACTTCGGTTTGGTGATTCTAAGATTCGTATAGAGTTCTAAAATTTGATCGAAACAGGATATGGGATTTAGGGGAGCATAAGGTATAGGCGCTCGATCAGTTCAGGGTGTTAGAGTTAAAACATCGTAGAGTTCCGAAGTTGACCTACACAGAGTACCGGTCTGGGTGACAGGTCAATTTTTTGTTCACCCCATGTGGTTGTGCGAATAGAAATTTGAGTGGTGAATTATGCAATAAAGTGACCGGAGGATGTGTTAGGCATGGCAATATAGAGCAGTAAGTTTAAAATTGTCTGTTTGTGAGAAACAATCTGTTGGGTACCTATTGCTGATGCAACAGCGAGTAGTATACCTCGATAAGAAAGAGGATAAGGTTGGTAGGGGCAGAGGCCCAAAATATCAGTTAGAGTTTATTTATTGTCTACTTAGGATTTTGTCACATCCGATGACGTGGTGCCAGGTAAACTACAGGTTAATCCATTAGATGTTCGTATACAGTTTGATTTTGGAATGTCAAGTAACTTTGTATCCCTTACCTTCGCATGGTGATTGAAGGTGAAACTTATTTGTTAAGAACTGATCTTACGACAAGTACCCCGTTAGGAGAGTCTTTGACTGTCTTGCGGTTCTCTGTGATTGTACAATCTATGTTTGGGATAGAGATCTTTTATGGATCTCATTCTATTTGTTGTTCGGGATTTTGATAGCATACTAGGTATAAATTAATGATTTGCTAATCACGCATCCATGTATTATCAGGGAAACCCTAGTTGTATCCGAAAAGTTTATAAGGTATGAACCGTAGTTAGGTTGGTGATATGATTTATGGGTAAGAATAGTGTTTTGGAAAATGACTGGTGTTAAGACTGAAAATTTGTTTAAGGGTACGAGAAGGAATCTAGAATTTTACTCCGTCATCTCATTCATTCTTCTATATATTGAATTCAAAGACAACTTAATTGAATGTCAGCTTATGTTGAGACGTCAGGGAAGATGTCATTCACACCAGGTCGTCTTATTCATTAAGTACCCAAGAAATGTTGAAAGAAATTGAAAATCGGGAATGTAGTCGTGTTAACCCAGTGGCCGAGGAAATAGTCGAAGTTAACATAGGCACCCCTGAAAATATAACAGAAATCAAAATAGGGGCTTGTCTAGATGAGAGAGAGAAAATAGTTGACTGCACTCGTTAAAGAATTCATCGATGTATTTGCCTTGTCATATAGGGACATGCCCGATATAGACCTATCCATCGTGGAACACCACCTAGATCCTACCCGAAGCAAAACCCGTCAAACAAAAACTTTGCAATTTGAGACCAGAGTGCCCTTAAGGTCAAGGAAGAAGTGATGAAGTTATTCCATATCAGATTCATTCGAGTAATAGAGCACCCTATCAGACCCTGTTCTGATACAAACTCTTGAGCTTCTAAATAGATGTGAATTCAAAATTTTCAAAATCCACAGTCTAAAAAAACTTTAACTTAAACTAGTTTTAAATCTTAAACTTCTAAAACTCAAACTTAGGTTCTTTACAAAGCAACTAATAGTACTAACCCACACAAGGGTCTTATTACACAAAAGTATTGGTGGGCATTCCGAACTCTCACACAGACTCTAAACCTATTCTCGAGCATTCTACAGCTGATCGTTACATGTAGAAGGGACCAAATGAAGATCGAGCTTTTGAGAGCTCAGTAAGGTCATTCAAAGAACAATTGAAGGGATTATAAAATGACTTAAGAGTCCATCCCATGATAATTTCCAAAATATTTCCAAAAAATTATAAACAGTTTGATGATTTTCAAAATGATCATAATGAGTCAAAGATAGATACTAAAACGATCATAAACAATCACAAATAGATACTAAAACAAACGTTAACAATCATAATGGATACCAAAACGATAATTTGAAGATCATTTTTCAAGTCATCATTTTAAAATACAATGATGATCTTCCCAAGGATTTCAAAACGAACACAAATACTTCAAGGACAATATGGGGAAGGGTTTCAGATAATCATGAACAGTTCGATGACAATACGGGGAAGAGTTTCAACTTAATCCTCTTTAATCAGATATCAAAGCATTCATTTAACATCATTGTAAAATACAATGTAAACAAATTCAAAAGATATTGATCTTGGGTAGAGGCAATGCTATTCAGCTAATGTTACATAATGTGTACACATGCATGATGTACGATAACTAGACCTTTCCATCGATCAAGGATTACGCCGCTTCAAACCATCCTTATAATGCCACCCTCAGAATAGACCCCTAGGTCAACACAGAAGAAAAGAATCACATATATGCTTGACATGCAATAAAAATGAGAATTAACATGAATTCAAATAACCGATGTTAATTTGGGTTTCAATGACAAGTAAACATGTTGATACCAATTCACCACTCAGAACCCAAGAATTGCCACAGAAAAATAGCAACAACAAATAAGAACAGCTATCGAATTTTCTCAGCATGTAAATAAAAGGCGAGCATCGATAAGATTTCCAAATTACTGATTTAGGTTCAATATTAGGGTTTGCTTGACAATAACATGCTGATATCAATACATATCTCAGTGTTCAACCATACGCTATAAGTAAATCAAAAGAATATTTACGAACAAAAGTTATCAAAATTAGGGTTCAGATAGAAGTCCTTACCCAGGATTCAGATGGAAACCCTTACCTAGATCCGAAGCAGAATTAGCCTAACCAGAAAGTCTTTTGCTTAAACCCAAATGGAACAATCAAATGGTTAGAGCACAACCTACACTACGAAATTATAAACTCAATACTGACCCACGCATATTCCCATCATGAACCCCCTCATAGGGTAGACAAAATTATCAAAATGCCCCTTAGGTGTAAAATTAACAAAAGCACCCTCTCATACTTAAATCACCAAAACATCCTTTCCATAAGTAAAATTACTAAAATATCCCTATCATATGTGAATTTACCCAAAAGTACCGATTATAGGTAAAAATACCAAAATACCTCCTCTGGGTGGTAAATTATAAAAATACCCCTAGAGATTCCCACCCTAAAAAAACACATCAAAACACTATTTTAATAATCCTGAACTCATTTTTGGGTTAAAAAGTATTTTAAGAAATTTTTCTCCCAAAAATCCCGAATTGGTGTCATGATCGAGCGCTCAGAAGCTGGTTCCGCTAAATATAGCTATCGGCTTTGGAATGATACGAAACTTTAGAAAATGAAATATATCAATAATATTGTAATATCCTTGTTGTTGTTTAACTATTATTTTAAATAAAACCTTGGTCTAATTTTGTGGTTGCCTTAAGGGGGAGTGACACTTCATTTTTTTCAAGAGGTGGAGTGTGTGCATGTGGAGTAAACTGGAAGTTGAGGAGGCACGAGAAAGCTTATCAGGGACAGCTGTTTGAGGGAGAATTACAAAAAATAAAAAGGGAATCTCTGGATTCTTTAAACTGAGAAGTTGTAGAGAAAAGGGAGAGGGAAAAAACACAAGAAACTTAGTTCGATTTTTGTGAAAAATTGAAAGAGTTATCGATCACAAAAGTCAGGCAAAAATCAGTCTGCAGTGGTGGAGCAGTTGATTGGGGGGGGGGAATTGAGAAAAATTCAAGAAGATTTTTGTGAAAGGCTGAACACTGAAGTTATAGAGGGAGAGAAAGGAAGAATTTAGAAAAAACGAAAGGCATTTTTGTGGAGAATCGAAGAAGTTACGGGTCTTCAAATTGAGGTAAAAACCAGCTTTGTTTGTATATTCTTGGTGTTTTGATATGTATTATTGATGAAAATTAGGGCTGAAATAATTATGTTATAATATGATTTCATGTTAAATGAAGTTATGGTGTTAGATAGGTGGAAATAAAGTGAATGTAAAGTGGTTTAAGGGGGACTTGAAGTGGAATTAAATGGTTAATGGTATATGTGAGCATAATATGCATGTGTGTATGAAGAAAGAGGATGCTTCTGGGCATGCAAACCTGAAGAATGCAGCTGTGTGTGTAGGAAGTGATGAAAATGTGTAAATTTGATCCTTAAGTGATGAATAGTGACAATAATTGTCGCTAATAGTCTAATTCTCTAATTATTCTTAAACTTTATTTTTTAAACGTGGTTTCAAGCTAGAATTGTGCCAAACACAATAGAGAAACTCCTATTCTTTAGGAAGAACTACATGTTGTAAATTTTTGGGATTTTTTTAAGGATAATAAATATATTTATCCTTAAAATAGGGTTTTGAATTTTTAAAAATATCAAATGAATGTATTTTAATTTGAAAACTTTATGCAGCTGAGACACTTCACTGTCTAAAATTTTATGCCATTTTGATGCCAATTGTTATTTTTAACTAAATTGGTTCCCTAGCACTCGGTTTGGTTATCCAGATGAGATTTTTGAGCAAAAATTTCATCAAATAACTTTTCAGCCAAAAATCAATTTATATTTTTTTGGACAGATATTTTGAACCAATTTGTAGTGTTTATTGATGCAACATTCGGCAGGAGGTGTTTAGGTAATTTTACCTATGCCCAGGGGTGTTCTGATAATTTTACACCATGTTACGAATATTGTGGAAACTCATGGTTAAGCAACAAGAAGTATAAGAAATGAAAAAATTGAGTTTAAATAGGTACAAAAAGGATGGTAGTGCAGCTGAGGCACTTTATGGGCTAAGGCGAATCCGGTTAACGGATTAGCCGTAATAAGTTGGAACAAATAAGCAAGGGGAGGGAGAGGTAAGGTTGGGTGTGTTTTTGTATTTTTAGGGCTACCTAACAAGAAGGATTTCGTTTGATAGGTGATCCCGTTGTTGAGAAAATCTGGAAGCGAGGAGTTCATCAGCTATAAAGCCAAACAACTAAGGATAGTGCGGTTCCGTTATGCTATTCATTATTTTATTTAGCATACCATGTTGATGATGCTTATGTTGAACTCTTATATTTATGCTTGAACACCTGTTGATCTTATGACCCGATACTTCTTGTTGACTTTTGTCATTGAGGACTTAAGGTAGAATAAATTTCCTTAGTCCATTCGTTGATGAGCCTGATATGTTGTTGAGGACTTGTGATCGAAAACACTCTCTAAGTCCACTCTTTTGATAAAAACCCTTCTCTTTAATATGGGCAAGACTGAGAAGAACACTCCATATGAAGGGGCATCAATAAGTGGAGGGCTAGTGAAGTGAAATAACTGGCAGTCAGTGAAAAAGAAAGTAATTGACAAAAAGGATGAAGCGCTCTAGAGTCTGTCATGTTGTGTCGAGTCAAGCATGCGTTACATTTGATTTTATTTGATGTTGCTGAATTTATAGTCTTGTTACTCTCATGATGATTATTTGCTTTAGTGTTTTCTCTCGCATTGCACTTGCATAGTCCCGAGTCTGTCAAAGTGAAAATGATGATGTTCTGTTAGGCTTGAGCCACTCAATCTGAACAAAGGTGATGTATCAAGGTGATTGCAGATGTTTGTTCTTGGGATTCTTAAATTCATTGCCTTCATTGAGAATTCATAATCGATTTCCTAATATTTTCGAAAGGGTTGTGCATTGTCCTCCTCATATTATCCTTACTGAGCGAATTCCACTGATTCCTTATCTGATGTGTTCTTTCAGGTACTAGGTTTGAACTCGGAGAACCCTCTGGTAAAGGAAAGAGAAATTATTTTTAAGTTTTGTGAGGGATATGTCGTCACAATGATGCGAATTTGGTGTAACCACTAAGTTGTATTATGTTGTACAGTTTCAGCTGCAGTACGATGTGTACTTTCAAGGAAAATTTTTGTAAGGACGTGTTGTGATGATCCTTTATGATCCTAAAGTCGTATTAGCTTGTTGTTGTATTAAAGGTTGTGATGTTGACAGGATTGATATCTCAGTTCTGGTGACATCACTTGGGTTGGGGGTGTCACAGATGGTATCATAGCTTAGGTAATATGATTATGTAGATTATTGGGGTGTTTAGAAAGGTGTGTAAGTCTTGATACGAGATTAAGAGGAAGAACGTAACAGGGTGACCGAGATGTATAAGTCGGACCAATCATGGCATAATTAATTTATAAGAATTGTCATTCTATCATTGTTGTAGGAAATGACAGGTGCACCAGTAAATATGGAAGGGTGGATTGAAGATGACATGATGGATGTGTTGAACCCTGATGTGGACAGTGAGGAATCCCCGAAGAAATCGAGGACTTAGTGGATTCAGACGAGGAGCTTGTGCTTATGAATTTGCAGGCCCTTGAGGTAGAGGACATAGAGGATGATCAACCTTATCGAGTTATTATAGAAGTGAAAGAAGAAGGATTGAGTGAGCGGTCTAGGAAGAAGGTCATGAACTTTTGAAAATAAAAATTTATTAAGGTCTCCAGCAAGAGGGATGAGCTGTTCAATCAGTTAGAATCCCAAAAAGTTAAATTAGATAGTGAGATAAAGAAAATGGAGATAGAGTGTCTCAAGGAAAAGAAGAAGGCAGATAGGTTGGTTGAGGATACGATGGACGCTAGCTTGCGGGTTGTTCAAAAGATGCAAGAAGTAGTTCGTGAATGCCTTCTGGGCAAAGCCTTGTCTGGTAACAAGCGGAAGATGTTACTAGATGAAGACTACTAAAGTGTGGCATTGTTCAAGGGCGATATGGGTTTGCTTAAATCAAATATTGTATGTCTAGGTGCACAATCTATCGTTGTATGATGATCGTAGCATAAGACTTATGTTGTTATTTTATGTAGTTGCATTTGTTATATGTGAATATAAGACTTGTCATACTATTTACAGAATGACACGTAATCTACAAAATCGAGAGATTCCAATACCAAGAGGACATGAGAGAGATCCTCTGCAAGAGGCACCCCAGATGGAAGCGTTTGGCTAACACCTAAGGCGAGGACTTAAGATGCGAACTGGTGGGACTTCTGCGGGGAAGTTATAGCAACACCTGTAACATAACCCAGTTGCTATTAATGCAATAGTTCCAGTAGCAGAAAGGAAGGAATGTAGGTTTCAAGATTTTCAGGATGCTTGACATAGCGAATTCTACAGAGGAAGTGATCCGACAAAAGTGGTTACTTGGTCAAAAGATATGAAAAAGGTGTTTGAAATAACAGGTTATGGGAAACATCAGAAGGTTTTGTTTGCTACGCATATGTTACGAGAGGCTGCAATATTGGTGGGACGTACAGAAACAAGTGAAAAAAAAAAGAGGAAACTAAATCGGACCTACATCAGGTGGAACCGATTTAAGTGGCTATTTGACGAAAAGTATTTTCCTCTGACTGTACAAAATAGGTTGGAAACAAATTTTCTTGGATTGAAATAAAAAAAAAGACTTTGGAGGAGTGCATCTAGGAATTTGACGAATTGGCACGCTTTGCTCCTCACCAAGTAAATACAGAGGATCGCAAGACTAGACGCTTTGAAGGGGGTTTGAGACAACCCTTGAGGAGAATAGTGAAAAGCTTTCAACTTCGAACGTTTGCTGAGGTGGTAAAGAAGGCATTGTTAGTGGAGGCAAAAAGTCAAGAATTGTGGGGAGAGAGAAGAGAACAAGGAAGGAAGCGAAATAGAAGCCAAGACAAGGGCAGGGATAGTGGAAGAAAATTTAGAAAGAGCAAAGACAAAGGAAAATCTGGACAGGGTTCAAGGAAAATAGGTGGAACTCGAGAACGTCGTTGGTGTGGACGAGGCATGAGGGCACCAAATGTGTAAAAGCAATAGGAGCTTGTTTTACTGAGCTCTTAAAAGCTCACCCTTCATTTGATTTCTTTCTGCAAGTTTGGATTAACAATAGATTGCTCGGGAATGGGGTTTAGAGTCTGTGTGAGATTCCGGTGAGCCCACCACTACTGTATAGTAAGACCCCTGTGCGGGTCAGTACTGTTAACTCGTTCTATAAGGACTCAATTTTGTAAAGAACCTAGGTCTTAATAATTCAAGTTTAAGCAGTTTGTAATATTGTATTTGAGGAATTTGAGTTGATGTCTAATTTGAAGCTTTGAAGTATGTGTTAGTGACCATGATCTGAGAGGTTTGATGTGATCTGGTAGGTTAACGACCCGAAAGTTCGAGGCGGCGGAGCTCCGAATTTCTGGGGGCGTTACACAGCAGCCGGGGCGTAATGCGAAAGAGTGTCCTCAGCGAAAGATACTAGCCATAGAAGAAAGGCCGGTAGCGGTAGGTTGTGCTAATGCTATGGAATTAAAGGAAGCTATAAAGTCCAAAGATGTGGTGACATGTACTTTCCCTATCTGTTCTCGTAAAGCCCTTGTTTTGTTTGATTATGGTGCTACCTATTCCTTTGCTTCATTAGCATTTGTCAAAAAGTTGACGATGCCCTGCCAGTCACTTGATGTCATACTTGTGGTGAATATACAACTACCTTCTAGCCATTAAAATATATTAGGAACGTCCGATCCAATTAGCCGATCAGATCTAGCTTGCCAACCTTATACCCTTAGATCTGGGGGACTTTAACGTAATCCTCAGAATGGATTGGTTAGCTGCGCACCATGTTAATGTAAATTGTCACTGTAAGTTGATTAAGTTGTCAATTCCTAATAGACCTGAAGTTTTCATAAAGGAGATAATGTGGTAAAGCCCCCTTACCTAATATCTACCCTACGAGCTCGTCGTTGTCTTTGTAGCGGGTGCCAAGGCTATCTGGCACACGTATACGATGTTCGTGTTAGTGAACCACAACTAGAGCAAATACCAATAGTCAATGAATTTCTAAACGTTATTCCCGAAGATCTTCCATGACTACCACCAGACCGAGAAGTGGAGTTCAATATTGATTTAGTTCCCGGAACTGGCCCCATTTCCAAGACATCTTATAGGTTGGCACCTTCCGAGATGAGTGAGCTGAAGGTATAACTGGAAGAACTATTGAAGCTAGAATTTTTTTCATCCCAGTGTCTCGCCATGGGGGCCCCAGTATTATTTGTAAGGAAGAAGGATGGGTTCATGAGGCTGTGCATCGAGTATCGAGAGCTGAATAAGGTGATGGTCAGGAATAAGTATCCTTTGTCTTGTACAGATGATCTTTTTTATTAGTTGGAGGGCGCAAAATATTTCTCTAAGATTGTCCTTCGATTGGGATATCATCAACTAAAGGTGAAGGAAAGATACAATGCTAAGACGGCCTTTAGGACAAGATACGGGCACTATGAATTTTTGGTGATCCCTTCTGGGTTGACTAATGCCCTGTGTCACGGACAGATTGGAAGGAAGCTGATTTTTGGAGGTTACGCCATGCGGACGCGCATTAGGCGCTTACGGGACGCTTAGTGGATGCTTACTTGGCAATTGAGGAACAAGGTTTCCGGAAGGTTCAAGACTCCTCTACATTCTTGTGTCTTGTAAATATGTGAATATTCTAGAGTAGGGAGGATATCTCTAGAATAGTGGAAGAGTATTCTAGAAGTAGTCTAGATTACTAGAGAGACTTGTAAATAGTCTAGAGAGTTCTAGATAGGAAATACTATCTGTAGGATCAAATACATCTCTACCATCCGTTGAGGAGGTGGACTAGAATATATAGCCAAAGCCGTGTGTTGGCCAAGGCATCCCATACATCCTAGACATTCCAACAATCTTTGTACTAAAGCATTGTAAGCTTTCTCCAAGTAGTGTATTGGGAATCCTTTCCCCAACCTCTTGTGTTTCGCTGCATATTTGTTTCCAACTTTGCCCAGCTCTACAGTTAGGCTGACTTAGCGAGCAAGCGGGGGCTTGATCTAGCTACGTGCCGCACGTAGTGAGAAAGTTAGGTCCGTGACAGGTGGTATCAGAGCTTGGTTACGAGGGGTCGTGCCAAGCAAGGAGCAACAATGGCAGGCAAGGATACTAACGTTAGAGCATCCGGAGTGGCCGAGGAGAATGTCGTTATGGGACGTGGGCGAGGCCAAAGCAAGTCAAGGGATGCACTTGCTTCGTTAGATGGACGAACGTGTCACTTGGAGATTGTTATGGGTGATGTCAAGGATCACGTGGGAGTGGTGGAGCAAAATCTACAGACGTTGGAGGATCACATCTTAGAGGAGCTCGAGTCGCTCAAAAGGGCGGTAGGCACCCAAGACGAGCTACGTGAAAGGTTCACGGAGCTGTTCAATAGTTTGTAAGAACAACTCGATGTGGTGAAGGTTGGCGTGGAGGAGATAAGGCAAGACGCGGTGATGTGCAAGAAAGCTATCGCAGGTGGAACGGTTGTCACTCCTAGTCCAAGGGTGGACACGCCAAAGCCGAAGGAGTTTGGAGGCAAGAGGGATGCCAAGGAGCTCGACAATTACATATGGCACATGGAGCGATACTTCGAGGGTGCTAGCATTACGGACAAGAAAACTAAGGTAAGAACTGCTACTCTCTACCTTACGGATACTGCAACTCTATGGTGGCGTAGAAAACATTACGATATAGAAAATGGGTTGTACACCATAGATTCATGGGAGGTGTTCAAGAAGGAGATTAAGAAGCAGTTCTATCCGGAAAATGTGGCCTACGAAGCAAGGAAGAAAATGAAGGAATTGAGACATAAGGGCTCGGTAAGCGACTACGTGAAGGAGTTTACGACTCTTATGCTTCATATTCCAAAAATGACGGAGGAATATCTTCTCTTCAACTTCGTCGTTGGCCTCCAAAGTTGGGCCAAGAAGGAACTTCAACGCAGGGGCGTGAAGGATGTCGATGAGGCCATAGCGATGGCGGAGTCGTTGGCAGAGTATGATAGAGGTGGGGGATCTTTAAAGTCGACGGAGGAAGAAGAAGCTTCGGAAGGAAACCATGCCAATGGTGGGGGAGGAAGTCCCAAGGCATGGCAAAAAGGGAAGAATCAAGCTAGCGCAAGCAAGTCCGAGGGCCATGGCAAGCTAGAGGAGAAGTGAGTCAAGAACAAGCCCAAGGTCGGATGCTTCTTTTGCGGAGGGCCGCATTGGGCAAGGGATTGCCCGCGACAAGGCAAGATGGCTGCCTTAGTCAAGGAGAAGGAGGAGTCCGAAGGCGACACTGTGCACATAGGTTCACTCCAAGTCCTAAATGCGTTCCAAAGGAGGAATGTGCCGCAAGTCTCGACGGGTGAGGGACAAGCTTCTAAGAGCGAGGGGTTACTCTACATGGAAGCGAAGTTGAATGGGAAGCCTACTCATGTGTTAATGGATACGGGGGCGACTCACAACTTCATCATGATGGGAGAGGCTGAGCAGTTGGGCCTTAATGTGGTTGACGGGGGAGGTTGGCTAAAAACCATCAACGCCGAAGCAAAGCCCCTACAAGGCACAGTTCGATGAGTGGAAATGTGTCTTGGTAAATGGAAGGGGTTCGTGAACTTCTCTGTTGCACGGTTGGATGATTTTAATGTGGTGTTGGGCCTTGATTTCTTGCGACAAGTAAATGCCTTAGTGTCACCGTATAATAACACGGTGTTCATTATGGAGAAGGGTTCAGCTTGTGTGGTGCCTATGTTTGGGGGAACATCAAGCACCATGACTTCTATGCGGCTATCGAGTATGCAACTAGTACAAGAAGTCGAAAGGGGAGAAGCCAAGAAGAGTGAGGGCACTTACTTGGCGAGTCTCAAGGTTGAAGATCGTGTTGTGCCTACGACCGGGCAGCCACCAAAGGAGTTGGTGGGCATCCTCAAGGGGAAGAAGGACGCCATGCCATGGGAGCAACCACCTAGGGGAAAGGTGGATCGTGAAGGCAAGCTTGACCGGGGGGCCAAGCCACAAATCGTGGCACCAAGCGAGATAGTGCCGCCAAACGTGGAGAAGGTGGCAACTACATTGAAGGCAAAGGGGGAGATCGTCAAGCTAATCAAGGAGGACCTCCAGCGCGATCCCTTAGCCAAAGAGTTGCTATAGCTTGCGAAGAGTGGGAAGACCGAACGATATCAGGTGAAGGGAGACCTACTCTACACAAGGGATGAACGAGTGTACGTGCAGAAGTGGAGGGACCTGAGGAAAATGGTCATACGAGGGAGTCACGACACTCAGTTGACGGTGCATCCGGGGCATCGACAGACATATGCCTTGGTGACTACGGCATACTTTTGGCCTCAAATGAAGAAGGAGGTGCAAATGTGTGTCAAGACTTGTCATGTGTGCCGACAAGTCAAGGGGGAGAGTCAAGCCGATCAGGCTAAACTCTTAGATGCATCACAAGTTTTCATGACTTGCAAAAGCGCAAGGCCGAGTACGTGCTTGGGGATAGGCTTGAACAAGGACGAGGTGTTCCACCAAAGCAGCACTACTTGGTCAAGTGGAAGGGATTGTCAGAGCACGAAGCAACTTGGGAGTTAGCAGAAGAGCTTGGACAGTTCGAAGACCTCGTGAATCGCTATCACGAGGAGGTTGCGACGAGGGCGTCACTCAATTAGGTGGGGGAGAATGTCATGGACAGATTGGAAGGAAGCTAATTTTTTGAGGTTACGCCATGCGGACGCGCATTAGGCGCTTACGGGACGCTTAGTGGACGCTTACTTGGCAATTGAGGAACAAGGCTTCTGGAAGGTTCAAGACTCCTCTACATTCTTGTGTCTTGTAAATATGTGAATATTCTAGAGTAGGGAGGATATCTCTAGAATAGTGGAAGAGTATTCTAGAAGTAGTCTAGAATACTAGAGAGACTTGTAAATAGTCTAGAGAGTTCTAGATAGGAAATACTATCCGTAGGATCGAATACATCTCTACCGTCCGTTGAGGAGGTGGACTAGTATATATAGCCAAAGCCGTGTGTTGGCCAAGGCATCCCATACATCCTAGACATTCAAGCAATCTTTGTACTAAAGCATTGTAAGATTTCTCCAAGTAGTGTATTGGGAATCCTTTCCCCAACCTCTTGTGTTCCGCTGCATATTTGTTTCTAACTTCGCCCAGCTCTACAGTTAGGCTGACTTAGCGAGCAAGCGGGGGCTTGATCTAGCTAAGTGCCGCATGGGTTTGACGTAGCGAGAAAGTTCGGTCCTTGACACCTGGCAGCCTTTATGGATTTGATGAATCGGGTTTTTCGAGAATATCTCGATCGTTGTGTTATCATTTTTATCGATGACATTATGATATACTCGAAGAGCAAGAAGAACATGTTCAACATCTGAGGCAAGTTTTATAAATATTAAGGGAACACATATTATATGCCAAATACAGGAAGCGTGAGTTTTGGATTAAAAAGGTGCATTTCTTAGGTCACGTGGTGTCAAGGGACGGGATATCGGTAGATCCTGAGAAATTTAAAGCGATGTCGATCTGGGAGCGTCTAACATCCTTTTATGAGGTTTTTAGTTTTCTAGGACTAGTCGGGTATTATTCAAGGTTTATTAAAGACATTTTTGAGATTGCCTACCTGCTGACTAACCTGACCCAGAAGAATGTGAAGTTTAATTGGACAGCGTAGCTTCCAAGAATTGAAGGAGAAGTTAGTGACTGTACCAGTACTCACCTTACCATCTGGGTCTTATGGGTTTGTGATATATAGTGATGCATCCCGAGAGGGATTAGGGTGTTCTTATGCAGAATGGGAAAGTGATCACTTATGCATCAAGGCAGCTGAAAAACCACGAGAGGAATTATTCAACACATGACCTAGAGCTAGCAGCAGTGGTATTTGCCTTGAAAATTTGGGATATTACCTATATGGTACAACATATGAGATTTATACGGATCATAAAAGTTTAAAGTATATCCTCATGTAGAAGGAACTTAATATGCGGCAGAGAAGGTGGTTGAAACTCCTTAAAGATTATGGTAGCTCAACTTTATACCACCCCGGGAAGGCAAATGTGGCAGCTGATGCCTTAAGCAAAAAGAAAACAGAGAATCTAGCTTCCATGATTACCCAATAGAAGGCGATTGTAACCGACTTGAACAAGCTCAAAATTGATGTACAAGTGAAAGAAAAAGGGAGCAGTAGTTATCAGACAGGGTTTACCTCCAGGTTCTGGAAGAGTTTCCAAGAGAAGTTGGGAACTAGGCTGAGTATGATTACGGCATTTCATCCACAGACAGATGGCCAATCTGAATGAACAATCTAGATTTTGGAGGATATGTTAAGAACTTGTGTCGTAGACTTTGGAAGAAATTCGGATGAATAGTTACCCTTAATTGAGTTTTCGTATAACAATAGTTATCAGACAAGTATTGGTATGGCCCCGTATGAAGCATTGTATAGTCGAAGGTGTCGTACACCAATTTGCTGGGATGGAGTCAGAGAGAGGCGATTATCTCGTACCAAGTTAATCAAAGAAATAGAAGATACAGTTAAAATTATACAAGGCAGGCTTCGTACTGCGCAGAGTAGGTAGAAGAACTACATCGATAAAAGATGGAGAGCTTTGGAATTCGAGGTAAGTGACCTCATATTTTTGAAGGTGCTGCCGTGGAAAGGAATTATGTGGTTTGGAAGAAAAGAAAAATTAAGTCCTAGATTCATCGGCCCATTCAAGATCTTGTCAAGGATTTAAGTAGTAGCATATAGACTTGAGCTACCCCCACTCCTCCAGTTAGAACATTTGCACCATGTGTTCCATATATCTATGCTAAGAAAGTATGTTCCGGATCCATCACATGTGATAAGATTAGAATCAGTAGAGATTCGCGATAACCTATCATACCAAGAGGTACCTGTGGACGTGGTTGATACAAAAGGGCAAGTGCTTCGCTCTAAAGTAGTACCGACGGTCAAGGTGATTTAGAGAAACCATGTGGTAGAAGAGGCCACCTGGTAGCCTAAAGCTTTGATGCAGCAAAGATACCTCCATTTATTTGCGAATTAAGGTACGTTATCTTAAATTTCAAGGGCGAAATTTCCTTAAAGAGGAGAGGATGTAATATTCTTGTTATTGTTTTAACAAAAATTTAATTATTATTTATAAAAAAAAACCTGGTCTGATTTAGTAGCTGCCAAAGGCATTCACAAACAAAGGGGAATGACACCTCATTTTTTTCAAGAGGTGGAATGTGTGCATGTGGAGTAAAGTGGAAGTTGAGGTGGCATGAGAAAGCTTATTAGGGACACCTGTTTGAGGGAGAATTACAGAAAATATAGAGGGAATCTCGGGAAATTTTTCAACTGAGAAGTTGTAGAGAAAAGGGAGAGGAAGAAAACACATGAAACATAGTTCGATTTGGCGAACAATTGAATGGGTTATGAATCACCAAAGTCAGGCAAAAATCAGCCTGCAGTGTGCAGAGCAGTTGATTGAGGGGGAAATTAAGAAAATTTTCAAGATAAATTTCGTGAAAGGCTGAATAGAGAAGTTACCAAAAGGGAGATAAAGGAAGAATTTACAAAAAAACAAAAGGCATTTTCGTGGAGAATCGAAGAAGTTATGAGTCTTCAAAGTGAGGTAAAAACCAACTTTGTATGTGTGTTTTTGTGCTGTTTTAATATGTGTTATTGCTGGAAATTAGGGCTGAAATGGTAATGTTGTGATATGATTTCATGTTAAATGAAGTTATGGTGTTAGATAGGTAAAAACAAATTGAAATTAAAGTGGTTTAAGGGGGATTTGAAGTGGAATTAAATGGTTAATGGGAATGCTTCTGGGAATGCAAACCTGAAGAATGCAGCCTCGTGTGTAGGAAGTGACGAAAATGTGTAAATTTGATCCATAAGTGATGAATAGTGACTGTAATTGTCGCTAATAATCTTGTTCTCTAATTATTTTTAAACTTTATTTTTGAAACATGGTTTCAAGTGAGAATTTGGACAAACAAAAAACAAATACTCCTATTTGTTTTGGAAGATCTACACGCTGTAAATTTTTGGGATTTTTTTGAGTTTTTTAAGGATGTTAAATATATTATCCTTAAGATAGGGTTTTAAAATTTTAAAAACACCAAATAAATGTATTTTAATCTGAAATTTTTATAGAGACTTTATGCAGCTGAGACACTTCAGTGTCTAAATTTTCATGACATTTTGATGCTGATTGTCATTTTTAGCAAAATTGGTTCCCTAACGCTCGGTTTGGCTATCCGGATGAGATTTTCGAGTAAAAATTTTACCGGATGACTTTTTAGTCCAAAAATTAGTTTATATTATTTCGAAAAGATATTTTTGAGCCGATTTGGAGTGTTTATTGGTTCAAGAGTCGGCAGGGAATGTTTAGGTAATTTTACCTATGCCTAGGGATGTTTTGGTAATTTTTTGCACCCAGTGATCTGGCGTGATATGATTTTGCTTAAGTCAAATGTTATATGTCTAGGTGCATAATCTATCGTTGTATAATGATTGTAGCATAAGACTTATGTTGTACTAATGTTGTTATTTTATGAAGTTGCATTTGTTATATGTGAATATAAGACTTGTTAAATATAAATCCGAGTTAAATAAGGAGGCCTTAGTAGAACTTGAAGGATTGCTCTAGTAGCACAAGCAATGAACAACTACTGTATAGCCTCTTGGGTAACATATGGCACCTACCAAATAACTTAAAAACAAACTATTCTTACCAATTTTTGAGTTAGAAGTAGAACTTGCTTATCACCACCAGTTATTTTCCTCGTTTTTTTTCTCTTTCCTCGAGCTCTATTCTTCTCTCTATGTTTTTCTTTCTTCTGTTTTGTTTCTATTTTCTATTTTCGTTTGATTTCCTTTAATATCCCAAACATTTAAATAATTTATTAGTTTATATTTTAAGTAATTAGTCACCAAATAAATAAGAAGGAGGTGGCTAATTCTAAAGACAGATTTTCTTAAAATTTGACACATAATTCATAATTTGCAAAATAGCCCCCAAAGTTTCTAAAATTACAAAATGACCACAAAAGTTTTTGAAATTACGTTTTGACCCCAAAATCATTTTAAGTTTCTATAATCTTCTAATCTTCAAGCATTTCTTAAAATGATTGCCCATTTTCGAGCATAGATGATTATTTTAAATAGCTCAAAAAGTACCGGATATTACAGTACCCGTCCCCAAGCCTTCCAGTCATGTCAGGATGTGTGTGGACTACTGGGACTTAAACTGAGCCTCTCCCAAGGATGATTTCCCTTTACCCATCATAGACCTGATCATAGACAACACAATCGAGTATGAGTTGGTTTCCTTTGTGGACCAATCTTCAGCTGTTCTCAGAACTGACCCGTGAGCCCTCCCCTATTTACAGTACCAACAAATATCTTTACACTCTTGCACACAGAAGAAACGAGTCCATTCGTTTTCCAGAATGACCTTCAAAGAGTAAAGGCCTTGAATGGAAAGCATTAGGGTTGTATCCTACTACAGCGGGTTTAGCTATTAGGCGTATATGGTCTAGTAGCCACATGTACAAGAGCAGGGAACTACCTCCGTAGGGGACACTGAGATCTTTATGAACATCGGTGATGCCAATTAAAATTTCAGCTAACAGTAAGGGGATCAGTGTTTTACCTTGGGGTAAACACTTCAAGCAGAATGCCAGATAGCATCACGTAAATTCCAGGACAAGAAAAGGTGAGATATTTGGCTACCAATCATAGCCAAGACAGATAAATCGATAATAAGCACATTAATTATCATGACTAGTTGGTTTGGCAAAAAACTATTTGATCAGGGGAGAGAGTTGAATACCTTCACCTCGAACGAAAGACTGGGCACGCTCCTTTAGAACCTTCAATAAAGTTTTAAGGGACTTGAAATAACCATCTTGAATGGTTGAAACAACAATTGGAAGATTGGCTGGGATATCTACCAGGGCAGAGAGCTCTTCAAACGTAGGGCAGAGTTTTGTCAGACCGAAGCGAAAAACATGATCCTCACCATCCCGAAATCTATAAGCAGCATGGAGAATGTCCTCATGAAGCATCATGCTCCTCAAGCTCATCACAGATTTTAGCTTGAATCTCCTGTCTATATGGATCAATTCAATCTTGTTAAAGGAGTCTGCGAACCCCCAAAATTAGAGTTCGAAGATTGTAAGATCATCTTCGAAACCAATTGAGAGTTTTGAAGAAAGAAGGGACGAATTTTGTGCTAAAAAGATGAGTCATGAACATATATATATATATATATATATATATATATATATATATATATATATATATATACACACACATACTGATCAACCCTAATTTGCATACAGTTAGGAGTCAAAAATTTTTAATTTTTATCGGACAAACCGTCTGGTTTTTGACTAACCAGCCTATTTTCTTATTTAATTTACACACTTGGTGGTCCATGTTTCTGATCAACCATTCGGTTCCCTTAAGAAAATTTAATTTTCTTCTGATCAACTAGTCGGTTTTGGCTCAAAATTCAGTTGTCTCTGACCAACCGTCAGGTTAGGTCTTAAAATTTGATTTAGGCTCTGACCAACCAGGCGATTTTCCTCGAGAATATTTTTGGTCACTGATTAACCGGCGATTAGTTAGTCTTAGTTAAGTTTATACAGATTTTTTCCTATTCTTAGGCCAAACGCTATATCTATCAATTCTCAAGTTCTCAAACTCCATTTTTCATCCATTCCTATCATATTCTCCTTCTTTCTGTGCATGTGTATGTAAGCATATACTTGTAATATATATTTAACATAGAAAATTAACTAATAGTCATCAACTGAAAACAAAACACACACACAAAAACAAAGAATAACGGTCTAACAAAACATCACTGTTTGAAAGACTACGTCTCTAAAGGACTTTAACAAATATTTTGGTAACTAGGCCTACTCTAGACCTACGAACTAACAACAATCATCTTATTCTCCTCTATAATTTTTTGGGGTGGGGCGTCCTCTCTCGACTTGACTCGACTCCTAAGCCTTTTGACCTTCCTCCTCGACCTCCTCACTGGGCTCATCCTCAACTTCGGCTTTGGCTTCCTCTGCTTTTATTTCTTCATTGTCACCCCTTGCATAATCCTCTTCTTCAGCAGCTCAGGATGACTTTCCCATTGGCTATGATAGAAGGAAAGGCGCCCTTATTTTGTTACTGGTAATAGCTCATTTCCCTTCGACGAAGGCAGTTTAGGCCTTAAGTATTCTCTGGTCTTAGACAGTTTGCAGTAATACTCTTCATACGCTTGCCCTTGAGAATAAACAGGGTTGCCCTAGGGGTACCAGTAACAATAGTAGCAGAGGCTGGGGGCTCTGTGAAGCTCGGCCATCCACTCGATCCACCTCCTGAAGGTAGCACCGAGAAAGTAGGAGTAGGCTTCCTTGTAGCTCCCTTGGAAGTCCCGTACACAGAGAGCATGTCATGGTAGCCCAATACCATGCCTTCATGCTATGTATCATCTTATAAACATCTCAGAGCATTGGGAAAAAGCACCAAGTCATGACTTTGCATGCATAACATGAATGGACAAAACGAGATCAAGTCAAGAGTTTAGCGTGTGGATTCAAGCCAGTTCTTTGAGGCCAAAGACCTTGGAGTCTCTCTCCGATCACGGGAAGGGCTCATACTTAGGGATCTTTCCCTTGGGGTAGTGCGACACCATCTATTTAGCGAACAAAAATACCTTTGGCCACATCCTCTTCTTTCTTCTTTCCCTTCTTGTCCCAAGTTGCCCTCTCCGACTGGACCTTCTTCAGTATTTCCAAGGTCAGGAAAGGCACTAAATCCTCTCTTATAGACACCTCATATGTTCGAGGGTAGTTTGACCACCGTAGCGACGACATCGGGATGCCTCTAATTAGAGTTTACCTTAAATCCATATCCAACTTTATCTAGTGATACATCTCCTTAGGAGGAGATGTCGGTATCCTGAACCTGCCCCTCTAGATGATGCTGAGGGAGTAGTTTATCCCCTAGGTAGAAGTTTGTCTGTAAGGGTCCCACCAGTAATATTTGGCCCCAAGTATGACCCAATTCCTCAGCATATTCCCCCACCTTATACCATTACCGAGATAGATATTCTTGAATTGAAAAAAAAAAGGACAAATGTGAGAAGTTGATAAGCATATCTTAGAAAAATTGCACGAACTAGTAGTTTGCTTACCAGGCACTCTCTCAACCCGTTAAAACTGTCTCAGGTGCACGAACTCTGAGACCCTAGCTTGCTCATCCCTAAAGTTCCACTAGTTCATCGTCGATTTAGTCACGGCAAGAGCCACCTCCACCAAGCGAGGAGTTTGAAAACCCAAGACCTCAAAAGCCAAAATCATTGGAAACAAGGTACATGTGAAGATATGTCAAGAGTAAGCATCATAATTATTAAAGAAGATTCAAAGGGCTTAGGCATACCCTTCAGACATCACCAAAATTTTATGAAGCTAAGCTACTACCTCCGAGACAAAGCACCCATCGACCGATACCAGTAAGTCAGAACGGGAGTACCCAGTCATACTCTCTAATATCCTCGATCACCTCAAGGGCTCGAAGGCATCACATCTGGACCAAGTCATCCTCATTGCTAGATAGGGTTTCCCCTAGAGTATAAAGCAAACACCCTAGATGAACTGATCAACCGCTACGAGCTCTATCACCTCCAAATTCATGGGCTCATAATAATTGCGGATAGAACCCAAGAGTATCAAACCACCATTCTTAAAGAATGGTTCATAGCCAAGCAAGCGGATCACAAGGTCATGATCCTTATCGAGATCATGGGCCCACAGAATAGGCCTCCCTCTATAACAAACACATGTGATGTTTGTATACTTTTGATTCATTGTTATCATTGAGATGATTTTTATTGATCCGAATTTCTCAAATCACTTATACACGATACCCCACTTGTTATCTTTACTAGGTGATTTGCGCTCATGCCTTATGTTGTGTTGTGCAGGCTATAAGGTTGACCAAAGAGAACCCTATAGGAAGGGAAAGGAAACAAGCTAGAAAAGTTAGGCATGAGGATAAGTTGAGTGAGGTGAGATAAGCTAGAAATGGTAAGATAAAGATTGAGCTACGGGATAAGTTGATAGGAGTTACACGACTACAGTTGTGTATTACATTGTAAATGTATATGTTGTTTAGGGACTTGAAAGTCGTCCACTGTAGTATGATATATGTTTGTAAGAAAATTTTTGAAAGGATGCATTTTGGAGCATTTGATGATGTGTGAAAGTGTAGTTGCTCTGTATTCTGCAGAGGGTTGTGATTGTGATTATGATCAATAACTCAGCCCAGTAATGTCACCAGAGTTGAGGGTGTTGCAAGTTGGTATCAGAGCTTAGACATATGATTCTATAGACTTTTGAAGTGTCTGGTGGAATGCCTAAGTTGTCGATGAGAGGAATAAAAGACAAATTTTAATAACTTAGCTGAAATAGGATGATGGAAGAGAAACTAGTTGACTTAGATTTGGAAGGGTGGTTTGGTGATGATAAGATTACGGTGCCGAATCCTAAAAAGGACCCTGATGAGAATGTACATAAAATGGAATTAGAGTTGAAGGAACTGGATAAAGGTCCGGTAGGAATTGAATTAGATGAACCTAGTGGAGAGATGGATGAGGTTGAATACTTTTATTGTGTGAACTTGGAATGAAGAAATGAGGAGTCAAGGGTGAAAGTGAAAAGAGTTTTGATAAACTTTTGGAAAAGAAAGCACTTCCAAGTGATGGGAAAAAAGGGGCTAATCGACAAGTCAGTTCGAGTCCCAAACTAGTGGCATTAACTAAACAAGTAGAGAGGATCAAAGTTAAATGTAAGGATAGAAGTAAGTATCGATTCAGATACTAATAAAAATGGTGGAAATTGGTGCGTGTGTCGTTTGAAAAGTACGACATGTTATTTGTGAGTGCCCTTCTGATAGGGCTGTACCTGAAGATAGGCGATGACTGATTCTAAGAGAGAGTCATTGAAGTGTAGAATTGCTAAAGGAGCGTTATGGATTTTCCTAGATTGATGGTTGTACGAGCGGGGTTGGAGTCCGCTTTCGTGATCGGACCTAAAGTTGTTAGTGAGGAGGAGAATGGTGATGTGGAACTAGTATCATTACATACTATTGTAGGAAAATGTTGTTTAATGATGAAATTAGTTGTTTGAACATGGAAGTTGTTAATATGGTGCATAATTTTAAAAATTGTGTTACTCTTTCCTGGAAAGGCGAGAGAGGGTTTCTAATCGAGAAGGATCCTCAACAAAAGTGATTTGGGTGAATGCTGAGGACGTAAGTGGACGGAATAAGCGAGGAGTTGCATTAGGTCAAGAAGACCTTAAAAAAGAGCTAGTGAGACTTCTACAAAAAGATCATAGGAGTTCCAATAGTACAACTGGTGTCTATTGCTATGACAGCCCCGGTAGGAGGAAGAAAATAATGTAGATCTCAAAACTTTTAAGATGTTTGCCCAAGTGGAATCTCATAGGAGGGAAATAGTCTAGTGTAGACAAGTACGTTGAAATTGAGAGATGGAGAAGGTAGTTGAAGTAACAAGTTGGAGGAAAATATCAAAAAGATGATCTTTTGCCAATCATATATACAAGGGGAGTTACAAGTTGTTAAGAACGGGCAAAAACAAGTTGAAGGGAGTCGCCTATTTAGCCTACATAACTTGAAATAGGTGCAGATAACATGTTGATGATAAATATTTCTGCTTAAATTGCAGAGTAAGTTGAAGACAGATTTATCATGTCAAAGTAGAAGGATAGAAATGTGGAAAATCATATTAAGGAATTTGGCGAGTTGGCCTATTTTGCCCTTACCAGGTGATGACAAAAAAATTTGAAATGCGAAACAGTTGAAAAGGGTTTGAAATAATCCTTAAAAAGACAAGTAAGGAGGCTCTTTTGGGGAATTACTACGTAAATAGTAGAAAATCGAATGATAGAGCCAGAGAATAAAGAGGTCTAAAAAAAAAGGGAGCAAGGATAGAACAGAAGTAGAATCCAAGATTGAAACTAGAAAAGTGGAAAGAAATGTAAGAAGAGAGTAGACGAAAAACAATCTGGACAAAGTTCGGGACAAAGAAGAGGAGATAGAAAGTATAGATGGTGCAGATTGAGGCACGAGGGTACGGACTATCCTAAGGCAATTAAAGCATGTCTTGAATATGGGAGCAAGCCACTGAGCTAATGTGTAAGATGAATCTAATGAGCGGTTTCAAGTATTAATAGCCAAGGCACATTGTAATGAAGTTCCCCAAAAAAGGGTGATGGTCATTGAAAGCAAAAAAGAAAAGAGGGGTGTATAAAGTGACCGTCAGGAATAAATATTCACTGTCTAATATAGATGACATGTTGATCAGTGGTAGGCTGCTAAGGGTTTTCATCTTGTGATTGACCTTAGAATGGGTCATCACCAGTTAAGGATAAAGAAGGATGAAGTTGTCAAGATTGTCTTTAGAAACAAATACGAATATTACGAATTTTTTGTGATACCATGTGGATTGATTAATGCCCCGTGGCATCTATGAATTTGATGAATAAAGTCCTTGGAGAGTACTTAATCATTGTATCATCGCCTTATTGGTGACCTTATGAATGGTACTAAAAGCAAAGAAGAGCTTGCACAATGGCAAGTTTTGGCTAATCTTAAGAAAGCCAAGTTATATGTCAACTTCAAGGAATGTGAATTTTGATTGGGAGATCTGAATATATGGGGTTGATGTGAAAGAAGGTTAGGAAATTCGGGAAAAGTTGAAAAGATGACAAATTGGGAACCTAAAAATTGCCATTAAAATTAGCAGCTTCCTAAGCTCAATCGGAGGCTACCGAAGAGTTATTGACAACCTCTCTAAGATGCCCTATTAGAGAAAACTGATTGCGGTGATTACTACGCCAAGTCAATAAGGATGTGAACAACTCAAAATCAAAGTCCGAGTAAGAAGAAAAGGAAGTAACAGTCTGTTTCACATAAAAATACGATCGATGCTTCTTGATTGGATCAAGGAAGCTCAAGGATAAGATGAAAAGACAGGCAAAATCCAGCGAGGTCTCAAAAGAAATGAAATGGAAATTTTGAGTGTGGTGAGGATGATAGTTACGAATATGAAGGTCAGATATATGCTCCTCTTAGTGATGAATTGAGAAAAGAAATTGTGAAGAGTACTCATAGTTTTAAATACCGGGTCACTCAGGGGAGACAAAAATGTATTGTGAGACACAACCAAATTTTTTACGGTCTACCATGAAGAGGGATATATCAAAGTTTGTATCCCGATGTTTGACCTGCCAACAGGTAAAAGTGGATCATAAGAAGATCGCTGGACAGCTGCAACCACTTTTTGTACCTGAGTGGAAGTGGGAAAACATTACGATGAATTTTGGTGTTAAGGTCACCTCGAACAACTAGGATATATCGTCTATCTGGGTTTTAGTGGATAGGTTGACTAAGACGTCCCGATTTTTTTTATCTGAGAAGAATATCCTTCTAAACGACTTGCCCAAACTTATATTAAGTGAGTGATTAGTCATTATGGAGTTCCAATAACTGTTTGTCTGGCAGAGACACAAGGTTCACTTCTAGAATTGGGAAACATTTTCAAGAAGAAATGAAAACGAAGTTGACCAGACGGCCTTTTACCTCAGATGGGTGGACAATCAGGATGTACGATATAAATTATAGAAGATTTTTGAAGGCCTGCATTATTTAGTTTGGCAGAGCATGGAGTGACGGTTACCCTTAGTCGAATTCTCCTATAACAATGGTTATCAGTCGAGCATAAAAATAGCTCTTTATGAAGTGCTGTATGGCTGAAGGTCACGCCTATTTGTTAGATCATAGTTAGAGAACGAACACTATTTTGCACAAAAATTTGCAAAGAAGTAGAAGATAAGGTGAAGGTTATTCAAGAAAGAATTCGTACAGCGCAGAACTAGTAGAAAAACTATGTTGATAAGAGGCGTAGAACGTTAGAGTTTGAGGTAGGTGACATAATACCTTTAAAAATGTCACCGTGGAAGAGAACCATGTGATTCAGAAAGTGGACAATGTTAAGTTCGAGGTTCATTGTATCATGTAAAAAAAATCCTTTCCAAGATTGTAAAGATAGCATACAGGCTTGATCTATGTCCAAGATTGAGTCAATTGCATAGCGTGTACCATGTGTCAATGTTGAGGAAGTATGATCACAATCCTATGTATGGGATCAAGTTGGAATAGGTTAAAATTTGAGATAATATCTCGCACTACGAGGCACCGATAAAGGTGATTGATAAAGAAGAACATGTATTTTGTTCCAAGGCAATACCGGTGGTCAAAGTCATCTGAAGAAATCACGTGGTAGAGGACACCACTTCGGAACCGGAGGCGTTAATGCAGTAATGATATCCGCGTCTGTTTGCAAGATGAGCTGGGTTTGCCCCTATTTTGAGGATAGAATTTTATTTATGGGGGGGGGGGGAGGATGTAATACCCTGATTTAATCTAATCAAGAATTAGATGAATCGAGGGCATTATTTTTTTAATGATAGTATTATTTTCATCGATAATTGAGTAATTGGAATAAAATCAGGGGTAAGTTTGGCTTTGGGGCCAAAATATAATTTTACGAATGTTATGGGTGCCAAAAGGTAGTTAAAGTGCAATTATGAGGAAGTTGAGGGGCTAAATGGTGATTAGTGGCAAAAAAATGTGTCACATTGTGGGAAGAATTTAAAGAGGACTAACGAATCGAAATTTATTATTTAAGAATAGAATTTGTGGAATAAAGAAGGAAAAGAAAAAAAAAAGGAGAGACAAGGCTGGGCCTTGGCAGAAATAGAAGAAAGCAGAGAAGGAAGAAAAAAGAGAAAAACATGGGATGGGAAGAAAAAGAAAAAAAGGGGGAAAGAGAAGGAAATCAAACACCAAAAAAGTGGAAATCTCTCTCTCTCTCTTGAATTTTTCTAGGGTTTATTGTGTTATTGTGTGGGTGTTCGTGAAAGAGGGAAGGGGAGGGGGAAAGAACAGCAGCACAAGGCTGCAGCCTGTGCATTCTGTATGCACCTGGGTGTGTTGTGACGTTGAAGGGAGAGGGGGAGGGGGAAAAGGCAGTACTAAGGGTGCGTGAGTGGTGGTGTATGTGTGTGACCGTGTAGGGTGGTGTGTGAGAATAAAGAGTGAAAGAGAAAAGGGGGAGAGAAGAAGCAGCTGCAGGAGGCTGTTGTCCTGCTGTTTGCTGTGTGTGGGTGTTGTTTGTAAGAATATGTGCATGCAAGGTGTGTGTATATGAGTAGATTGGTGATTAATGTGTAGTGTATGTGAGTAATTAAGTTAATGGGGGGAGGAATTTTCGGGGTGTGGTGCTCGGCAGAAGGAAGATGAGGAAGAAAGTGTGTGTGTTTAATGTGAGGTAGTGTATGTTGTAATGTGAATAGTGACTATTTTTGTCAATACAAGTAAAAAAAAGCCAACTAAGCAATTTTTAATTTGAATTTTGTTAAATAGATAGGTTCAAAATTAGACAAAGAACAAAAAGAGAGTTATTTTCATGAGATCTACAATGTGAAAAATTTTCAGATTTTTTTCAAGGTCGAGAAGAGGGATTAATTGAGGCAGATATCATGACACTTCGCTGTGAATTTAAAACTAACAAACTCATGCAGTTGCGGCCGAAAATTTTATGACGATCCTAGAATGCTGAGATGTTCCATTTCCTATAATTTTATGTTGTTCTGAAGTTGATAACTATTTTTGTCCGAACCGGCTTTTAAGCACTCAATTCGAATACTGGTTCGGGATTTTGCGACAAAAATTTTCTAAAATACTTTTAGCTCAAAAATAACTTTGGCATGCTTAAAATAGTGTTTTAAAGTATTTTAAAATTTCTCCAGTGTCAGTAATCCCCAGGGGGCATTTTGGTAATTTGCCATCCAGACGGGATATTCGATAATTTCCCCTATAAAAATTTTCAAGGTTCTTTTTGGTCCAAAAATGGATGTAATACATCTAAAAAGTAGTTTGGAAGCAGTTTTGAGGTGTTGGTTTTGTAGCGGCCATCAAGAGGGTATTTTGGTAATGTGCCAAGGTGGCGCTAAATTTTGGGCATAATTAAGCGTCTGAAGTGGTGGGAAGTAAGGAATGGTGTTAATATGTCTAAAATGAGAGTTTATTATCGCTAATGCGTCTATAAAGCTAGGTTAAGGATCCGGTTATCAGATAGAATTTATCTAGTTGTCGTAAGACGCTATGAACGGTTAAATGAGAAGGGGTAGAATAAAGAGTGTGTATATGTTTGAATGATGTCTAACGAGCAGGGTGTTATTTGACTAAATGATGCCGCTTGTTGCAATCAGAAGTTGCAAGTTGCTTCGGTAATGAGGCAATGAGGTAAGGACAATGCGATTCTGTTATGCTAATTCATTGTTTCGATCAGCATGTCATGTTGAGGACGTTTATCTTAAACTCATGTTATTATGATAGGACACCAGTAGTCATTATGACCAGCATTCATTTATTTAAATTATGTTATTGAGGTCTTAAGGTACAATATCTTTCCTTAGTCCGCCTCGTTGATGAAGTTTAGTAAGGAGTGTCCTACTATGCTATAATTCGATTCGATTAGTATACCTGACATTGGTGATGATGTTGTGTAGGGGCCGCTATGTGGTTGTTATGAGATGTCAGCAATTATTGAGAGCCTATATTTCTCTTGATTGAGAACACCATTGAGGACTTGTGGTTAAATTTCTCCTGAGTCTGTCCTGTCGTTCATTAATGATGTTACGTAGAGATGGAAGCATTGTTATGGTATAATGTTGATAACTACTGATGACCGATACTCCTCCTATTTAAGAGCGTTGTTGAGGATTTGTGGTTAAATTTCTCCTGAGTCTGCCTTGCCGTTGTTTGGTGATGTTATGTAGAGATTATTGTGCGAAGGTTATGAGATGTCGGTAATTACTGATGACCGATATTCCTCCTATTTAAGAGCGTTGTTGAGGACTTATGGTTAAATTTCTCCCGAGTCCTCCCTGTTAATGATGCTTATGTTGAATCCCTGTTGTTATGAAACACCGCTCGATCTTTTGATCCCGTATCTCCCGTCTTGGTTGTGCTATTGAGGACATAAGGTGAAATAATTTTCCCTTAGTCTGTCCCGTTGATGAAGTCATGTTGTTTTATATGTAACGCGATTAGGGACAAAACACTCTTGTGGTTTCGCTTCTTGATGACAGCGTCTCTTTTGATTATTAGAGAGTGAGAAGAACAACTCGTATAATGGGACATCAAAATGAGGAGGATAGCCTATGAAATATGATTACTGGCAAAAAAGATGTATGGCACGCGAGTCGAGTCTATTGTGCCTGGTCGAGTCCAGTATGTCCTGTTTGAGTTGCATTGCACTTGGTTTTATTTTGATATTAATGACTTTTATTTCGTTGATGTTTATTTTTTCAATTTCCTGTTTTAGTCTTCACTTGCACTGTCAGTCAGTCTTGTCCATGACGAGGTGGCAATAATGTTGTTAGGTTGGCCTTGAATTGAAGCAGCTCAGTGTAATGAAAGAAAAAATTATCGTTTGACAAATTATGTTGATACTGAAATTCATTGTATACTCTTGATTCATTTCTATCTTTGAAATGATTATTATTCCTCTGAATTTCTCTAATCGCCTGTACACGATACTTCTTATGTTTTGATTTTACAAAGCGCTCATTCCTTATGTTGTATTATGCCGACTATAAGGTTAACCCAAGGAGAACCCTCTAAGAAGGGAAAGAAAACAAGCTGAGCAAGAGGAGTTGAGTGAGGTGAGACAAGGTAAAAATGGTAAGACAAAAATTGAGCTGCGAGATAAGTTGATAGGAGTTACATGACTACAGTCGTGTATTACATTGTAAATGTACATTTTTTTTCGGGACTTAAAAGTCTTCCGCTGTAGTATGATGTAGGTTTGTAAGAAAATTTTTGAAAGGACGCATTTTGGAGTGTTTGATGATGTGTGAAGGTGTAGTTGTTATGTATTTTGAACAGGGTTTTGATTGTGATTATGATCAATAACTCAGCCCGGTGATGTCACCAGGGTGAGGGTGTAGCAAACATAATGCCTTAATCTCCATTTTGAGTACATCCTTAACCTTTTGAAATACTTCCTCAGGACTGTGCAATGATCTTCATGCTTCCTAGACTTGATGATCATGTCATCCACATATACCCCTACCTCCTTGGGAACCATATCATGGAAAAGTGCGGTAGCGGCTCGCTGATATATAGCTTCGACATTCTTCAAACCAAAAGGCATCACTATGTTACAAAAAGGTGCCCTAAGGGGTTGTGAAAGCTATTTTCAACTGGTCCTTAAGAGCCATCTTTATTTGGTTGTACCCCACAAAACAATCTATGAAAGACACCAACTCACGCTCTACGGGGTTGATCCTATCTATGATCGGTAAGGGAAAGTTGTCCTTAGGGGAAGCTCGGTTACGGTCTCAGTAGTTAACACGCATTGTGACTTGGTTGGTTTGTTTAGAGACCGGTACGATGTTGGCTAGCCAGGTAGGGTATTCAATCACTCTGATGAATCTAATGTGGAGTAGCTTTATTGTAACGCCCAAGATTTTTATTTTCAATTAAAAAAATCACCTTAAACTAATTAAACTGGGGTTGTCTATTTATATTATTAAATTATGGGCAAGCTTAGGAAATAAAAATAGTTATATTTCAAGAGTTTTTAAACAAATTGTTTTTAGGGATATTATAAATACCCTAGTATAGTTTCTAGCCGTCAAAGAAAAAATTTGGTCAGCCTTTATTTTATGTGAACCAGAGAGACGAAGGGAGATAGAAGAAGCTCCTAGGGCAAGACTTTTCAAGGTAAACCCCCAGTCTTTCCTCTCCAATTTTTACGAATGTAATTGGGTGTTTATTGCTATGATTTTAAGTGTGTTTTATGCTTGTTTGGACAGGATTCTTGTGGATGTTTATGGCTGTGTAATGGGGCAGCCACGATTGTGTAATTGCACATGGATTTGTGTGGAAGAAAGGAGAAAGGGGGGATGCCATGGGGGCAGCCGTGATGGTGTGTTTGTGGATGGGTTTTGTAAGGAAGAAAAGGGGGAAAGAGAGACGGAAGGACTGCCGAGAAGGGGACATTCGTGCATGGTGTTGTGCGGTATGTGTTGTGGGTGCAAGTGAGGGAGTGAGGGAAGAGGGAGGGGCTATCGTGTGGTTGCAGCCATGGTGGGGTGTATTTCATGCTTATGTGCATGAGAGTGAGGGAGAAAGGGGAAGGGAGGGGTTGCCATAGGGTAGCCATAGTGTAGTGTGGGTGTTGAGGTGCTTGTGCATGATGAGGGAGATAAAAAAAAGGGGGATGCCATGGGGCAGCCGCGGTGCATTGTGTGAGTGTATTTGTTGTGTTTAGATGAAAGTAGAGGGGGAAATTAGGAGGGGAAGGGGCTGCCCGGTGATGGTGGTGTGTGTGGAGCGTAGAGAGAGAGAGAAAGAGAATTAGAGCTAGGGTTTTGGTGGAGGCTTGAAGTGGGGTGGGGGAGGGGAGAGAGAGAGAGAGAGGCAATTAGGTTAGGGTTTCTTGAAGAGGAAGATGATGAATAGTGAAATTTTAACAGACAGTCCCTATTTAGATTTTTAAGAATTTAAAAGTTGATTTAGGCTAAGTACAAAACTAAATTCCCCATTATTTTAATGAAACCTACGTTGTGGAATTTTCTGGATATGCAAAGGGCATGAAATGGTTTTATTTCAAAAAATAGGTTTTTGAATTTGGCATGGTAAACAAACTTATTTTTAGCCAGAAACTTTATAGTAATCTGATTTTACTAAGACTCTCAAGTGTCTAAAATTTCACGGCATTCCGATACCGATTGCTATGTTTTCGAAATATGGTCCATAACGCTTAAATTAAAAAGCGGTTTAGGATTTTTAGCAAAAAATCCTAGAAAGACCCTTTTTGTACGAAAAATTCACTTAGTCGTTTAAAAAGATACTTTGGTTTATTTTTGGGTGTGTAATGGTACGTTAGGAACCGGTGGTAATTTGGTAATGTTACATAAGTCTGAGGGTATTTTGGTAGTTTCACTCACTAGGGGAGATTTAGCAGTCAGGCATGATTGGGAATCAAGAATTAACACATAGTGGTTTGCTACTTAGGTTTCGATAATAAAAGCTAGGATCGGCTTTTGAGCAAGTACTAGAACTAGCTGCCGAGTCAAGTAAGGACTCTTTTTATGTTCCTCCATATACCTTACTTTCCAATACAAGTAAATGGATACAAGTTGTTATCAAAAGTCTTTGTATTGCATCTTCCTTCATGTTAAATTGTTTGACGAGAAAATGAATTAAAAATGCCATGGAATGTTTCTATTCGTAGTGGTTTAATATTTGGCTTATGTTGAATGAGACAATGATTTTTCGCTCAGTTGATGTGCCCCATATCCATGAAAAAAGGTTGGATTATGAGTCCTGGTCGACGGGACCATACGTTGACTCACATTACTGTTTCTCGTGGTTTGCCCCTACGTCCATAATAATATTTGTCCTGGGTAGAGGAGGGATTGTGGGCCCTACTAATGGGGGCTTGTACACTGACTGCAGTATACCTAAGTTATGATTAACTATGATAGTTGTTTGATGAGCCTTCTTGATGTCTTACTCCAGTTTTGAGAATTTTTTGTGCAAGTACATAAGTGTATATATGATGAAACAATTTTTGCTTATGGTGATATTGATTTCCTCATTTTGAAAAGGAAATCCGTGACATATTTTATAACCCTCAAACCTATTTTAGGGATATGGTATGTGTGTGTACTAGTCCCCAAGCTCACTCTTTTAATATTTTTCAGACGATCACCTAAATGGAATTGGCACTCACGAGAGAAACGAGGATAAAGTTACTAGAGATGACTGCTAAAAGAGTTCTAGTCCTCTTAGAATATTTAATAAATCCTTAGGTAACATGCTAATATTGATTCTATAATTTGAGTATTTTGGAGCTTAGATCTCCACCAGATTTAAGATGATATATGTTAGTTGTCAAATAAAGAATGCCATTGGAGATCTCTATGAGAAGTTATAAGTAGGATTTTAGAAATGTTATTAAGGAGATAGTTTTATATGCTCAGTTGTAGATACTTGTTTACAGGTTGTAGTAAGGCCTTGCAGAGCCCCCGGTCATGGACCTAGCTCATGGCCATCAGTGGGTTCAAGTCGTAACATTTATAAACTCCTCCTCAACCTTAAGGGACCATTACAGTTTCTGCTTGACAGGATTGGTTTCAGGCAGGTTAGGTTGGCGGTGTTCCAAAGTCAACAAGGTGATACCAGGCATGTCACTATATGACGAAGCAAGCACGTCTATAAAATTCCTTAAGGAGTGTAGTGATTTCCTCTCTTTCCTTCTCATCTAGGCTAGTCTCGATTTTAATATCTTTTACTTTTTCAAGCACACTTATGTTGACTTTGAATGTTTCTTCTGCTACTGGCTTGACACGGCTAGACTCCCAATTTTTTTATTTCTTTCATCATTTCTTTTAAATATTTTTCCTCTTTTGGGTCCATTAGTTGTGACTCATCATTAAGCGTATTGATTAACTCATCATTAAGTGTGTTGATTAACTCCTCATAACCTATATCAGCAACCAAGAGATAATCGAAATCAATTATTATATTATCAATCAAATAATCTGGGAAAACATAGTAAGTGAGCAAATTCAAATTGTCTAGAGTGACATAAGCATCCAAATCTTCAGGTTTGGGAACAGCTTAAGCAGCAGGAAGCCCTTTGGTAATCTCTTCCATAGTCAGCGGTCTGTACTCGATCATCTAATTCCATGCATTGCCCTACGATGGAGTGATTATGGTAGCTAGGTTCTCAATCTGGTCGTCCACTTCACAGATTATCACCAGGATATCATATCGTTGAAGCATGTTGTCATTCCCTCAGGTTCTGTAAAGTCCATCCAATCAGAAACATCTTCGATACTCCACTCAGTCAGGATTGACAGAAGCTCATCTTCAACCCATTCATAGTTTTAGAATATTTTCCATCCTTTAATCAATTTCCCTGTCTCCACACTGTAGACGGGCTCCAAAAATCAGTAGAAGGGGCCACTCTCTCATTCCTTAACAAAATAGCCATTCAAGGTGGGGACTTTAGTAATGGCTATGAAGTTCATGTACTGTCCACTCTCTTGGTCCTTCTTAGCCTAAACCATTTTTCTAATGACTTTTTTCCTTTCCTTCTTGATTGGGTTGTACCCCAAATAGTAAAAGAGAATTAAGAGTCTTGACAGACCTTCCATCATTAGAATCTTTCCTTGAATCCTAGGTGCAATCTTTCTTATTCTCGACCTTAAAAAAGTGGAAACTCTTTGGCAGTTACACCTAAACCCTTTTTGGTCAACTAGTGAAGCTTTCTCAACATGGGGAGCACCATCGTGTAGCTATAAGGGGCAAAGGTGAGAAATGTTTTAAGGACACAAGGTTCATCATATTCCAGACATTGTACCGAGTTATCAATCCTGAATCCACTGAGCAAAACATCCAAAGAGTCCTTTGGGATCTCAACATTCTCTTTGTCCTTTTTGAGGTAGCTGCGAATCACTCATGATTGTGAAGACGGCCTTATCCAAAACAAACTTAAATTTTTGGTGCAATGTAGAAGGGATTGCACCTACAGAGAATATCCATGGCCTTCCCAAAAGGTGATTGAACGCGACAGGTATATCCAAAACTTTAAACTTAACTTCGAAAATAGAGGTTCCAACAGTCACAGGGAGCTTGACGGTACTAATCACCTCTCTCTGGGTATTCTAAATATGAGTTGCAATGATCTTGCTTCATTGACAATCTTGATTTAACATTGTGTTCTATTTTTGGATATTTGTCTTGTGTGCATGTAACTAACCCATGGAGTTGGAAAGTTCTTGTTCTGATTGGGGCTTAATGGATGATGTTTTAATTAATGGTTGTCCCAAAACAAACGCAGGGTGTCTCATGAAGATTTTTAGTTGGAAATGTAGAGGGATATGTATCCCCCTCACACTTTGGGTGTGCTTACAAATTTTCAAAATGCGAGGACTAATGTTATGTGCCCAACTAAGGTTCTATTGGCTCAATTAAGTTGAGATGTCAAGGTTTCAAGTTATCTCTGGATGTTGATGCCCATGGCACAGTTGAAGGGTTGTTGATTTGCCCTTTTGACAACTCATGAAGTGGATGTGGCCCTAAAACAATTGGGGCCTGTCAAAGCATCAAGACCTGGTGATATGCCTACCTTGTTTTACCAACAATATTGCACATTGTGGGTAAGTTTTTTCTCAATAAGTTTATCCTTTCTAAGGTCTAGCAGGATGCTTCGCGAGAATAAGAGGATTTATATTGTTCTAATTCCTAAGAATAGTCATCCGAAACTGAAAAACTGTCATCCGATCAGTTTGTATAACATTTTTACATATCGATCTCTAAGGTTCTAGTTGACCGCCTTTATTGTTACGCCTTCTCTTATTTCTCCTTTCAAACACGGCTTGGGGGGTGTCAAAAAAATTCAGTATCATATAAACTTGGCTCAAGAGTTGGCAAACTTTTTACGTTACTGAGAGGGTGGTTCGAATAGTCTGGCTACATTTTAAAATGGAGCTAAGTAAAGCATATGATCGCATTCTTCAGACCACCCAAAGAATACTCTAAGGAACTTTGGATTTTTGCCTATATGGATCAATTTGATCATGCAATGTGTCACTACCGTCTCCTACTCAGTTTTACTTAATGGCACACCTGGGCCTCTTTTGTTCTCTCTTTCAGCGTTAAGGAAAGGGGACTAATTTCTCCTTTTTCTGATTATCTTATTCAAAAGTGCTTTCAACAACCTTGAGTACCAGAACGAATTTGAGAAATTTTTGCAGAATAACAGTATCATGTCTTTCCACTCTAATATCTCCTTATTTATTTTTGTGCAAATGATAGTTTTCTTTTCTTTCATCATATTTGTATCTCGTGCTAATTTTCCCATCGCATTTTGGAAGCATATTGTTGGCAGTCAAGGCATGTGGTGGATTGGTAAAAGTTAATAATTATATGTAGTATGAATTCACCCTGGTAATTGGCTGAATTTCTTGAGTCTACCCTCGTATCTTGTTAAGCTCGGGGTGTAATCAATATCTAGGTGTGCACCTCGGCTGTGTGGACAAGAAGATGCATTTTTGGACAACTCCTAGATCGCTTTAGGCATAAATGCCATGTGTGGTTGGGTTTGATTCTTGATAGACATGGGCCAGATGAGGTTAATCAAGTCGATTCTTTAGCTGACGCTTAGCCACTACATGTTGATCTATCACTTGTCATTAGCCTTCAGTCATTACATTCACTCTCTTTTTTCAAATTTATTTTGTTCAACAGATCAAAGTGCTAGTATGCATTACGTTAGTTGGAATCAATTATGTCAACCATTAGAACAAAGGGGACTAGGATTTCAAATTTGGATGAGTAAAGCGCTGCTTGAAAATTTTGGTGCTTGGATGCTTATGCTACGTGGTAGTTTACTCAGTAAAGTTCTTCTAGGTAAGTATTGCAGAAAATGTTTGTTTCTTAATTAGAACGTTCAGGGATGAGCATTTTGGTGTTTGAGGAGTATACTGTTTGGAACGTCAATTGTTACTTAAGGATTTATGACACTAGGTCATGCAAGAGTAACCCTTTAATTTTTGGAAATCAATCGATTCTAGGTTATCCTACTCATGCTTTAGTCTATTTTAAATCACATTGGAAGTTATTTGATGTTATCGACTAGCAAATATGGTGGAATCTGCCTAATTAAGTGTAAAGCCCCCTGAAAATCCGGAGCTCCACCGCCTCGAACTCCTAGGTCATTAACCTACCGGGTCACATTAAACCTGTCAAAACTATTCACTAACACATATTCTAAATCATCTAATTCAACATCAATTTAGATTTTCTCAAAATACTAGATTACAACCGCTTAGTTTAGCTATTACAACTTAAGTCCTTCGCTGTTAAAATTCCTAATAGCCAATAAACTGTATCGACCCATTCAGGATCTTCCTGTACACAGTGATTGTCTCACCGAAATTTTAAACAGACTCTAAACCCCATTCCCGAGTAACCAACTGTTGATCAAAACCTGCAGAAAGGAATTGAACGAAGGGTGAGCTCTCGAGAGCTCAGTAAGGTCATACAATGACTACAAAAGATATTATAACATGATCCTAAAGAATCCAATAGACGATAATTTTCAGAATACTTCAAACGATCAAAACTCAATGATTTTCCTAAATGATCAAAGTTCATCAGAAATGGATGCCAAAATAAATATTAACAATCAGAACAAATTTCAAAACAATCAATTAAAGATCCTTTTCAAATCATCATTTCCAAAGTACCACAAAAATTTCTCAAGAGATTTTAACCCAAGCTGAAATCATTTCCAAAATACAACAACGATTTCTCGAGGGATTTTACCCCAAGCAGAAATCATTTCCAAAATACAATAAAGATTTTCCGAGGGATTTCAACCCACAGAGAAATAAAAAAATCAACGTTGATCCTGGGCGGTCGCGATGCCACTAAGGCAATGCCATACACATGTATGATGTACCAAAATAAACCCACGGGTGAGCCCATGAGCTAGGTCCGTGACCGGCCGCAGGCCTATCTGAACATCCACCCAGGGCTCTGCCAGGCCTTACTACAACCTGTACACAAGAATCTATAACCAAGTAATTTAAATCTATCTCCTTAATAATATTTCTAAAATCACGCTTATAATTTCTCAATTAATCTCTAATGGCATTCTTTATTTAACAACTATCATGGGTCATTTTCAATCCAGTAAAGATCTAAGCTCCGAAAAATCTCAAATTACAACTCTAATACTAGCACTCTACCAAATAATTTATTAAATAATCTAAGAGGACTAGAACTCCTCTAACAGTTGTCTACCATAGTAGCTACATCCTCATGGCTCTCATCAGTGTCGGTTCCATCTAGATAATCACCTGAAAACATTTATAAAAGAGTGAGCTTGTGGCCCAGTAAGTACACATACCATATTCCTAACATAGGTTTTGGGATTCATAAAAGCATGCCATGATTTCTCTTCGATTTAAAACTGGTAAACATTTTCACAGAAGATACTATACATATATACTTTATGAAAACAATTCATCCAATATTTTCAGAGCATAGGCATGACATTAAGAAGGCTTATTAACAACTATCACAGTTCATCATAACTTAGGTCTGTTGCAGTCATCGTACATTCCCCCTGATTAGGGCCCACAATCCCTACCCCTTCCTGGGATAAATATTACTCGGTCAGGGTATACGCCCCTTGACTAGGACCCACAATCCCTACCCCTTCCTGGGATAAATATTATTCGGTCAAGGTATACGCCCCCTGACTAGGGCCCACAATCCCTACCCCTTCCTGGGATAAATATTATTGTGGACGCAAGGGCGAACCACGAGCAACAATGCTGTGCATCAACGTATCGTCCCATCGACCAAGACCCACAATCCAACTTTTCCCCGTGGATATGGGGCACAACAACCAAGTTCGAAATACCGTCTTTTTCAACACAAGCCAACTTTAAAATACTACTCAGAGAAATATTTCATGGAATTTTTTTATGCATTTTCTCATCAAACCAATTTACTCACACAAAAAAATAGTAGCATGTGAAAGTATATAAAACTTCCAACTAGAATAAATCATTTATACATATACATAGACAAAAAATAGGGTATACGGAGGAATATGGCAGGAGTAGTTACCTCGTTGAATAACTGCTTCTGGTATTTGCTCAAAAGCTGGTCCTAGATTTTATCTATAGATACCAAAATAACAATTAACACGGATGTTTTTCATTGCCGTTTGAGTACACCTAAGTATTAAGTTTTCCTCAAGTAAGTGAAATTATCAAACCGCCCCGCTCAGAACCCTAAGTCGCTCCTTAAATTGAGCGCTAATGCTCCTGTTTTCAAAATATATCGAAAGCGCTGGAATGACACAAAATTTTAGAGACTTAAGACTCTTAGTGTGTTTAGACCACTGTAAAAGTTTCAGCTAAAAATAATTTTGTCTGCTATATCAAACAATTCAAAAGCCTATTTTCAAAATAAGGTCGTTTCAGACCTTTTGCATGCCTAGAAAAATCCCATAAATTTCTACATCAAAATATTCACAAAAATAATGGTAGTTTTAGTTTTGTACTTTGCCCAAATATGCTTAGAAGTGGCTTAAAAATTCTTGGGCAATGTACTGATCTATAATTCTGAAAATAGCATTTTTCAGCAAACTCTAGTTTTGTAGATTGACCATTTTGAGGAAGAAATATGATGAATCTTAAAAAATTCAAAACTAAAAAGTTAAAGTAGACTTTTTAAGGTTTTCAGAAATATAAATCTCACAAAAATCCAATAATTAATGACTTATCTACAGCAAATCGAAATGGCTGATCAAAACAGCACATCTCTGTGCAGACCAGTTTTGGTCAATGATTATTTTGGAGCAGAAATACTATCAATCTCAGAAAACTCTAAAGTACAAAGTTGAAGAGGACTTTCTGGGGTCTTTAGAAATATACATTTTACAAAAATCCCATAAGTAAATAATTTTCTATGATAAATCGAAGTGGCTGCCAGAAACCAAAATTTCTAGATTTCTACAGTATATTGACTCTAAGATCAATTTTCAATGTGCAAACGTGGGATTATGAGAAAACTCAAAACTAAAGAGTTAAAGGAAATACAATGAAGTTTTCAGAAAGGGTAAAATCATATTAATTGGATTTGAAATAAAGGAGACATGACAAAAATCATAACCCACTCTTAATCAGCTCTATAGCGGCCTTCTTCTCAAATACTACCGAAAGCTATCAATTCCACACCACATATACATATAAAACGTCCAAATTCATGGGCTAAACTAAAGAGAGAGTTTATGGATTTCATTACCTTGATTTTTCCTTGCTTACCTTGTTCCTTTTCTCTCTCTCTCCCTCTCTGAACTTCACGTAAAGGGAGTGGCAGATTTGCTAGGACGGCTGCCCTCTTAAAACTTCCTTTATATATGGTTGCCCTAGGTTAGAATAATTCTAAAGACCCCCCACACTTAGCTATTGTTCTCATCTCACCCACATTCCTCTTAAAGATCACAATTATCTTAGATTAAGATTAAAATAAAAATTTTATCGACCAATGAAACATTTCAGGCATTACATTCTTCCAACCTCATTAATTTGCAACTTAGTAGCATTATAAATTGTCACTAAAGGTCACAATCAATACGGCTGGCAATAATCGTCGCTAGAGACCACAATTTAAATGAAGTTTTATAATTAACCCCGATTCACTAATCATCTCTAAAAGTCACTCTAATAACAAAATATCGATGCTAAGTATAAAATCGTTGCTAATTGTTGTCGATAAAATCTTAATTATGCACATCAACGCTAAATGTTACCTTCATAATCGTCACTAAATATAAACTAATCAGCTAGGCATAAATCAAGGTTCGGGGTATTATAGTACTAGCTTGCGTTTTCCTGCAGGATTCAAACCTCCCTTATACTGCCTTCCCACAGAACGGATACCCAAGTCAACACAGAAAAATCAACAATATCAATGAGCATTAATGTAAGCTTAATTCACCAAAATCAGATTGGATTTCAAAAACCATAACATACCAAAATAAGTCATCATTCGAAATTCCAAAAGAAAACCACAAATAAACAGCAAAATGATTGCAGATAGTTATCGGATTTAGGCACAACAATTCGAAAGAACGAATACAAACAATTATCAAATCTGCTTAACATGTAATACAAGTGAGCATCACAAGACTTCCAAATAATCGATTCAGGTTCAATATGAGGTTTGCTTGGTAATAACATGTGGATATCAATACATACTTCAGAGTTTGGTATTAGCCATAAATAGATCAAATGAGTACTTACGAGTACGAGTAATCAAAATAAGGGTTCGGACAAAAGTCCTTACCCAGGGTTCAGATCGAATCACTTTGTTCGATCCGCAGCTAGCTTATCCTAACCGAAAAGTCTTTAGCTTTGCCCTAAATGGAATAATCGAATCATTAGAACACAACCTACAGTACAATATTATAACTTAATACGGACTCACACATGCTTCCAAAACGAACCTCCCTCACTAAGTACGTAAAATAACCAAACTGCCCTTAGGTGTAAAATTACCAAAATATCCCTCTCGGACTTAAATCGCCAAAAATGGTCTTCCCGTAAGTAGAATCACCCGAATAGCTTTACAATATGTCAATTTACGCAAAAACACCTTTTATATGTAAAATTACCAAAATACCCCATCGGGGTGATAAATTACTGAAACGCCCCTTCGTTACACTTAAATCATCAAAATGACTTTTCTGTAAGCAACATCACTAAATATCCTTACTGTCAATAAATTTGCTCAAAGTCCACTTAATGGGTAAAATTACCAAAATACCCCCTTAGGGTGACAAATTATTAAAATACCCTTGAGGGTTTACAACTCCGAAAAATTTTCAAAAATATCTTAAAATGATATTTTAAACATCATGATATCATTTTTGGCATAAAAATATTTTTAAAAAAAATTTGCTCAAAAATTCCGGTGTCCGGACTGCGCACTAAAAGACTAGTTTTGTGAAAAATATCTATCAGCCTCAGAATGGCCCAAAATTTTAGAATATGAATCATATCAATAAAATAAGATTTCAATAAAATTTTTAGATTAAAATAACTTTGTTTACTATGTTAAATAAATCCAGAATCGCCCTTAATCAATACCTTAATTTAACGTCCTTCACGTATATCGAAAATTCACAAAAATTCCAGAGCATACTTCTTGTAAAAATATGGGGGGTTATTGGACTTTCTCTAATTTTGGTCCTAACTATGTAGAAAAATTCGTGAAAAACTGCTTAAATTAACATATAGTATTACACCTTTAAACACACATTATAAGTCATACACAAAAATTACCAATTCAGTCTTCATAACCAAATTAGAAATTTGGTTATGAAGATACCAGCTATTCCACATATTCACATCTACGCACACACCCTAATAGAGTTATTCATTGACATATTTCAAGTCATACACACAAATTAGAAATTCAAGCCATGTAACCAAATAATAACTACTAGTCAACACACAAACATGAACTCTAAGATAATATCAAGTCAAACACTCATATTAATGATTCAATTTTTGCAACCCAACAATTCAGGCCAGTAATCAAACAAACCAAGACACGTACAAGCACAGACACACACACACAAACAAACCATAAGAGAGCCACCATTTCAAATCCTACACTTGAACTACAAACCAGTAACGTAGTCCAGCGAACCAAACACAGAGACAGAAACCCTAGAATGCAAACTTGCAATTTTGGATGTCGTTACAGACGAACTGGGTCAATTGAACGATCGACCCCTTCTACAGCCACTCGGACCGGACCAAATCGTTCTGCTAGGTGGCTAGCATGCCCTACTATAGGTAAATCTTGCATAATACGATATCGTTCGGTGCCGGAGCTCTGGTTCTGCATGTTCACAACCCTCAGGTCCACTACCTGCAGCACTGGCTTCACATCCACTTCCTTCGCATTGCTGCTCGACAGCATTACTATTGCGCCTTCCGTCAATTTAATTGACATTTTCTTTGGAGATTTTGCTGAGAGAGAATTTACAGGGAATATATGAGGGGTTTGATTGGGAAGAAAGAGAGTTGATTGGGTTCCAGTTGTGGAAGGTGGAATAAGAGCGAGCGAGAGCGAGCGAGAGAGAGAGAAATATGATGTGGAGGTTTTGAAAACAAACCCTAGGACAAAGAGCGGGAGGAACTTTTGAGATTGAGGCGCCAATTTGTTTTTTTTTTACCTGTTTTCCTACTTTGGTGAATGTCGTGAAGTACAGTTTCAAAATAAGATGGTACTATCGAGTTTAACTAATTAATGCGAGTTATTGTGCACACGCGATGTGTGTAAGACCATTTATTGTTTAACTCATAGAACAAATTTTTAGCGGCATTTGATAAAAGCCTAAAAATATATATTGTATAAGAAAATAAAAAAGGTCTACTTGACTATGAATGCTATTGATATTGGAGAAAATAAAAATATTAAAAATGATAATTTTGCTCGTTGTTTTACCTTAGAATCAAACATCAGGTATAAGTCTTTATTATCACGTTGAGTAAAATTAACTTTAAATTATAGAACCAAAGCTAACCTCATAAATAGTTATTTATGATTTAAACTATTATTTTGCACCATTTTTCAGGAAAAAAATATAAATGTTGAAGATTGAAGTTTTATTGGTAAATTAAGAGACACGATATAATGTTGAATAAAAGGCAAATACTCCAATAACATTTCAGAGTTTGAATATTACGAAAAATAATGATGTTGTACAATCAATAATGCATTTTGTACAACTGACAATTCACATTATACAACCAATAATGCAGGAACGAACGGGGTTGTCACTAATTTCATACATCATCATCCACCAGCGCCGGTGTCACCTTCCGGCAACAATGCCGGCAGCACACTCATGCGACAGCATTATCGTCAACTGCCCTTTCCATCGCTCTCCTGTTCATCGCGATCCACAACTCCTGCATCCACCTCCCCACGAAAGACCCCTGTTTCCACACCCACCCGCCCACAAACCAACACCTCCGGCAACACTATTCGGCAACCACGCTGGCAACTGCCCCTGCAACCGCTCTCCCATCACCACAATCCACCACGTCATCCTCCACCTCCCCATGAAAGAGCCACCTATTCCACACTCTCGCCCACCGATGATCAGGACCGCAGGCAAAACCCTCTGGCAACGACGGGTGGCAGCGCCCCCTACCACCGCTCTCCCCATTACCATGACCCACGACTGTCAGCCACCACCTCCGCACAAAGGCAACCGCATTTCCACATTCTCCCCCACCCCACAACCACCCACAACCATAGCGGCACACCCACGACCACCAATTGCCGCCAATCCCTCCAACCCACCAAAGGTCACCGCCGGTGACACCATTCGGCCGACCTCTTAATTCCGTTTTCCTGATCTGCTTTTTTTTCGATCCCCTTTCGTATGGCCCAATCAAACTCCTGTGTAGAGAAAGAACCACTTGAAACAAAAACCTTCTCTCTTTGACCGTCTCTCTCACAATAATCACGTACCCAATCAGCACTGCTGAACCAAGTACAGAACAACAATAAAGTAAATACGATTTATGATTTCTGATAAACAGAACATAAATGATTTATGGGTACACTAAATACGATAAACAGGCTTACATGTGATGTTTAAAAATATAGAAAAATATGTTGAAAAAAGTAGGAAAAATTGTAGATGAAAGAAAATTACCGGTAGAGAATCATATTCGTGAATTTATGCTGGTTTGAAGCCGATTACAATTTGTAATAGTTGAGGAGGAAGGGAGAAGGGAAGGAAGTGAGAAGGGAAGTTACGTGAAGTACATGAAGTGGAATAGTAACTGAAGGTTTCAGGATAGTGGCTATCCGTCTTTTACTTTTTTGTCCTAAAAAAGAACACGTGTCAGTAGTTAGATGAGTTTCAGTGTAACACAAAAAAGATATTACACAAAAAATAGACTTCTCGTTATAAGTAGTATATACATATATGTGTAGGGCTGTAAATGAACAGAGTTATTCAAGAACAACTCGCTGTTCGTTTTCTCTGAAACTCGTTCATGTTCATTCATATAATAGGTGAATCGAACACGAACACGAACACGAACACATTTTTAGAGCTCGTTTATTACACAAGTCGAGTTTGAACATGATGATGTTTGTTTATTAATGTTCACGAACAAGAGAGCTCGTCTACTTAACGAGTCGAGCCTTATAATGAACATCAGTTCATATATATATATATATATATATATATATATATATATATATATATATATATATATATATTCACAAAATATCTAAAGATGTGGTGACTTGGAAGCATGTGGATCACCAAATCCTTCCTCTCTCTATCACCAAAAAGATAATATGCAGTTTCCTTATCTCGACAAATCTCAACAGTCAAACACCCCCTCTCTCATCACTATTCAGCAATCGTCAGTCATTATCAAACATGGCACCACGCTAGCCAGACCACCGCCCACGCCAGCTCTTTCTCTTAGGCACTCGAACAGTCAAGCACCCGTCTGCCCCCTCTTTCATCACACGGGCATAACACCATCCAGACCACAGCCCACGTCGCCAGTTAGAACACTGCCAAGTCAGGTCACCGCCCACAAACGACAAGTGCTCCACCACACGAGCGAAGTCCTCTTATCATTGATCGTGCTTCTCCAATAGCTATCTTCTCACATACAAACTAATTAAAGCTTATTGCTATAAATGATCAGATTAGAGTTACTCCAATCAATTTCTTCTAGGTTTGTTTTATTTTAGGCGATTTAGTAAAGATTTAATAACTTGTCTGATTGACGGAGTATGGGATCTGAGCAAAATTATGGATTTACAGAAAGATTGAATACGAACTAGCCGAGCCTTGGAGCTTATTTTCGGCTCGCATAGTTAGACGAGCCGAACATGCTGAGTGCGAGTTTGATGGAAACAAACTCGAGCCAAGTTCAAACATTATCTTTTGGCTCTTAGACGAATTCGATCCGAGTTCAAACATGCCAAAACTTAAACGAACTAAATTCGAACACAGATATCTTCGGCTCGAATTCGGTTCGTATATATATGTGTATATAAAATAATATTATAATATAAATTAGACCGGGTGTCTCAACCCGCGCGTCCAAACGGGTCACTATATAACCTACTCACTTTATAGAGACCCGTTTTCTCTCCTGGCGCCGCTCCAGGATTCTCCACTACCTTCAACCGTGTCTACACCACCTCTTGCTGTCGCTGGCAGCGCCTCCCATCGTCGCCGTCTCCGGCAGTGTTCCATTTTTCAGCTTTTCTCCCCCTTCGACCCGTTAATCGACCACCTTCGAGTTTGCCCGTGATTCTCGCCAGCAGCACCTCTCTCCTTCTCGCTGTCGGCAGTCCCTGTCGCCGTCACTGGCTTCGACTCTTGCCGGCAACATCTGTCTCTCTCTCTCCCCCTCTCTCTTCTCTAATCAAGTAATATATCTCTAAACTTAATGATCTTATTTTTCTGTCTTGTATTTTATGTACAGAAAAGGCAAAAGAGCTACAGAAGCAGTTACTTCACGAGTTCTCTCTCTCTTGCTTCGACCCTCCACGGTGGCTTCGAGTCTTCTACCCCGAATGCTTCTAGCGTTGAAGTCAATTGATCCCAGGTATTCAACCACCATTTCTTGCTGCATTGCATAACCCTATCTTGTCGAAGCCCCTTTCCGTCAATCTAAAAGCTAAGAAGTGTTAGTTTTGTGTTTCTGCTCGGGAATTAGGATACGAATTTGTGATTTCAGATTTAGGAAGGGATTTGGGAGACAAAAGTAAGAAGACTGTGATAAAAGAACAATTACGGGCAAAGAGTATTGGGGGGAAATGCATTAATTATTATGCTTATTTGGGTCTCTTTATCGGAAATCTATAATGAAGAAAAGCTCACCCTTGGATTAAGTATTTTATTCGTGCAAGAACAACAAGAAATCCATAAATGGTAATTATATGTGTAATTGTGCATGGCCCTTATTTGCCAAGTGCAAAAAAATGTTAACTAAATGCGTAATGTCTACAAGCTTGAATCCTTTTTTGTAGAACCATGCTATACCTGTTTTTCTTCATATATTTTTTATTTTCTTGTTTAAATTTTTATATTCGTCCCGAGTTTCAACTTTGGTTTTGGAGCAACAAAGCTAAGTCATATGTCTCCGATTTTGTCAATTTCTCCAGCTCTTTTAACAAAACTTGTAGACTAATTCCTAGTTTTGCTGATTTTTGTAGCAACTGGGAAAGCATTGAAATGAGGCAATAACTGAACGGTTTTGAAACATGAGTGCTTGACTAGAATGTTGGTTGAATCCATAAATATTAGTTAATTTTGGAAATTTTAATTTGCATATATTAGGTGCTCACCTTCTACATGTTTCCTGGCTCCGTCAATGGTTGCATGCCTTAGACAGCGATGGTCTGCAGGTCTAGTCCGCTCTCTCTTTTGCTTTTCCTCGCGGATTTATATAACTTGAATGAACTGATAATCCTCATATGCTCTGAATTCTGTTCAACTTTGTCTTTTGTCTACTAGATAAATGGCTGCAATTGGTTAACTTAGTTGATAATTGATATTCTGCTCTCTTGGGATCACAATCTATGTCTATATGCCACTAAAATGTCATTTCTCCTTTTTGTACTTTCTACCGTATCTTCTCATGAATATGACACTACTTGGTAAATAGCTTTTTTAGGTTTTCTTATTGTTCTTATATTGTTACTTCAAGCTCTAACTAGAGATTAGACTTTTCTTTTTCTACTTTAATCCTTGAGCGATTCCTAACTTGGTGGAATAGATGTATGTGGAAGGATACCAGCTAGGGTTCTTAGTGCTTACTTTGTGAGGGTAAGGGCAATAAAGCCGTTTCGCAGGTTAAAAAGTTCAGCCAAAGTACATGTAAAATTTGTGGACATGCTGTACCGACATTGAAACAGAAAAGAACCAGTTAAATGCATCCAAGTGGCAGAGGAAAATTTTTGCCGCCATTGCAAACTCTCAACAGTTTTTGTAATACCGTATTTCCACTCCATATGCATATCTGCCATAACCCAACCATGTGAATGGAATGCCCCATAACCGACCACTACTAGCACACAAATCTCAGAGCTTGACATTCAAGAGGCAAAGGTGCAGAACTCCCGCCACGGAAACTAATTATGTTACAAAGAAGAATCCGTTGAGATCCGAGCTGTTGTAACAAGGCTTGACTAATAAGAAAGAATGTCCCATTTGAGACAATCTTTTTACTGGTCACTTTGTTGTATCTTGTAGGAGTTCTGAAAGGGATCATACTCCCAATTGTTTCTATTTTATTAGAGCAAGCAAAGCAAGTAGTTGGAATTGGTGGACTGGTGGATCCTCTATTGCGAATTTTGAGGTGTCTTTTGAGGGAGATGCTATCACTTAGTATGTCGTGATAGTGGAAGGCTAATGTCTGGTCGCTTGGTTTTTGTCATATATATATATATATATATATATATATACACACATACATGTTTGTGTGCATATGTGTCCATATATATACACATTATTTATATATCTATCTATATACACGTATATATGCGTGCACACACGGCAATATGTATGTACATATATACATGTGTAGATGGGAGCTGATCCACTGTCACCGCTAGCAACTAAGCTACGCTGTCACGCTGATCTGGCCATTCATATGCGATGTTTGGACTGTTCAAGTTCTTTTTTCTGCATTTCTTTAAAATTGTCCACCACATAATGGGCCGGGCTGTGCTTTTGATCTTTTTACCCTTTCTTATGCAACTGTTCCCTCTATTATAAGGATGGTCAAGGTGCCTATTTTTCTCTCTTCGTTTCCCCCCCCCCCCCCCCAACACACGACACATACACGGAAAACACGACACACACATTAACGACATGACAACACAAAACACAGTCATACACACACAAGGAGAGGATGGTATGTCCATGTATATGGGTGCCATGTGTGTAACTCTGTGGTGTGTGTAAATGGGTGATGAAGGACGGCAGTCAGCGGTAGAAGCAAGCAGGGAGATGTTGGGGAATAAAGGGGCCGCTGGAGGTGGAGGAAGAAGAGAGACAAAATAAGGGGCAGACGGTAATGTTTTCATTTTTGTTTGTTGCGGGGTAAAGTCGTAAAAAATCCTGTCCAGCCATTACAGGGCAGACTGATTAAAGAAAACTGCGAAGAAAAAGATCTGGACCGTCCACAGATCGCATATGGATGGCTAGATCAGCGCTAATTTTTTAGCTAGGTTGGCTCCTCAGGAGCTTGCTCGGCTTGGAATACAATCATAGAGTTTATCCATTGAAACTGCTGGCAAATGTATATGTAAGGGGAGTTGATCAATTATCACCACTGGCAACTTGGCCGTCTATGCGCTATCTCTGAATTGTCTAGATTTTTATTCACGATTTTTAAAAACTGCAAGCCCTGAAATGGGTCGGACGAGACATTTACTTTTTTGCTTTCTTTGTTTATGTAAAATAAAATGTTTTCTTTTTGTGTTTTGCGTTCCTGTTCAAAAGTCAAAACTTCTCTCTCTCTCTCTCTCCCCCTTCTCAAGCCCGCTACAGCTGCCGCTTCTTTACAGCAAACCAGGCCCCCATTGCTAGTATCCTCCATGACTCACAACCTCCACGAATCGGCCCTCTGCGCTCCATGACGCATCATATTGACCCGCACCATCCCAGGATCCATCACCAACGAGCACACGACCCACCACCAACGAGCCCACAGCGCGTGGATAATGGTGGTTGGGGAGACGACAGATCAAATGGTTGTAATGGGTGCGACGATGCTTGGATGGTGGTGGTTCCAATGGTGACGGTGGCTTGCATGGCGGTGGTTAGTGTGGCAATGATTTGGATGTTTGTGGTTGGGATTCGCAGTAGTTTGGATGGTGGTTCTTGGAATTGCATCCAGTGAATCTGATGATGTGGTGGTGTGTCCCATCGGTGGCGGCAGTGGCAGCAACGTTTGGTAAGTGGTGGGGGTTTTGATAATGGCGGTGATGCTTTGTTTGTCTATCCGTGGCGGTCCTGGTTGTTGTGGATCTCTGGTGGGTTGGTGTCTTTTTATGATTATTTATGATCGTTTTGGAAATCATCAAACAGTTTATGATTGTTTGAAATATTTTGAAAAATTATCATCGATTGGACTCTTAAGTTGTTATGTAATTCCTTTAGTTATTCCTTGAACGACTTTATTGAGCTCTCAAAAGTTCACCCTTCGTTTGATTGCCTTTTGCAGGTAATGATCAAAAGTAGATTGCTCGGGTATGGGTTTACAGACCGTGTGAGATTGTAGAGTGCCCACCACTATTTTGAGTGATAGGACCCATACGTGGGTCAACGTTGTTAACTTGTCGGGATGGTGTTGGCATGGGTTTGATATTGAAGAAATCTGTCTTAGGGATTCAGAAGCATTTGAGATAGTTGAAGAAACACTTAATTGACAGAGGGTTGTTAACTTTTTGAAATATCACCGTCCGTCCCATAAAAGGCGGACAATGTGTTTTTTGGGCCATAAAAAAGGGTTAAAAGGTAAAATGTTCCGTTTGACACTATACTTCGATTCCGCCCTTCGAAAAGGAACATTGGCTCTAACAATTCCATCGCTGTCTACCAAGACGACCGGAAATGTTTCAAGGTAATCTAGTATCCTTATACATGAAGATAATCAATTCGGTTGTTGTGGTCGGACTCTATTATGGATTTCTGACCATATTACAAGAGAAACTTATAAAACACAAGAAAAAAAAAGATCTGGACCATTCACAGATTGCATATGGACGGCCAGATCAGAGATGACAGCTAAGCTGTGGTAGTGGATCAGTTTCCACTTATGCATATATTTGTGTATCAGCTGTGGTAGTGGATAGGCTCCTCCATCCCAACCGATTGCTGAGATAGGCTCCTCTATTCCAAGCCATCTGGAGCTATCCACCATGGCCATGTGGACGGCTGTAGATGCTTTTCTTAAAGAGTCAAAAAGCAGTGCGTCAGACTTTAGCGCACTGTTCACTTTTACCGTAATACTCTCTATCCTTCTTTGCAAGAAAATCGGGACGGACTGCACGAGCATATCTGCACTGCAAAAAACAAACGATTACTCGCTGGATGGGGATCCTATGATGACCCAAGTCGTTAATCACCCAATTCAATATTTTCTAACAAAATCACAACGCAATCCCAATCAGATTACAAGACCCAAGTGGCTGCTATTATATCTTTAAGACAAGCACAAATAATCCCAATCAGATTACAAGTCCTATAAATAAGTTGCGAATGGTACTAAAACTCCAAAACTTCAAGTCCGGCTCACATCCAAACTGCATGTCTCGCTCACATCCCCGCTTGCATGTGCTCACCAAAATAATCATCTGCATTGGAAAGGTAAATGGTTGGGGGTGAGCCGGGTAGCCTAGTAAGTGGAATAATCGTAGCACCGTAGGATCAGAATCAAACACGCTAAACAATTCAACATCAGTTAATATATTTGACTGTCAAACCGTCAACACAGCCGTGGCTTAGTATCCTGAACAATTAATAAACCGATTCAATATCCACATAACACTTCAGCATCTTGCTTCCGGTACCCTCAAAGGGATCCGCTAAAGCTCAGCTGTATCATAACATACCATGCACATAGACAAATCACTGGAGCATTGTCATTGATCAAAAGTACTTAAGCCACGTCTTGGAAACATATTTAAAAAACAAAGACAAGCACTTCAGCAAGATTTCAGAACAATAGTGTTTAGGAGTATAACGAACGTTGAGAAATAAATAACCGCGTGGCATAAAAGAATAGTGATATGGGATTCTCCTTACCTAAATCACGAAGAATCCACTTATACAATTGCTACCAATCAGGCCCTATGATTCCTTTTTCATAATCGCGGCTAATCGTCTTCTCTCACTCTTTAGCATCTACTGATGAAAGTCAAAGATAAATTAAAGTAATTTGAAAAGATCCAAGGCCTTTTTATAGAAATTTTCTAGGAAGCACGAGGTGTAAAGAAACACGACGTTGCGAGACAAGGCTATACCACCTAGCAAGCACGACAATGCTAACCAAAGCACGACAATGCTAACCAAAGCATGACAATGCTAACCAAAGCACGACAAATCGCGAAGCATGAGGTGGCAAGATATGGTTGTGCCACCTAACAAGCATGACAATGCTAACCAAAGCATGATCAGGCTCAAAGCACGAGGTGGCGATATAAGGTTGTGCCACCTAGCAAGTACGACAAGGCTAAGCAAAGCACGAGGTGGTGATAGAAGGTTGTGCTACCTAGCAAGCACGACAAGGCTAAGCAAAGCACGAGGTGGCGATACAAGGTTGTGTCACCTAGTAAGCACGACAAGGCTAAGCAAAGCAAGACAAAGCTTGAAGCACGACGTGCCGCAATACTACTTTGACTGTCACAAGCACGACAATGATAGGTAGCACGAGGTGTCGATCAGAGAAGTAATCAACACTGACTCCTCAATAAGCACGAAGTGTCACGATTGCGTGATGACACCCAACAAGCACGACAATGTAGGTCCTAATTTTCACCAAAACTCATCATCATCGTTATTTTTCTCTCAACCAACCCGTAATATTTTGAGCACCTCTAAAATTTTGGGGTGTTACAGATCCAATGGCGGAGCTTCGATGCCTAAGTCAGTTTTTGCGAGTGGAAGAAAGCTGAATGAGCAAAAGAGTGCGTGGAGTGGAGAGATTAGATTGGTGAGGTTATTTGTAGGGAGTTAAGGGACGTTACCTCCTTCTAGCAAGACTCAACCCCCTAAAATGTAGTCACCACAAACGATCGTAATGCTTGGCCAACAAGGATTAGGTTTGGAATCTGGGGCCTTCCTATAAGATGTAGAATGTCTTGGAAGGATGTGTGCACCCTCATCCATATTTCACTACTATGTGTGACACGTGGCTTGCACTTATAGGTGGTGCATTTTATCCCTATCACATAGGAATCATGTAGATTGGAACTAAAGACGTTTCTGAAACGGGAAGAGAAGTATTTTGTGCCACAGTACGTCAAACGGCTGGGGTATGGCTCAAAAGGATGCTTCATCTTTTCAGGGAAACCTTTGGAGACCACTTTGCTAGTAGATTCCCGATCGATGATAATCTTGACGACTTTTCATTGCAGTAATGAAACGTATCTAAAGTACCTTCTCGCTTGGAACCATCCTCCTTTTGAAGCTGAGGCACAGACAATTGCTTGGTAGACCAAGAAGATCTTTCTGCACAAGGAGCTAGGTCCAACTCCAACAGGGAGATCATACGATCCAGTCACTCGTAATATGTCATGCCGATTTTTTGTTTGTTGATTTCCTGTGTAAGAAATGGAGTACCTGAGATGCCCAATGGAAAGGTGAAGTTAGGTTCAGGCTGGGGCTGGGATAGGAAAGCCCTGTCTCCTGGTCTTTTTCAAATTTTTTCCTTTTTGGGTTTGATATTCGAGGTTACTGGTCACAAAAATTTAAGTGAAATGGCAAAAAACTAAGAGTTGGGCCGACTAAAAATATCTCAGTGAGTTGCGAATGAAAGAAACTAAAGAAGATGCATGCCTTCTAAAAGGAGAAAGGGAGGTGGGCTTTGCTAACTAAAGACTTAAAGTAAGTGGGGCCAGTATCAAGTTACCAGAAAGTTGGGCCGAAACATTAAAGGTACCTGGGCTTCGATCAGATTTTTGGGCTGGTCTTATGAATTACAAATCAAAACCCAGCAAGCCTGCACTGAACTGCAGTGGTGCAAAAGCCTAGTGATGATGGCTGGTTATGACGGCTAGCGACGGCGTGGCTCCATTCATGATGATGGATGGAAAACGAGCTGGTGACGGACGAGATCGAAGGCGTGAACAACTCGGCGGATGGTGGTGCAAACAGCTTTGATGTTGAGGCTCTTATGGTGTATGTAATGGGGTAAGAGCAGATTCCTGGGATAAAAAGTAGGTGATGGAGAAGAAGGGCTGGATCGTGAACACTTTTTTTCTTGGGTAGATACCTGATTAGACCACATTTGTAGAAAGAATCACAGAAATGAAAATAAGAACAGTAGATCGTGAATTTGTTGTGTATGTAATAGGATGCATTAGAGGAAAAATTAGGATAAGTTGACGAAGAAAATTGGTGGTGACTGGTTCCCAAAAAACAGGTTAGGGATATCAAAGTGGCACACACGAAGGATCCAGGTAGAGAAGGGACTTCTTTTACAGGATCCGTGGCGCACACTCATGACCATTGGCATATATCCCAATTTAAACATATCAAGCTCTGGTGAACTTTGTGGATTATCCCAATATTTACAAGGGAAATTAAACCCTAGAGCAACTTGAAAACAAAAAAGCATAAAAAGACAAGCAATCTTAATAATATGATTAGGGGGTGCAACTTTGGTCGGTTTGGTTGGTTTTCAACCCAACTTGATCATACCCGAGTGCTATTTTAAATCCAATCGAACCTAACCCAAGAAAATATAAAATTGGCTGGGTTGGGTTGGTGGAGAAATTAAGTAAAAGTTTTTGTTATACTAAGAAGGAATAATAATTAGAGGTAGTGGGTGGTTATTGGTGGTAATTGTTGTTGCAGCGCTTGTTCGCGGCAGAGTAGGTTGCCGGTGGTAGCAGACGTGCCGGCATTAATGGTAGTGGTGGCTGGGGGAGGTGGTGGATGATAGCAGTGGTGGAATGAGAACTAGAGTTCTTCTATTGGCTTTGGGCACAAGATCAAAATGAAATGTACAGGTTGGCGGTGGTTTCCAGCCGCGGTTGTTGATGGTAGTGGTGACCATCACTGGCAGATTGTGGTGTTTTTGGTTGCCGCCAACAATATAATACGAATTTTTGACCAAGATCCTATATCAAAAGGGATTGCCAACCTCACCCAATTTCATATTGAACCAAACCAACCCAATCCATTTTTCTTAGATCTTGGCTTGGTTGATTTTAAACCCCTCTTTTCTGAGGTTGCGTTGGTCAAACCCAACCCAAGTTGCACCCGAGTACGACTAGATTACTAAGCTAAGTAATCCTAATCAAATAGAGCTAATAAATAAGAATTTACATAACTCAATGAAATTTCACAAACGAATCACAAAAGTGACCAAGAGAGGGTTAGCTAACGAATAAGCCGAATATCAAATACAATTTATCAAATCTTGCGGATATCACATGCTCCAGTCAATAATCTATCGTCTTTTTCGATTTGTTGCTGTTGTTGCTCTCAGTGAAGTACCCTGTAGTAATTCGAAGTTTACTCTTCTGGTGGGCTTTGCAGCTGTACACGATCAAAGTTTGGTTGGGAGCTTGTTGGGGTTTTCATCAGTGGGAGGTCTTAGAAACATCTCAATTGGAAGGCATGACAATCACTATGTATTGTCATACTTGAAACACCGAAACAAGTGAGTGAAATGGATACGTTGTCTATCGTCACAAGAGCAGCTTCAGGACTCTTGAATATGTTATGTTTCTCCATCCAGAAATCCATGGTTCGTTTTTTGCATGTGACTTCTATGGTTGTTTTGCTCTAACTTGGGGCCCCTTGGTGCAGCTTTTCTACTGATTTTTTAAGTGTGCATGGAGAGAAGCCGTCTGCTGCATATGCAAAGTTGAGGAAGGAGTCACTAGAAAGCGAATTTGGACATATGCTTACTTCTAGCTCGAAAAGCAATTCCATGTTCTACCGTTTTGGCCCATTCCTAGCTTTGTATAGAGCAGCAATTATATCATTCCATGCATTGCAGCTAACTATCTCACATTTCTTCGTTCACGATATTAAGAAGCGTTCTATTAAGGTAATTTCTCGTAGTGTCTTTCCTTATTTGAATATTTCATTGCAATGAATCAACAAAAACTAAGTTCCTTGATCGTTGTTGTATGCGAATAGAAATAAAGCTGGATGTGTATATTGGTGGTTCAGATTTTTTCTATTTCTAGTGGAAAGTTTCAGATACTAGACTAAATCTTTAGACAGGTCCGGACATTAACTCTGTTAGAGTTCCAGACCCAGCGATTCAACTGCTTAATCATCTAGTGGAGGAGATAATTTTATTCTGGAGCTACAGAACCATGTTAAACCGGAATTAGTTAAGATTGCTATTTTTTTGTTTACTTCTTCCTTAGGTAGAAGTTTTATGTTACATGTGGAGTTTATAGAATATTTATGCAACCTATGAAGTGCAGATACGTGCTGCTCGAATGCCACCAAGAGTGGCCATTTTTTGGTTCTAAAACGACTGATTCCGTCTTGTGTGCTTATCAGCACCCCGACACGGAGGAGGAGCCATAGTTGTGTTATGATCTTTGACCTTTAGTATATTCCAAGCTTTGAAGTACAAAAAGTGGTGGAACCTAGAGTAACGTCCGTGCTTCGCAGATTGCTATATTTGAGAGTGTATTGCACATCAATGTGTCCTGGGGTGTAGCATTTGTTGCCTTACAGTTTTTTGATTTTCCTATGGAACAAAAGTGTGACTGTCTTGCTGTTACATTTACTTTATGCTATTGTTGCAGTTTCGTGAAACCTTAATACGGTTGGGGCCTTTCTATGTCAAGGCAAGTCACTTCTTGCTCTGTAAATGTTGCTTCAGTATTGTTGCACTCTGAGTTATCAAATTACTTCAATTTTACTTTCTTGTTAATATGCAAATGCATGCAGTTTTCTAACCAACAATAAACAAAGAATAGAGAGAAAATGTAAGCCATATAGATGCATGCAACGTGTATACCAAAGTCTGCTTGATTATGTCATCCTACTTTTTGGCTTTATGCCGTCAGGAACTATTTAATCTTCTCTGGAGTTCAGAGGAAAATATGTGTACGTGTTTCATTGTGGTGACATAATTTCTATCTGCTTTATCACTGACAATGTCTATTTTGATATATTTGTTTTTTCTCTGTCATGATTGAAATTGCTTTAATTGATTTTGATTCTTTTCTCTGTCACGATTGTAATTGCATTGGTTGAATGAAATTTGTCTTAACTACAATATCTTACTGCTTTTGGGAAAAACTGAAATACAGCTGAACCTTTGAACTTGTTAAAGTCCCCCTTTACCTTCTCCTCTTTTCTGCCCGTTTGCGTATAAGAACATGAGGGAATTCTGAAAATACGTTTAGCAGTCCCTGTGGATGCGTTAAAAGTTGAAAACTTCTCATAATTACATGTACTACCCTGCTTCCCTCCTTCTTCCAAGCTTCTAGGTTGCGCAGGGTGCTTGAGAGCTAGACTGGATAAGAGTATACTTCAATGTTGTTATAATAAGTGTATGCTATAATCTCCAATCAAACTCACCTTTACAGCCCAAACACCATTATATTAAGTAACGGCACGGAATTTTATACCTTTCATGATGAAAAACATTATCTCCTACCATATCTCCCATTCAAAATCTCCCATTCAAAATCTCCCAGTTCTTGTAAGTTAAAAAAGGTGCTTTTACAAAGCACTCTTACCTGTGAATTTACTTTAGTCTTGTAAGGTGATACGTTTATCACTCTTTCCATTACTTCTTCTGTCAGTGCCCTCTGTTAAATTGTGGCTAACACCGAAACAGATTCGTAATGGTTTCCTGCGTCCTCCTTGCGGGATAGAGAAGTGAAGTTTCTGGTACTAAATCATGAGTAGGCACTAATATCCCCTTTACTTTTTCTTCTTCGACATATCTATGACACTGCTATTGAACATAACTGATTTCCTTTTCTTTTCCCGAGAAAGAAAATTAGTTATATTTTTCTTTTTTTTCCCTTTTTCCTGCATCTATGAAATGTAAGGCAATTGCATCTCAGCAACAGTTATATTGTTCACTGTAGCATGCCAGTCTTCGTCCACCGTGTAGTTTGTTCGTAACCTCAGTTGGTAGTGTGTTCTTCTTCAACAAAATCGTATTTTACCATCTTCTCCTTCTGAATTGCACTTATTTTTTTTGGATGGCATCCCTTTCTGTAGACTGAAATTCTAGACTTTATATTGTCCCCTGTTACACTTTGTCCTTACCTTGGCATTAGCCTAACTAATAGCATTTGCAAGGGCTTTAGTACTTTGTCTTGTGCTCCCAACTTGGGAGCTCGATACCAGGTAGGGTGGGGACTTTTTCATTGTTCACCACTATCATAGTCATCCAAGTCTTCGTCCCAAATGGGTTGGAGTCAGCTACATGGATCTTTTCCTTCCTTTCCTTCCTATCAAAGCACGTGTTCTCTCATTAATTCCTCGGAATCAAATCTGTTCTCAGTACTAATTCCTAAATTATCCTAGGTCTACTCCTACTTCATCTTACCCATCAGCTTGCCCACATCACTTCTTCTAAGAGGGGCACCTAAAGGCCTATGTTAAATATGAGCAAGCCACCTCAAGCAATAGGCCCTCATCTTTTCCTCAGTTGGCGCCACCCCACTTTATTGCGGGTATCTCATATTGTGTGGCTGCATGTCCACCTAAGCGTTCGCATTTTGGCTGCACTCGCATTTTGCGGTGGAGATTGTTGATCGAGATCTTTTCTTTTGAGTCATCATTAGTAAGGAGACTACGGTACTCAAAGAAAGATGAAGTAGATCAGGCCTTTGGCCAAGAGGCCGATTTTTTTTTGTTTATGGGCTCTGATATTTATCATACAGAGCATGTGGGAGTCAGCCTGCCATAGTCCTTAAAAGGTAATAAAACGTTCCATGGTCCTGTCGGGCCATGTCAGGCTCATTTATCATTGGCCAATATGGAAGGCACCTATCAATCAGTCAAACCAAGAAAAGGGTCTGTGCCTTCCTAGTACTTCACGCGTAAGCTTGAGATTTCCATTAAAGAAAAGTAAATTTATATGTTTCTGGGAACTACATATGCATATTTATGGATTAAAAACTGGGAAAGAAATTATATGCTTATGAATATATATAAGTACCTCATGCATGTTTGTATGTACTTACTAATTTTTGGATGCATGAATTTTGATAATATTTGTTCACTCAACCCGCTCCCATCTAGGATTCTTTTAGGTGCTTGCACTTCCCCGACCTTGACCGTGACCGCCTATGAAGCACGGATGCAGGTGCTGGTGTGGATACGACTCGGGTGCGGATAAGCAGATACGCTATTTTTGAAAATTGCAGGATACGGGTGCAGTGGGGATACAAAACATTTTATGAATATTTTTCAATTATGTACACTTAGTATTAAATTTCTAAACAGTTTGAATCTCAATAATCATAATATATGTGTTTGATATATGTAAAAAGATATTAATATTCCTAACAAAATAGTGAGTTTTTAAGTTTAATGGGCTCTTTCGTAAATTTTAAAGCTTTCAACCAAATTAGTGAGAATTTGTTAAGTTTAATGGGCTATTTTATAAATATTAAAATTGTATACTTGAAAAGAATAAAGTTCTTATGTGGTATCACTTTTATTTCTTTGAAGTACTGGGGTGGTTTATTTAATAACTTAACAATGGGTAATTAAATAAAATAACAAACATGTGTCAAAAGTCAAAAGTCATCTCATCTCCATCCAACCAACATAGAAAACATCGACCATTCCTCTCCTTCTTCTTCTTTGGAAGCACTAATACACCGCACGTGGTCGCTGGTAAGTCTTTCTCCTCCTCCTTCTGCTACTGCTTCTAATTCTTCTCTCTAGTCTCCTCTCTCTTCTCAGATTCCTTGCTGGTGGTCGCCAGTGGTAGCCGAAGTTGCCGGTGGTTGCCGGTGTGGCCGGTGGTCACCGGTGTCTCTGGAGTGGTTGGTGGTCACAGATCGCCGGATACGCACCTAAGCCGCACCCGATACTTAAGATTTAAAAAAAAATAAATAGAAAATGTTCGACACGCACCTGACACGCACCCACGCCGCACCCGATGCACACCCGCACCCAACACGTACCCGGTGCTGGTACTTCACCCCAAGTGCCGCACCGGTGCTTCATAGCCGACCGCCCTCCCGCTACGTGCAACTAAGTTTTGTATAACAATTACATCAGCACTTGTATTGCATCTACAGTTTCTGTCTTACTTTGGCGTTCTATCTTCAGTTTTACTACTAAACATCACGTGCTTTCCTCATGGATTAGTATTTTTGAGAACATAAAAGATTCGCTAAGTATAAACATATATTTCATTTTTATTATTGTGTGTGAACTATCTGCCAAGTTACTTAGGATGAGTCAAACTACTTGTTATGTATTTCATGTTGGAACTAAAAATCATGAATATCTAAACGACCAAAACTAGAATTTCATGTCGAGTGCCTATCCACTTGCAGGGAGATGGTTTTACGGATTTTAATAAGTCCATATATACCCGTTCCAATCTTGATACTAAGTTTACTAATGAACAAAGTTCTCAAAACTATGAAAGAAACGTATGAAATGTGCAGATAAGAGAATATACAATCTCATTCATCAGAAGATTTTCACCATTTCTAGCCGGTTAGGAATCATTTCCCTTATGGGGATATAGTTATTTGATTGTTAGGATTGTACTAGGAAGGCAAAAAGAGTGATTGAGAATAAAGAAGAATAATGAGAGGCATATTGCTGCAAGGTTTGTTCCTTGTGACCACAAGCTCGTCAACCTGTATGATTTAGGGTTTCCAGGGCGTTAACAATCACTACTTCTAAACGAATATGGAATAGCTTAACTCCTGCCCTTAATGTTTGCGTATTTATTAGGTAGGCACACTTTAGCCTTTTCTCAACCTATTTCCTTAATCTGCTTGTTAATTTCGCCGATGTCATTCTAAGAGCAATTATTTGTTAGATAGGCCTATGTTACATGCACTCTTCAAAATGCGTAAAGTACTCGTGTCGGACACTCGGCACTTGGACATGGGTATGGGATGTGTCCTACACATTCCGTAGGATATGCTACTAAGAACACTATTTAATAGTGTTTCTTTTAATTATTGCTTTGAGATCAGTTTAAATTGAAATGATTTACGTAACTTAAAACATCACTTTGTCTAAGGAATAGGTAAAATAAAAGAATAGATAGGAACATTTTGCCGTGTCCCTACGTCTTGGGCTTTGAGAAATAGACGAATCCGACTCAGACACTCGTATCGAGTCCATGTAACATAGACATAGGCACAGTTCGACCCTTTTTCTCAACTTTTCCTTCGATGTCATATTCTTTCTCCTAGGCTAACCTGTAATTTCTTGTACCTCCATGAAATAATAGTACATGGTTATCTACCGACAACTATAAGCACGATATGCATCATTTAAAGTAAAACAAAATTTAGCCTCCCTTTCGGTTCTAGGATAGAGACTGGGGGGCAGGGTGAGCCCCTCTGCTAGGTGTTTCCTTAGCTCGATGTCTGAAACCCCTCTGTGCTTTTATATACTCCCTTTGTCCCACATAAATTGCTCATTTATCTTTTTTTGCTGTCCCATAAAAATTGCTCACTTTCCAAATTAAAAAAGATTCTGTAGGTATTTTTATATATTTACCCTTTCTACACTTTTTTTTTATTTTTTCTCTCCTTCGACTCATTTTCTCTCTCCTGACTCACTTTTTGACACTTTTTTATTCTATTTCTCTTTCAACATATAACACTCCACTAACTCATTTTCTCTCTCTTGGCCCACTTTTTTTTCCCTTCTTTCTCTAATGGGTAGAATGAAAAATACACAATACATGACCTAAATCCTTAATCTATGTGCCAAAAAAGTGATTGGTATATGTGGGACGGAGGGAGTATATAATATCCATTAGCAAACTCTTCATGTAAACATTACCAGCTTTTTTACCTGGGGGTGGGGTGAGTGTTCATGAAACGAGTGTTCTGGTTCATGTGTTCTGGTGAGGGTGATTTAATCACAGGTGTAATATGCTTACTATATGTTTAGGTGTAAGGGATTTACATTCCCGCACGAGACCAAGTGTCGTGATCATCTCTGATTGTCCGCTCAACATTGTGGACGGTCCAGATGCGTGTCTTTACATGTTTTGCTAGACTAGTTACAATCACATGTATAGGGACAACATGATTCACCTAAAGGAAGTCCATGCAAATAGCACGACAACTTTGTAATTATGACCCATAGATTACGTAGCGAATAGTGTTAAAGACGTGAAATCTGGACCGTGATGGCTAGAAATGAGAGGGATACTTAGCAAACTGTTCCATGCTGGGGTGTGTGTGTGTGTGGAAAGCGAATATGTGGCTTGCCCTAGGCAACTTGCCTAAGGCTATAGCCCAATGCTACATAGTGTCAATTAAAACTATCTAACTCCTTTTTCCTTTTTCTCTCTCTATTCTCCCTGATCGACTCTCTCTCTCTCTCTCACATATCAGACTTCGCCTACCTTCCATGGCAGGCTCCGGTCGCAGGTTAACCTCCGTCGCTGGTCACCCTCCATCGCATGCGACCCTCCATTTTTACCGCCCACATCCATTTAAGACACCTCTGGAGATACCTCCATTTCTGTTCTTCATCGATTTGAAGTAAAACTCAACTGATTGATCATATAGGCTATGTGTTAAATGATTGTAAGTCGCTCATTTTTATCAATTGGGCCGTAATTTTGTGTTCTAATGAAGTTCATGCAAAATCCCGTTGCCCAATCTTGGTAAGTTTCCATATTGGTCATTATTAATCAATTGTTAACGTACTTCCTTTTCAACCCTTTTCTGATATAGCTGTTTTGTTGTTACCCTTTTCGTTTAAATGCAGGATGATGAGATTTGAGAAAGAAAGAACTAGTGTTATGCAGATATTGAGAGGTGTACTTCAATTTTAGATTGTTTCCAAATAAAACATCAAAGGAATATACTTGCAACTCTGTAATTTCTTTTTAAATTTTTTTATCAATCAATTTCACTCTAAGGGGTGTCTCAAATAGAGGGTCGCCATCGATGGAGGCTTGCCGTTGACAGAGGCTGATAGTGGAAATGGAGGGTCGCCAGCAACCATTCCTACTACTTCACCGATACCTCTCCTTCATACTAATTTGGCCCCACCAAAGTCTTCGTTATCTTTCCAGTTTAACCAAATTTTGACCCACCAAATCAGCATTATCATAAAAATAATCACAACACTCAACAAATTGGCGAGGAAACCCTATAAATTTCTATGAGTACAAAACCCTTCTCCCTCCGTCATAGAAAATTTTTGAATCTTCAAAAGATCTGATAGAGGGGATGTTGGGGTGGTGTTCTGGGATGGTGATGGGCATGTGATGATGGTGGTTGTGGGTTTATGAATGGTGATAGGGTCTACGGTGGTGGTGGTAATAGATTCTTGTGAGGTTGTGGTGGTTGGTTTTGAGATGTGGCGGGGGCTAGAGATGTGGGAGTGGTGGGTTTTTGAAACGTTGAGGGGTGGTTTCTGATGGTGGTGGTCTTTGATGATGCGGCAGTGGTTTGTTTATGAGGGTTGTCGACAATGGTGGCTGGCCGGGGACGGAGGTCGGCAATGGAAGGTGGGCGGAGTTAGATATGTGAGAGAGAGAGAAGGAAGGGAGAGGGGGAGAGGGAGAGAGATGAGGAGGGAGGGGGGAGGGAGGGGGAGAAGGGAGAGAAAAGAAAAGAAGAGGAGTTATATATTTTTAATCAAAACTACTAGCTAAGGCTAGCCACATATTCACTTTCCCCTGTATGTGTGTGTGCGTGTGTGTGTTTGTGTGGCGTGTATAAATGTGTGTTGTGTGTGTAGCGGTATACAACGTAGTCTAACTCATAAGCCTAATGTGTTAGCATGGGATAGAGTAATGCAGAGCAGAGGTAGAGGCCAAGGCTCCTTGGCGGACTCCCAGGAGTAGTAGTGCTGTGAGGGCGGAGGGTAGAGCGAATCTATGACGACGACCGAGATTCCAAGCTGAGGTCCAGATGGCAAGGTCTAGAGTTAGGGTCCACAGTTTGAGTCCAACTTCCAAGTTCAGAAGCTTTCTCCCTATAGAATCCTTTAGTTTTGAACTAGAGTTAGAAAGTGAGACTTTGCAAATGAATTCCCAAATCTCAGAAAAGAATTTCATAGTCCACTATTCATAGGCAATGAGACGCCATTTTGTACAGTGACATGCGGCATTCCCTAGGGGTCCCATATATGCTAATGCTCCGTGGACTGTCGGATCGTTTATCCGCTTTGCCTGACCTTTCACAGCTTCGCTCTGTCTATTTAGGAAGACACGCTTACACAGCGCCGGTGTGGCTAGAGAACGCGCGTGATGTAGCCACTAGTCTAAAGCCCTTATAGAGTCCCAAAGGGGGCATTGAGAGACATAGAGAACCTCATAGCGTTAGGGAGGGCCCAACGCCTAGCTGCTAGGCAGACTGAGTCTGATGCCCTCGGGAGACCTGCTCACATCTAGGAGTGACCGAGGGTATTTGTCCCTAAGGACGTCGATGAAGAGACCCAAGTGCCAGAGCACGTTGACTAACCACAAACATCTTGGCGAAGATATGGTTTCGGAGTAGTCACTGTTGCCAATCTTACGTTGAGTCGTTTGTTGGAGCACTTGGGCGCCCCAAGTTAGTCTCTTAGAGGCTATGAAGTACGGACACGGGGTGTGGGTGCAGGTACGACACGGGTGCCGATACGCGAATACGATATGTAAAAAATTTGAATCTTAATAATCATAATAGATGCACTTGGTATATGTAAAAAGATATTAATATTCCAACCAAAGTATTGAGTTTTTAAGTTTAATGGTGTTTTCGCAAAATTTTAAAACTTTTAACCAAATTAGTCAGAATTTCTTAATTTTATTGGGCTGTTTTATAAATATTAAAATTCTATAGTTGAACAGAAAAAAGTTTTTATGTGGTATCACTTTCATTTCTTTAGAGTAACAAAAGTCAAATGTCAAAAGTCATTTGAGCCAACATAGATGACATTGATCCTTTTGTTCTTCTTCTCTGGGACTGATAGCAACACACTGCATGTCACTTGCCGTCGCTGGTAAGTCGTCCTCCTCCTTCTACCTCTACTTCTTCTCTCCAGTCTTCTCTCTCCTTTCAGATTCCTTGCTGGTAGTTGCTGGAGTTTCCGGTGGTTACAGATCTGCCCGACAATAGTGTTTTTACAGATCCGATATGCACCTAAGCCACACCGGGTACTTAAGACATTAAAAAAATAAATAACAAATGTTGGACAAGCAACCACGCGGCACCCAACGCGCACCCACACCTGATGCATATCCGATGCTGGTGCGTCACCCTGAGTACCGTACCGGTGCTTCATAGCTTGGAGGAATAGCCTAAATGACGGTCCGAGGTAGTGCCCCGAGTAGTCGCTTACCTGACGCTTCGAAGGAGCGTCCTTGAGGAATCGCCTACTTGGCTGAAGAGGAGTGCGCTTTGTCCCGCCCTCAAATTTGGAAGCCTTGACTAAAACTAATGTCCTAAAATGAGATATACTGCTTTATTTGTAGTAACGTCGGGTACGAACAAAGCATCTAAATCCATTAATAAGAAAATATCTCAATAAGACCACAATCTATGAGAATCATTCTCTTCAGAATTGCTTGAAAACCAAAGTACTAGGCGCAATGGCTAAAACAGCTTATAGAATTTCATCTCAAATCAAATTAGCCACATTAGGGTAAAGTTCTTAAAATAAAACTAAGTACTTTAATTATTCCAAAGCCATTATCGCTTCTTTAACTCGAATAACCATTAAGGTACAAAAATGCCAAAGACACCAAAGTGAAGTTGAACGAAATGAATACAGATAACCAATTAATTTAAATGAGTTGATGATTTCCTTATATAGAATAGTGAAACATATATCATTAAGCATTTATAGTCTGTACATACAGTAATATGCATGGAATGCTAAGAAAAAAGTATAGTGAACTACATTGAACCAAATGAACAGACATAAAACGTTTGAATATGGTAGCGTTTAAGGTATTAAGTAATTGCCAGCATGTAAACGAATGTGTGTCCGAAGGACCTCTCAAATTTTAGAATTAATTCAAAGATAGTCAATATTAGACTTATCAAGGTTTTCATATCATTAAGGATCATAAATAAAACGATTGATAACGAATATTTTATGGAATTCAAAGTGAATTAATATGCTGTCCAAAAACGACAAACTTTAGCAGTTACCAACATTATTTATAAGACAATTTTGACCAAGAAATAAAAAAAATCCTAATAAAACACAAAACTGAAAAGTTTTAGCAGGCTCCTAAGGATTTTAGAATGTCCAAGTTCACTACAAGATCTTGTGCATTGGAACCCATGGTAGCAATTACATAACCCTATACCAACGATTGTGGAAGGAGGGTTGGGCCCTGGGCGCACACGTACTACAATGGCCGGGTCAAAGGGTCATGGCAAATAAGAAACTATTAATATAGAGCAAATTGATGTGGGTTGATCTGCAGATGCCAGAAACAACATATCTTTGCATAGACTAGTTTTGTACAATTGTCCATTTGACGCAAAAATAAGAAGAAACTCAGAAAACTCAAAATTATAAAGTTATAGTAGACTTACTGAGTTTTTCAAAAAGATAAGATTAGCTAAAATCTAATTGGCAATGAAAATTTTATAGCAAATAGAAAGTGGCTGACAGAAAGAAATTTTTTTAGACCTCTATAGGGTAACTTTAATAAATTCATTTTTCGATATGAAAATCCGAGAATTTGTGAAAGCATAGAAATAAGAAGATGAGGTGGACATGACAAGGTTGAGTAAGTGCAAGAACACATGAAACGGATGTGTAATGAATCAAATATTGGCAATCTAAGTTTCCAAAAAGGAAAAAAAGAAAAAGAAAAAGAAAAAGAAAAAAAGGAGAATACGGATTCGATTGTACAAAAACTTTCGAATCAAATAGTATTCACACGACCACAATTAAGTACGTAAACGAAAGAAACCCTTGATCTGTTAGCATGTTGAAATGCAAGGAAACAGTGAGGAAGAACAAATGTAAGGCCGAGCCCTAACCACAACAAGGAAGCTAGAAGAATCCCTTACCTCTGACTCTTTAGATAATCCACCTAAATCAAAGCCCAATTTGAAGATAAAATCAGAATCAACTAACGTTAAGAAATAGATACCCACATCTAGCAAATCCTAGAACGATTTTCTATAACGCAAGTACAAACGCGACTAATAGACTTATCTAATCCAAAACTCCAAGGCATAAATTTTCAAACACTAGTCTTGTTCCCCTCTGTTCTCTTCTTTGAAAGAGGCGCACAAGTGTGGATAAAGTAATATGAGTTGTGCTATAAAAAAACTAATAAACACAAGAAGTCTAATTAAGAAAATGAAAAATCTTGGCCAAAATTCACTTATTTAAGAATCTGCCACTAGTCGGAATGTAGAGTTATTTACGAAACTGCTATTCTGGCCAATTCTCCCAAAAATCCCATAGACAATTCTTTAAATAGCTAATCTAAATTTGGGTTATTCCATCCTTAGCCCTTAAAAGAAATTCTGTAATCGGAATTAGACATACCTTGAGTTCTTAAACAAACGAGGGTACTTCTCATGCATTAAATCCTCAAGTTCCTTGGTGGTTTCTTCCCTTGAATGGTTACGCCACAGCACCTTTACTAACTGGATAGCGTTTGTGCTTAAAATCTGTTCCTTGCAATCTAAAATCTCTATTGGCTGCACATCATATGACAAATCCTCCCGAAGCTCTAAACGTTCATATGAATCACATGAGAGGGATCCGGTATATATTTCCTTAAAGCTGATACATGGAACACATCATGCACTTGCGATAAATTCGGAGGTAAAGCTACGTGATAAGAACTGGTCCAACTTTCCTCGTGATCTCAAATGATCTCAATGAAATTTGTGCTCAGCTGGCCCTTTTTCCACATCACATTACTCCTTTCCAAGTGATACCTAGAGAAACACATATTACCGACTTCAAAGTCTAACTCTTGTTTTCTGTTATCAGATAAGTTTTTGGTGATTCTGAGTAACTAGTGAATGATCCCTGAGCAAACGTATCCTCTTAGATGTAACTCACACGATATTTGGCCCCAAAAAACCTAAAAATTTCTCCTCTCCAACGTCATTTCAGCACGCTATTATTGTGCACCTCCGACCACACAAGGCTTCAAATGGTGTCGTACCAAGACTAGCCTTGAGGCTATTGTTAAGCAAATTCAATAAGTGGCAGATGATCATCCCAGCTACCCTAAAGTCCATTGAACAAGCCCTAAGCATGTCTTGCAAAATCTCAATAATCCTCTCTAGTGTCCATCTTTCTGAGGATCTACGTTACATGGACTCTTCATAATGCGTGAAGTACACGCGTCAGACACTCGACACTTGGGACATGTATATGAGAGATTTGTCCGAAACATATCACAGGATATGCCTCTATCTAGCTTATAGTGTTCTTTTTAATCTGTTATTACTTTGAGATAAGACAAGTTCTCAATTAGAAGCATGTGCGTCACATAAAACACCACCTTTGGTTCAAATAAATAACAAGGACAATAAATAGATATACTTTGCCTTGTCCCCTTCTCTTGTATACTAAACATCAGACGAATCCTACAATTGGACACATATCTGACCCGGACACTCGTTCGGAGTCCATGTACAATAGCTGAGGATGATAAGTTGTAGTAATTTATATCGAGTACCCAAAGCATCTTGCAAACTACGCCAAAACCTCAATGGAAAACGTGCATTTCTATTGGAAACTATCAAGATGGGCACTCCACGAAGTCGAACAATCTCTTGAACATAAAGTTTGGCCAATTTCTCTAAGCTGTAGGTAACTCTAGCCAGAAGGAAATGCGCTAACTTAGTTGTCGATTACCACCCAAACTGAGTCACGACCTTGCCTTGCCTTGCCTTAGGCAACTCGAACAAAAAGTTAATAGCAATATGTTTCCACTTCCACTGAAGAATGGTGAGTGGTTGCGAGGGTCCTATAGGTCATCGATGTTCCACCTTGACATGTTGACATACAAGACATCAAGTAACAAAGTTTGTCCTCTCTTTCATATCATTCTGCCAAAACATGTCTCCCAAATCCCGATACATCTTAGGACAACTGAATTTAGTGCAAAACCTGAAGTTTGCGCATCAGAGAATACCTTCTTCTTTAACCCCACATCATAAGAACACACAATTTGGTGCCAAAAGTAATGCCCTCTCGGCATAATCTTGAACTCTGGTTGTTGCCTGTCCTTGACTTGTTCAATGATCTTAACCAGTTTGAAAGTCATCGTCTACGCTTGTTTGATTCACTCGATCAAAGTAGGTTGCATTATCAAACTGCCAAAATCATTTCTTGATTCTGGAACCAAAACTCGACACCCAATCTTTCAAAATGAGCAAGAATTTCCTTTTACAAAGTCAAAAGAGCAGCAAGTTGCGCTGCAGGATGTGTGCGGTGACGGGGGCACTATTAATGGAGATGGCGAAGGGGCGTGTTAATTAAGTGTTTTGCGGGGACACGTGACATGACAACAGCGCAGAGGAAGCAGCTTCAGGGCAGATATATTTGGAGACTGTGCTCGGGCGTAATGCTGGGTCTGTGGTTGGCGCGGTTGGGCATCGGTGTGTCGCGACGGAGGTCATGAAGCAAGGAGAGACCAAGGGGAAAGCAACCAGTCCCCATGGAGAGGAGAGACCAAGGAGCAATAAAGGAATCCCAAAGGAGAGGAGAGACCAAGGAGCAATAAAGGAATCCCTAAGGAGAGGAGAGACTAACGGGTAAGCAAGGAGCCCAACGAGGAGGGGCGGTTAGCACTTTTTCCAAATATGCTCTTTTAATGATTTTTCTACAAGGAATCTTCTCAATCTGCAAAATAAAGCTGATGTGAGTTCTCTCCTTCAGTCGTCTCTCTCTCTCTCTATCTCTCTCTCTCTCGATTGACTCTTGTTACATGTATGAATCGGTGATGGGGTTAGACCAATAGATGGTGTCATGGGTGTCAGTGTTGGTGCTGTTGAGTGGTGTCTGAGCCATTGAGGATACGATGGTTTCGCTGAGTGGTCACGGTGGCGCTGGCAGGTGGATAAAGTGGTGTTAGCGGTGGGTACAGTGTTATTTTTGTGGGTTGGAACAGTGGTGTTGCCTGGTGGTTGGTGAGTTGTGATGGTGTGGTGGGGGCATTATTCAGTGGGTTATGGTGGTTTGGATGGGTGTTAGCTGGTGAACAGTCTTGATGGTGGGGGATGCAGGTGGTTATGTTCAAGATGATGGTGCTGCTTGCGATGGTGGTTCTGATGGTGATGGTGCTTTCAGAGCCATTTTTGTTTTGACGTCGTTATTACTGTTCTGCATCTGTCAACAATGGTGGTTCTTTCAATTATAATGTGGGATGTCATGGTGGCATAGAGGAGAGTGTGAGCAATGGAACAGACCAGAAGAGAAGTGAAAAGAGGAGGTGAGGGGTAGGATTGTATACATATCCACATGTATACGTATACACAAACACACACACACATGTGGATACGTATACATATTTTACGTATGTGTATGTGTATATACATACACATACATGTGGATACGTATACATATTTTACGTAATTGTGTGCAGAAAGTTTCTGTCTCATTGACAGCCAATCTCTCTCTATGCACGTTATATATATATGTATGTACATGTATATATGTCTATATACATACACATACATGTGGATACGTATACATATTTTACGCAATTGTGTGCAGAGAGTGTCTGCCTCATTGACAGCCAATCTCTCTCTATGCACGTCATATATATATATATGTATGTATATGTATAGACGTCTATATACATACACATATATGTGGATACGTATACATATTTTACGTAATTGTGTGCAGCAGTGTCTGTCTCATTGACTGCCAATCTCTCTCTATGCACGTTGATGTGTGTGTGTGTGTGTGTGTGTGTATGTCTCTCTCTATCTCGTTCCTCTTTTTATTCAATATTTTGCCTGGGAATCAGTTTGACCTAACTTAATTTTTCCCTTAATTTGCAGCTTGGACAAGCTCTCAGCACGAGACCTGATATATTGCCAACTGCATATTGCCAAGAGCTTGCTAAGTTACAGGTATAGTGCTATTTGTCACTTGCAAAAACTATTTAAATGTGATCTATGTCATTGTCTTATTATCTCATCTCACAGTTAAAGCTATTCTTTTTTTGCTAGGATCAAATACCTCCATTTTCAACTCGTGTTGCCATTAACTCTATCGAGTCGCAGTTGGGTGTACCTATTTCACAAATATTTGCTGACATTAGCTCGGAGCCCATTGCTGCAGCATCTTTAGGACAGGTGTATAAAGGTCAAGTCATCTGCTTCGTGCTGGGACTTTTGTCTTTGTGGTGGCTGTACCACACTCTTTTTAAATTACTGAGTATCTCTTAGGGATGGGCCAATCTGTTTGAAGGCGCAGAATCATATACTTCAGATTTTCGTTTGAAGGATTTTTCTGTTGTAACTTTAGTATTGAAGAGCTAGTCGATAGGTTCCTACCTCACTCAAACAGCATGCCAGATAATTTACTTTTTATGTTTTATTATATGTTTCAGCTCATCTACATTCTGGAGAGCTAGTAGCTGTAAAAGTTCAGAGGCCTGGTATGTCTGTTTCTTTGACCCTTGATGCCTTGTTGTTTCAAATGATTGGAGGCCAATTAAAGCGATTTGCCAAAGCCCGGAAGGATCTGTTAGTAGCAGTGAATGAGATGGTGAGTCTTCTACCTGTGGTAAATTTCCTGCCAATTTGATGATGGATGCATCTCGTTTATAATCGTTGTTTTGGTTACAATGGTAGAGATGTGATTGCCTTATCGATTGCACAGACTATTTACTTATGCGGGGGAAGTTTATTAACAACTTTTTGTGTACTTCATATTAATATAAACAACCTATACTATCCATTTTTCTCATCTTCATAAGAATAAAAATATTTTGTTCCAAGTAGTCCAATGTTTTTCTAAATCATTTAGGAGTTGTAAAGAAATAGAAGGTACACTGACATGAAGTAAATAGGAATAGAACTTGGGATTTACAAAAAGATTCTTTTTTTCCAAGATAAGAGTTCAGACTTGTAAATCCCGAATTCAGTTTTCATCGTTGCTTCAGGTTTAGGAATCATACTAGATCTTTCCAAACCTGAAGGGGGTGCCTTTGGAAGGATGTTCTGACAAGAACATAGTCGAAAAAAGTTTCTAGTGAAGCCCAACTGAGAAGAAATAGGATAAGCCTGGAGATAGTTCACTTCGAAGAGTAGCTAAAGCCGCTTCTATTTTAAGTCCGAAATTTTAATTGAATTCTTCAAGGTTTAATACTTGAAGAAGATTAAACCTTGAGAGACAATTTCTCCTTGAGAGACAATTTCTGCACAAATTTACCTAGAAAATTATTGGAAAATGATAAGTAGGAATGGATATAGAAGATCTAGGAACTCTGTAGGACAGAACTCCTTCAATCACCTGCTCTAGATCCCTGCTGAAACCTCAGCCATGAGACCTCAGAATCTGAGACAGTACGACTCCATTGAGCTTCCTGTTAAGAAGAATTTCGATAGGCGGGCTATAATAAAACATCAGGAAGGACCAGAGAAACCAAATCTTTTCATAACTTTGATGGAGAAGTTTTGTCTAAAAATGGCTTCCGCATTTATATTCTCAGGAGAGCTGGAGTTGTTCTGAATGTTCCTTTATGAGCCTGACTTCTAAGAAGATCGTGGGGGCATACAACGGAGAGTTGGTCATGAATAGTTTGAATGGTACAAGGCTCGTTTGACTATGCTACTAAAAGATGTGTTGTTTGATGCATTTCAGAATTGGAGAGTGGTTGAAACCTGCAATATCAGATACAGTTATAGATAAAACTTGTGAGCAGTCTGCCTTACATAGACCAACATGCTCTGATAAAATGGCCATAAAAAATCAATTCAGGTTTGAGGCACTATCCCAATCTGGGCCTAAGCCAAAGCCGTTCAGATGAAATGTTTCAGATCTCTTGACAAACACATTGATTAATGCGCCTTCTCGAGCTTGATTATTACTCAGGCTCTTACTTATATCTCTCTGTAATAGTTACATGAAACAGAGCTAATAATTTGATATCCGTCTGGAGTTACTTCGTTATGACGTCCTTGGCAGTTGATTCTCTTTCTAGCAACATAGTCGACAAAGTTAGCTTGCTTAGGGTCATTATATTGGGAAGCGGACAAAGTTAAATGTGAAGTAACCTCACATCTAAGGAGCTCATCTTCTGCAGCTTAAATTGTATACTGCTATCTAATCATCGTAGGGGCAAATTGAAGTCTGTTAGTGGGCAGTTTACAATTTTATACGCATGGTAGTGGTTCTCTACAAAAGACTGAAAAGGATTCACGTTCTTTCCAAATACTAATGCTTCTAAAGTACTTCTTTTATTAACAAAAGAACATATGATACCAATGAGGCAATGACAGTGATCTGAACCCTCTCTAGCTTTGTGGAAATTGGCATACCAGGAATTGAAAGTATATCCCTGTTGAGCAAAATTAAATCTAGCCTTCTACCAAGATCTAGGTGGCTATACACCAGGAAAAATTACTCATTCAGCATCTTGTAAGGATCACGAATATCTTAAATCTACTAACCGAACTCAACTCAAGATCCTTATCAGTCATCTCATTTTTCCCTATTGTTGCCATTGCATGTGGCTACTGAAAGTTGCAAGCTGGCCTTTACCATTTGCGAAATCACCCAGAGGCACATGTTACTCATCACTTAAATGGACCTGCCTAGTAGTTTCGCATGTTGTTTAGGCTTCTTTGTAACTTGACAAATATATTATGTTTGCGTAGAGAGCACTTATGTTTATCTTCGTCTTTTTACTACCAAGCCTTTTGAATTTCACTTAAATGGATAGGTGAGGCACATGTTCGAAGAAATTGACTACATCCTAGAAGGACAGAATGCTGAGCGCTTTGCATCTCTTTATGGTTGCAATTCCAGTGAGTTGTTCCCCATTATAATTACTACTGCATCCTAATTTATAGGTCTGTAATTCTATAGCCTTCCCCTTCCTCTCTCCTTTAACTATAGATCTCCAGGTACTGGTAAGCATGAGGGAGCCATAGTCTGATTTTGGTGCTCTGATGCTGCTGATAATGCTTTCGAGCGAAATAGATGTGCACCTCTACTTCCCACTTTTGCCTTACTAATTGCTCAAACTTTGCATGGGCTAAACCACCATCAGTCAGAGAGCAGTCTGAAAGGAAACAGTAGTGTCCCAAGATTGACAACCAAAATGAACGAACCAAATATATATCAAACACTACCAAGAATGAGAACTGTACAGAAGATACTGGATTACACATGACTTGAGAGAATTACACTTTTTCGGATGCCTTTGGGGGTTTGCAAGGGTGCCTATATATACATGGGTTAAAGATTTCTACAAACTAAGATGGATTCAAAGAATACATGAACTAGCCTAGAAACTTGGAGGATCATGCCTAGGAAATTCAAGGTCCTTCATGTATCTAGGAGTGCATTGGAAATGAAATGGATAATGACTCCAATAAATCAACTTGAAAGTTTAACATCCCGCTGACAGTGATCCTTCGGAGAGAAGTCCCAGTCTGGCACACCGAAAAGGTTCTCCAGGAATGTCTCTGTGAAGATATCTGCAATATTTTAGCTGCTTCACACTTCCAGTGCATCAACAGTGCCATAAAAAAGTCCTCCCATTTGAATTGACGTTCGATCTCAATGTGTTTTTTCTGGCATAAAAAGCTGATGTTAAATCTGATTTTGTTTTTCTTGCGTGAAAACCTGTATTTGAAGAAAGTTTGATAGCAATTTGAAAGAGAGTAGTTGGCTGGAAATCGAATCTTCAGGTAATCGTCGAAGTCGAACACTCTTGAGAAGCTAGTATAGCAGTTTTATATTCGGCCTCCGTAGTTGATAAAGTATCTAAATCTTGTTTCTTGTTGCACCAAGAAACTCTTTGGGAAGAGTAAACAGAAGTAGATGTTCGACCATCCAAGTCACCTTCAAAATCAGCAGTTGTAAAACAAATTCATCTCCTTGTTAAATAATTCCGTTTCTGTACTCACAAACTTCAATATCTTCTTTGCCGCCTCCAAGCGTGGGGTCTGAGTAATGAGCCCAATGAAAAGTAAATGTCTGGCCTTGTTATAGTCAGTTAAATTCTAGGAAGCACCGGTGCGGCACTTAGGGTGAAGCACCGGCACCGGATACGCGTCGGGTGCGGCATTGGTGCGTGTCCACCATTTTTTTTAATTTCTTAAATCCCGGGTGTGGATCGGGTGCGTATCGGCTCAGATCTGTGATCAGCGGCCACTCCAGCGACACCGGCGACCACTGGCCACTCCAGCGACACCGGCAAGGACTCTGACGAGAAGAAATAGAAGCAGCAGAAGAAGGAGAAGAAGAAGGAGAAGGACTTACCGGCGACGGCATGCGGCGACAACGACGGAGTGCGGCCAGATTGAAGAAGACGCTGGTCGATATTCTCTATGTCGGAAGCTGCCGGCTGCTTTCTTTTCATTAATAGTGGGAAGGCTGAATTTTGACTTTTGACTCTTGGCAAAATGTTTGTTAATTTATTTTAAGTACCCATTGTTAATTACATAAATCACCCCCAAGTACTTCAAAGAAATAAAAGCGATACCACATAAAAACTTTATTCTTTTCAAATTTATGATTTTAATACTTATAAAACAGCCCATTAAACTTAACAAATTCTCACTGAAAGCTTTAAAATTTATGAAAAAGCCCATTAAACTTAAAACCTCACTACATTGTTTGGAATATTAATATCTTTTACAAATCAAACATACATATTATGATTATTGAGATTTAAACTGTTTAAAAATTTAATACTAAGTATATATAATTAAAAAATATTTATAAAATTTGCCGTATTCCCGCCGCACCCGTATCCTAAAATTTTCAAAAATCCCGCATCCGCGTATCCGCACCCGCATCCGTGCTTCATAGGTTAAATTAGACTACTAACAAGAGCACGATAAGGTTGAGGGTCCGAAGAAGAGAGCCTTCTTTGCTTCTTAATCTATATTTACTTCAACTGGAGTGTAGCCTGTCTTGCCTTGCATCAAGCCAAATCATTCAACCTGGTTTTTAGCATATCGTTCTTGCTTTATGAAAATTCCACTTTTAGTACTTTCCCGTTTTAAACTAAGAAAATGACTTAGCCACATTATGTCCTCAATGTCAAACCTGGTCGAATGTTCTCGTGCCTTTGCAGCTTCTTTCATCATTTCCTGTTATGATCATAATTTTCATAACAACCACAATTTACAATCCACCATACTTATTGATAAATAAATTAGGATAGGATTAGAAGGAAAATAGCTACAAAGATATGGATATTCAGCAATTTTTCCAAAACAGGCCCTTTGAAAGTGTGTTTCAGTATGGAGCTTTTTCATGCTTGCACACAGAACTTGTATGAGTCTTTGAAACATATCAGGTGGTTGTTCTTATGGATGTCATTGTCCAACTCCCCATACACTTGCATCAAGTTGCTATAACTTCCGACCTTGAGAAGCTGCGAAAAGGTAATTAGGTCATTTTTACCACAGCACCAAAGGTCTTTATTCTTTTTGGTAGGTGACTAAAGGTCTTTCTATATGCTTCTCCATACTTATTTGAGAAGCGATGGCTTCAGCCTTACTCTGTCCACTCCTGTTTTGATAGATAAAAATATCCAACAAGGCGGAAGGGGCGAGCCTCTTTACTTGAGAAATATACACCAGATACTACAAGAAGCAGAGGTCTAGATCTGCTTCACCAGAGTTTTCCCTACTCCTCAGCCCAGGAAAAAGGAGAACAAAAATGAAGCCTCCATTTTCTCGAAGGTGCTTCAATTCCTTCAAAAGCTCTAGAATTTCTTTCCCTCAATAGACACCAAAACAGACAGGATACAATCGATTCTCAAAGCTTCGACTTCAGCTTTCGTCTCTTCAAAAGGAAGCACCACTTCATTAAGTGCAGAATCGGGCAAGGCACCATCAGACAAGGAGTTCACACCAGACTGAATATCAGGTCCCACAATTGACAAGGATTTGGGAACGCAATAGGAGATGATCCACAGATTTGCTGTCCTTTTTACACATGAAGCACCAGTTCATTTAGATCTTCCTTCTAATACTCCTAACATATCCGCCGGTCAAAATAAGGTTTAGCAGCCTCCCAAGAAAAGAAGCACCCCCTTAAGGATGCCATACTTGTTTCCACTGGCGTGGGGAACCAACTTAAGCTGCCAACACTGAGTAATAATACTTGACTGGAACAATGCCACTACCATTCCCTCCTGTTACTGGATAAAGAAAACCAAGAGAAACATCTAATCTAGCTTCCAATTTTGGAAGCATTGCCAGGAAATCGGTTCCCCAAAGAAACCACCATAGAGCCAAAGAAGAAATCTGCCACCAAAGCCTCCTCAATGCTTGACAAGTTGACATCCTGAATGGAGAAGGAAAAGAAGTACACAATAACTCCTCAGCACGCCACTTGTCCAGCCAAAACCTCACTGGAGAAACCACAATTGATGCCAACCCACAAGGTCAAACCATGAGATCCGCAGACAACCCCAGTTATGAAGAGACATTTTTCTCTTATTGGACGCCTCTTCCCACAAAAGTTTTCCTTCCCAATTTTTCCAGCCGCCTGGCCACCGAAACTGGCATACTGTTAACGACACTTCCATAACTTCTAAACCAATTTACATGTAATAGGTGGGACTCGGGACAAGATTCCAAGTGTCAGTGTTCATGAGTGCTTTCATTTCCTCGTTTATTAGTTGCTCCCCCTCTTATTGCCTCTTGCTTCATCACAGCAAGAAGATTCATCTTTCTGAAATGGGCTTCTGCAGCGAAGCACCAGTTGATACTTGTAAAATTCTCAGCTCTAACGGGCTGGTTTGCTGAAGTTTCATCTTGAATATTTCTTCCATGTTGCTGCTTATCTTGCTCGTGATGAGAAGTACTCCCTCGTTGACTATGTTACATGGACTCGGTGTCGGTGTCCTGATCGGACACGTGTCTTGAGTGTCGGATTTACCAAATTCTGAATTTACAGGACACGGGGACGTGGATCCGATTTTGGACATGGACACGGGGACATGGATAGAACATTTATTTTCAAATAATACTTTATATGAGATTAATACAAATTATAGGGGTGGATAAGATATTATGAAAAAGTAGCATTTATTATGTTGTGGAAAAAAAATGATAAGATGTGGTGGTCATTTACTATGATCCATACACCAGTGATGTCAATGAGCCGGGCTTGGGCCAGCCCAGCCCGGGCCGGCCCAGCGGGCGAGCTTAGAAAACGGGCTAGGGCCAGGCCGAGGGGGTGGGGAACCGGGCATGGCAGGACCGGGCCAGAGGAGAGGGATATCCAGGCCCAGTCCAAGCCCTGGCCCTAGGCCCAATATTTAGGGCCGGGCCCTGGTTTAACAATTTTTTTTTCCCAAAATTATTATTATTTATTTTCTACTTTGCGGAGGAATCAAATTGAATATAAATTTGTTCATAGGCTCTCCTCCTTTTATCCGGGCTTGAGATTTGTTGCTTGTAAAGAAGCAGGCAAAGTTACCTTTATATATATATATATATATATATATATATATATATATATATATATAGGACTGTGATCCATTGCTAGCGCTAGCACCGTCCGCTATATAATGTAGCGGACGGCCAATTTTCGTCTGCTACATTATGTAGCGGACGGCCAAACAGCGCTAGCAACAGTGCTAGCGCTAGCAATGGATCACGATCCATATATATATATATACATATATATATATATATACATATATATATATATATACATATATATATATATATACATATATATATATATATATATATATATATATATCGCGCAGGCAACTTGAAAGTTGCCTGCGCGATCTGACTATCCACGCTCGATCTGTGGACAGTCAAGATCTTTTTTTATGTTTTTTAAAGTACGTTCGCTATATAATGTAGCCGACGACTTTTTGACAAAATTGCCCCTGACCCCGCACGCAAAGAAGCAAAGAATAGTGTGCAATACTGACGTCCGCTACATAATGTAGCGAATGATTGTACTACAGACCCGTCTGGCCTTTTCCTTCTAAAGTGGCTCTATTAAGATGTTTATGTATATATAAACTTTTCTGCTATCTATTATTCTGAAACACTGGCACGATTGCATATCCTGAGACACCTGCACAAGCTCATCACCACTTTTCAGCTTCGAATGCAAACATCTTAGCAGAAGCGTCAAAACAAGGGATTAATTGGGCATAAAACTGGACAATTCACATTGATTTATAAGTTCACTAAATTTTCCAGTTTTTGTTTTCACCAAACCTATTAGCACCGCCACTGCCAAGGGACTAACCATCACCTTACCATGGAACCCACGTCCTACAGCTAAGTCTATCTTTTCATTGTCAAAAAATCGTCCTCACATAACAAATTCGTCATCAAGTACAAGAACCTGATTTATGCACCTCCAACACAGATTCAGCCGCAAACGGATTGGTTATGTCAAAACGCCACCATAAGCGGTTCGTGGGCTAGGTAGATTTGTACAATTGATGATTATTTGTGGGAGAATTCCAAGGTCCGGCTTCCATGGAGTTGAAGACAAAAATCGAGACTCTGGCACCCAGATGAGTTTGAGGGGAGAAGTTACTTTTCCTAAAAATTTGCCAGAAGTTCAAGGGGAGAAGTTACTCTCTAAAGGTGAGAGATGAACAAGAGAATGGGTTTTTTTTCTAAAGAGAGAAACTGAGAATGGGTTTTTTTTCTAAATATTGTCTGCTACATAATGTAGCGGACTATATTTTAGAAAATAAAACATCTTGACTTGGAGATTGAGGGGTATATTCTTCTTAAATATTGTCCGCTACGTTATGTAGCGGATGGACTTTAAAAAATTGTAAAAGAAAAATCTGGACCACACATAGTTCGCGCATGGACGGCTAGATCGTGCGGGCAACTTAGCCCAAGTTGTTTGCGCGGTCAACGGATCAGCTTCTTATATATATATATGTGAAAAAATATCTATTTTTCTTGTAAAAACTTATTATATATATATATATACATATATATGTATGAAAAATATCTATATTTTGTGAAAAATTTTATTCTAAAAACTTGAGAAAAAGAAAATGAAGGAAATTACCTAACCATCAGGAAGTGTTTCAACACCCGAATCGCTGCTCCTATCATCAATTGATATATCTTGGTCGCGGTATTTCGCATTAAGATCATCCCTGCAACATACACATAGCTCGAGTGACTCGGGGTTATAAGACTCCTCCTCCTATCATTCAACACCCCCCCGCTCGTTGAATACGACTCTGAAACAACCGTGGGGGGCTTTCACCAGCAGTACATCTTGGACAATTTGGGATAAAGTTCTATACATGTTTTGATTTTGTTTTCAAAAAGTTAACAAATTAAAATGAACCTGTTCTTGTATTGATAAAGCAAAATAATAATTTGTATTGGCATACAAACTAATCTCATTAAAAGAGGAAAAAATAGACGAACCTGCCGAACTAGAAGTACTTTTCCCTGCTAGTTGGCTTGCTACTGGATGTTCAATGCCCCTAAGGTATGAAGCATAATACATTTTACCACTCGACAATAAAGCTCGCTCGCGCACGTTAACGGAATTATGATATAGGTTGAACAGATCCTCAAATGTCTTGCTCATTTTCGTTGTAAGTTGGGTTATGTCGCTTTTGTGTAGCACATTAGTCTTGCTATCTCTTGTATCGAGACGTTCACGCCATTCAATTTTAACCTAGGATACAAATAAGTGGCTACAACGAAAGTAATAGGTAGTTTCTTCCAATATTTATTAAACTTTTTGTCATTCTCTTTTACTATTTCCTGAAAGGGTCCTACATGTCTCCATTTTGTTAACATTGTAGACATTTTGAGAATTTCTACTATAGTGATAGGGGAGGTGGGATAGTATGTACTAAAGAATATATTGGTAGACTTGTAAAATACTTCCAAACATTCGAATAGGTCTGTAGCCATCTACCGTTCCGTGGGAGTTGGCAAGCCTTCTGGAAACGTGCTTAGTAGGAAATGCGTATATACTTTTATATATACCAAAACATGTAAAAGTATATGCTATGTGGAGTTCCTCCTGTGAACAATATCTGTAAATTGTCTCCTACGAGGCAAACTACATTGAACACATAACGCTTTAAATTGTTGTGTTCTCGGACCCTAACTATTAATAAATGCTGTCATACCCCTTATTTTGAGAAGAATATCTCCTGCAGCTAAATCATCTTGAACAATTAAATTAATTATTTATGGCAAACACATGGAACATGAAATAATTCACCAGCAAGTACACGTTGAAGGCTCTCCCTTAAGGCTGCAACAACAGCTTTATTGTTAGTAGCATTATCAAAACTGATAATCATAATTTTAATCTTTGTTTTAAACGTGGTACATGCATAAATTATAATAATAGCAACGTTAATTGTATCATGTGGATGAGGAAAGAGTTCGAAAGTGATGATTCTTTTGTTTATAGTCCTATTAGAATCAATCCAATGGGCAGTGATAGAAGCATAACTAACAAAAGTAAACGGAGATTGCCAAACATTAGAAGTAAAACCAACTCTACCATCAAAATTATCGAAATAATCAATCAAGCGTGCTTTAGCAATATTATACTGTCTAAAAGCATTGGATCTAGTTGTGTTTTTATTAATCTTTTTGTACAAAGGTTGCACGTAAGTGTTCATATGTCTAGAGTTCTTATCATTATCGGCAAAACTGAAGGCTTGTTCATCGTGAATAATAAATTCAGTGAGACTGTCTCTTTGCTCTCGCTAATTATAATCAAATAAGTTACCGTCAAAAGATAATTGCGTTTGGCTAGGTTCAACGTGGCTTTGTTTAGGTGCACACAGAGGGTAATGCCTATTAAGATGTCTATTACCTCTACCATACGAAAATAATTTAGCACAGTACTTACATTGAGCTCTTCGACACGCCGTCCACTAATATCATCAAAATGATTTCAACACTTGGCTGTCTTTTTTGGGACTTTTAGCAGACTACCGGAAGGATTGTTCAGCCCTTCACTATAATGACCGCTGATCAGGTTAAAATTCTGTCCCATAGTAGTTGCTTCACCAACTGAGCTGCGTCCTTGACTATAGTGCGGGGTATCTTGTGAAGACGTATAGTTAATGTTGGGAATATTTTGGTTGAATTCCCAATTGGCTTGAGTATCTATTATACAACTTGTACTCATTCGTGCTGGAACTACATAATCGAATGGTTATGGTGGTGCTTGGATTGGTGCTTGTGGTGCCGGTCTGTGTTACATGGACTCGGTACGAGTGTCCGGATCGGATACGTGTCTAAGTGTCGGACTCGTCTAATTTTGAAAAAGCAAGACACGGGGACACGACAAAATGTTCATATTTGTTATTGCTTTTTAGTTATTTCGAAGGCAAAAATGTGTTTTATGTGATGCATTTGGTTTTAATTGACAGCTTGTGTTGTCTCAAAGCAATAACTAATTAGTCAAAAGAGTATAAGATAGTATTATAATGGCATATCCTATGAGATGTGTCGGACACATTCCATACCCATGTCCAAGTGTCGAGTGTCCGACACGGGTTCTTCACGCAAACCGAAGAGTCCATGTAACATAGGTGGCGGTGGTTGTGGTGCTTGTGGTGATCCACGTTTGTTATGTGATTTAAAAAATCGAGACATATTTGACGCTACAATTTTTTAGCTAGAATGAAAAATAAACTAGTAAGAGTAACTAAATGTAAAGAAATAAGAGCAGTAATTAATAATTAGAAATAACAATTACCTAATACTTGTAATTCAAAATTAGGGGGTTAATAATTAATAAGAATTTAGTAAGAGTAGTAATTAGTAAATAAAGGAATTAGAAATAACAAAGGAATAAGAGCAATAATTATAATTAGAATTTTGTAAGAGTAGTAGTTAGTAAACAATTAACTAATATTTGTAATTGAAAATTGGAGAGGGTTAGTAATTAATAAAAAATAACAATGGTAGCAAAGCTTGTAGAAATGTAGAATTTTAAAGAAGAGAGTAAGAAGATTGGTGTGAAAAATATGAAAGAAAGGGTGTGAATTTATAGATTTTTCAAAGTCAACAAAAGACCAAAATGTCCCTTAAAACTAGCCGTTTATAGTTGGGAGGGTAAAAGTATAAAAAAGCATAAAAGAGTTGCTAGAAATTTGTTGGACGAAAATACCCCCCAAGCTAGCCGTCATATAGCTGTGTGGGGGGTGAAAGTGGAATTTTGCAAATAGGGGGTAATATGGCCGTTGGGGGAAAGGGGGGGAAATCTGAAATTTTGAAAACAAGTGGGGCAAGGCCACTTTAGGGCCAAAGAGCTAGGCTAGTGGACCGGGCCGCAACTTGGGCCAGAATCAGGCCAAAACCGGGCTTGGGCTGGGCCAGCCCTAAAAAATGGGAGGTTTCGGGCCAGCCCGTTTTTTACGGCCTGACCTAGGCCTTTTCAGAGTTGGGCAGAGTAAAAATTGGCAAAAATTAGGCGTGGCCCTAGCCCTGGCCCAAAGCCTTACGGGTTAGGGCCAGCACTGTTTATCGATAAGGCCGGGCCAGCTCGGTCCAATTTAGGGCCGGGTCGGCCCGACCCTTTTGACATCTCTACACACACCTATCCACAAGTCAGATTCTCTCAATATCTCTCTTGCCTCGAGGTATGCTCTCTCTCCCCCCCGTACGTACCAGATCTGGACTCTTCGTCTTCTTCCCTCTGTTTCTCTTTCTCTCCTACCCAGGACTCTTCATCTTGCATTATCCATCGACATATTTCCAGTGAACCTCTCCAATTGGAGACGTGGTGTGTCTGTCCGGCAATTGGCGTGTTCGGTACGGATCTCATACCCGGATTTGTGCCATGCTGTGTGGACACGATATTTTGATTCAAACTGCCGGGTCCATGTAACATAGCTCGTTAACCTAGTTCTTGAGTAGATCGGAGATGTAACATTGGAGTACTAGTTATAGGAACAATTTCTACCTCGAACTCATCATCCACTGCTGTACCCTTTGAATCATAGGAGGAGGAAATCTTTTTGAGAACATTATCCCTCGAGACAACGTATTTTTGTGTTTAAGGATCCACGTAGTTCCAATTTTTTCTTCCTTATGTTGTACCCAATAAGAAGGCATTTTTGGCATTCAATCCAATATATTTCTTCTTGATTCTGTCACATGAATGTAGCCTATTTTATCGAAAACCTTTAATCCTTGACATTAGGATTCTTCCTAGGCACAACATTTCATATGGGGACCTCATACTAGTTTGGCTTAATAGTATCAAATTTAATCACGTAGGCTACACAAGCTATACCTTAGCCGACAAGGCCTTGGGAAAATTTTTCGCATGTTACCAGCTCTTGTAGCATTATAGCAAATGCCTAATCTTTCTTTAGGCCACTTCATTTTTCTGTGAAGTGTCAACAAATGAAAGCTGCCTATATATATAGGGAGCCGATCAATTGACAGCACTGACATATTGAGGTAAGTTGCCAACGCGATCTAACCGTCCATCTATAACGAGCCAGATCTTTTTTTTAAGCGAACTTCACCATCCGCTACATTATGTAGCGGATTGTGAAATTTATCATACTGTCCCCCCCCCCCCCCCCCAAAAAAAAAAAAAAAAAAAAACCCACCAACATCCATTGTGAATCCCTCCGAGGCATTTTGGTCAAAATCCCCGTCCGCCACATAATGTAGCAAATGACGGAAAATTTTTAATAAAACTTTGATTTGGCCCGTCCATCCGCGATGGATGGATGACCAATATCACATCTCTGTGTGTGTGTGGAAGAGAAAAATACATGGAAAGTCAAATTAACTTTAGATGTTTTTACGTAAAACGAGTGGTTTTGAGAGGCTTCTCAAATAAATTATCTAAGAAGCCTTTTCATATTCACTTTAGGCTAGATATACACACATATATGCAGCACATGTATATACATACACGTTTAACAAGCATATACATGTTTGTGTGAGTATATATATTCATACAAATACATTTATATAAGAAGTATCTGGCTATCGAATGATTGAGCAACCGGAAGCAAGTTACTTGCGATACTTAGTTGACATTCATAAAAAAGTATCTAATGAATTATAAGTTTAATACATCCTGTTTAGTACAAAGACTGATATTCCTTGCTCATTATCAGACAATCACTTATTCACAAACCTCGTGTGGGGCTAATAGTTTTCATTTCCCATTTCGTGAATAGCCCTTTTTTCTCCGCTTAGCCTTATCCCCCTCTAGGGGTAATTTCAGTGGTAGGTTCTATAGGAACTAAACGATCCTATTTGGGCAAGTACTTAGCGACAAACTCTTATGTTCCTTTCATTGCGGTCTAGGTTACATGGACTCTTCAAAGTGGGTGAAGTACCCTTGTTGGACACTCAACACGTGGACATGGTTATGGGATATGTGTTCGACACATCCCAAGGATATGCCATTAAGAACACTATATTATATTGTTTCATTTAATTAGTTATTGCTTTGAGATGATCTCGATTTTAAGTTTTTAACTTAAAACCATATGCATAACTTAAAACACCATGTAAGCCCAAGGAATAACTAAAAAACAAGCATAGATAGGTGTATTTTGCCGTATCCCCGTGTCTTGGGTTTTGAAAAATAGACGAATTCCACACTTGTCCACATATCTGACTTGGACACTCGTACCGAGTCCATGTAACATAGATTATGGTATTTCTGAACAAGTTCCTAGAAAATAAGCCTAATGGTTTTCTTATTGATGATACCGATATTGACAGTATTGACGATATTGATACTAGTGACGATATCGATCCTGACCTTGATACGGAGCTAAAACCGCTAACTATGATAAATGCGCTAACTATGGACATAATGCCGGAAATAGACCAATTTTATATCACCCTTCAATTCGTATTAGCAAAAGCAATGTCTCCTTGCATAATATGGATTTCAAACATTCATGATCTGGATGTGGATGAGTCGAATTACTTCTTCCTCAGTCTATTAGTGAACCATCTCTTCAGCGCTTGTTAAAGATGTTCCACTAGAAATATTCTTATTATTGCTTCGACTCATTATCCCTAAAAAGTGGATCTTCTCAAATAGCTCCGAATAAATGAAGTAGTTGCATTAAGATAGGAAGGCTTCTTATTCCACAACAATGAAAGCACGTTTCCACTCTTTCATATACTAGGGGATTTCGCTTGGAAAAGAAAATGTTCTATACTAATGGATTCGGGTCCATAACCATGGTTCCCATGCAAAAGATACTGTAGCACTTACCAATGAGGCCCTATCGATTAGTATTACACAAAAGAAATCAATTGTGGACACTAATAGAACTGATTTGATAGACAAACTTGGGATTTGCGATTCCAAGTAAGATCGGTTCAAGATCATGGGATCCTTTCCTATTAGGTATGATCCTTTCCTATTAGGTAGGAAGGGTTTTAGCACAAAATGTACTTCTAAGTAATTGCCCCATAGATTCTATATCTATATGAAGAAGAAATCATGTAACGAAGGTATTCTTATTTTTACAAATCGTACTTCTAACTTGGAACGAGCATGAAGAAAGAATACTTCTTTATCTTTTGAGTTGCTCTGCCGGATTTGTCACTTAAGATCTTTGGTCTCTAGTCGGACCCAATGAAAAAAATGGGATAACTTCTTATGGACTTTTCGAGAATGATTCTAATCTAGTTTATAGCCTTTTAGAAGTAGAGGGCGTTCTGGTGGGATTCTCACAGACAAAAAACGATTATAGTCAGTTTGATAATGATCGAGTAGCGTTGCTTCTTTGGCCCAAACCAAGGAATCCCTTAGAGATGATCCAAAATGGATCTTGTTCTATCCTTGACCAAAGATTTATGTATGAAAAATACGAATCGGAGTTTGAAGAAGGAGAAGGAGCCCTGGACCCGCAAGAGATGGGGGGATTTATTCAATTACATAGTTTGGCTCCTAGAATACGGCTCTCTTGGGGCTTTCTATTTGATTGTATTGAAAGTCCCAATGATTTGGGATTTCCCTATTGGTCTAGGCTATGTTACATGGACCCTTCACTTTGGGGAGAAGGGGCGGTGTCCAGACGACACGACCCTGACACGGGTACGGGAGCCGTACCGGACCCTTTGGATTGAGATCGGACACGGCTCATGTCTCTGTGGCTACTTAGAGGATGAAGAAGATTCTAGGGCAATTTTTAATCCGGATGAAATGAAGAAGGAAAAAATGAATTTGCAGAAGAAAGAAGAAGAAAAGGAGAAACAAAAGATGAGGGAAGAGGAGGAGCAGCAGCACAAGGGAGAGAGAAGGATTTCTCTGTAACTTCACCTCGAGAGACACACAAACTTGTCTTGCACTCTTGCAAGTTGAAATGACGACTCCTCGGTTTTCAATCAGCCATAATATTTTTTTTTTTGCCTTTTTGCTGTCTCATCTGCCACAAGCCCAGTACTGCTGTACCATACATCCCTGAGATGGGATGCAAAGCATGGCCTCTTAAATGCTCTTTCAGCCTTTTAACTGTACAATATCTCCAACTATGTTAAAAATCTAAAATGTTACTTTTTGACGATGACAGCTCAATTTTTAAATTCATAAATTTTAATGACAACTCAAGAGGTACTTCTTTGCCAACCCTCTCCAATAGTCCAATTTAACACATATCTTGATGCTCTACCTCACATTCCTAGCATTCTATTCAGAATATTTATACTTATATATGGTGTTTAGTAGTGCACTATAGTAGGAATATAAATGTAATATATATTATGTATGACGTGTCCCCGTACCCGTGTCCAACTTTTGGACGGTGTCCACGTATCTTAGAATTTCGAAAATAGGCGAGTCCGACACTCGGACACGTATCCGATCCGGACACCGACACTGAGTCCATGTAACATAGGGTCTAGGTCATTCCAGGGCGAGCAGATCATTTATGATGAAGAGGATGAGCATCAAATAATGATTTAGAGTTCTTGCTGAGTGGAACCATGCAGTACCAGGCATAAGAAAGATCTTTCAAAGAACAAAGCCTTTTTCGAATAAGCCAATTCATTTAGGACCTTAGATCCACTCTTTTTCATATTCAAAGATTAGCCCTTTGTCTCTCTGTTTTCACATTGAGAATTATTTGCAGATGAAAAGATGTCAAAGGGGCTTCTTTCTTCCCAAACAGATCTTCCTACATCTATATAAACACTGGTTTATCAAGAAGACGCAAGAAAAGCATTTTGAACTGTTGATTAATCACTAGAGATGGCTTAGAACCATGTAATGGGTCTCTCCGTTCTGATACTTTATCTGAGAGTTATCAGTATTTATCAAATCTGCTAACGGAAGGCTATTGGATCAAATGACAAAGACTTTGTTGAGAAAGAGATGGCTTTTCCCGGATGAATTGAAATTGGATTCATGGAATAGGAGAAAGATTTTCCATTTGTTATCCGAAACGATATGTGGCCATGAAAAAGGGATTAAGTGGAACAGAATTGACTGGGTGGTAGAGTTATGGAAACGCTCCTTTCTTCCATATTTTGGACCTTAGCTCCATAGAACAAGATGCTACTGCTAAAAGAAGAAAGAATTGAAATCTTAGATCAAAACACTTTGTATTGATGGTATGAAATGCCTAATAAGAATTCTTGCACAGCAAACAACTAGTTCGGATGTACACGACCAAGAAGTACTGGATTCTCTTTCGGATAGGCCTTGAAAGGCGAAGGAGGGTTGGAATGGCAACAGGCATCTATTATTGAATTCACCCGATCGAATAGTACCCATTTTGGGAACGGCCAGTGCCATAGTCACCGAATTGGTAATTCGCGAATCCCAAAACATACTATGTAATGTACTTCATGTGCTGGGTTACGGGCATGACGTTTTGCCAGAGGTTTCCAATGTACCCTTTGTGATTCCTGTTGAAGCATATACTCGGGTTCAGTTGCAGGGCTAATGATTTTAAAGCAGCCTCCCCATTCATCAGATAGAGAAAATCACCAAGATTTAGCGATTGGTTGCGGAGCATATGCCAATTCCAAGAGCTCGGGTCGAATCGGTATTGACAGATCTAATGAGTTGCGGAGCATATCAAAAGAAAAAGGGAAACAACTCATTAGATCTGTCAATACTGTCTCCAAAACGTGATAAGATGTCAGCCCTTCTCTTTCTCTATCTCCTCTTTCCTCCTTTTTCTCCTCCTCCTCTTCTTCTTCTTCTTCTTCTTCTTCTTCTTCTTCCTCCTCCTCCCTTATAGACCAGATCTGCAGCCCATCTTTTTTTGTTTATCTTCTTCTAGCGGCACTGTTGACGTGGCGTATCCGTCCGGCGAATGACGTGTCTGACACGGATTCCATACCGGTCTCCGTGTCGGGTCGTGTCGACATTGCCTCTTCACCCCAAAGTGAAGGGTCCATGTAACATAGGTTGCGGTTAGCTTTTTTTTTTATGCCTCAAATACCCTTTTCTTTCTCTCTTCATCTCTCTCCTCTTTCTCTCTTCATTTCTCTCTTCCCAGAGCGTCGTCCCCCATCTCGTCACCGTCATCATTAGCAGCCAACTGCATAATGCCAACGACGTCTACACTGCCGCCTATGCACCACCTTAAGCACCACCGTCCACCATTGCCAAGGATAATTAATTCTTATTTGAAGGAATCTTCTTTTTTTAGATCTACCTTGCAAATGATTTCCCAGATCTGAGTAGATTTGTGGCGAAGCTTTGAATTTTGTTCATACATTTTCCGAGTATGGCTGAAGTCCTATGGTGCTTGGTACGATGGTGCCGGTTGGGGTGCAGTGGTGCCGAATGAGTTACGTTGGTGTTGGTTGGGGTACGACAGTGATGTACTAAGGGCAGTGGGTTTTTGGATATTTGTGTGTTTAAGCTTTCAATTTTTTTCATACGTTTGCCAAATATGGGGTTTGGCTGGGTTGGATTGGTGTTTGGTATGGTGGTGCCGGTTCGGGTGTCGTGGTGACGAATGGGTTACAATGGTGCTTGGTTGGGGTACGACAACGATGTGGTTGGGGTACGACAACGATGTAGTTGGGGGAGGTGGGGTTTTAGGGTGGTCGATGGTTTTGGCAGTGGTGCGTTTGGGGTTGTTTGGTGGTGCAGGTGTCGACGCGGCAGCCGCCACCATGTCCTTGCCTTGTCTATCCCTGCTTCTATGTTTTTGTTTTTATGGAGACACCAAGAGATAAGATACTACTCCGCCGCCTTTGCTATTTCTTAATACCAAGAGATGAAAGAGAGAGAGACGCCTTCACTGAAAAGGAATAAAAAGGGAATATATGGGAACTTTACTAACCGCTTCTTTTTCAAGCAGTTTGGCGTAAGCAACTATAATCTCGGCCCCCATAAACAGTGATAGATATATACATTTGTGTACACATGCGCATATATATATATATGTGTGTGTGTGTGTGTGTGATATATATATATATGTATGTGTATGTGTATATACACATACACATATACATACATATATATATATATATATATATATATATATATATATCTGTGTGTGTGTGTACATACATAATTATATAGATATATGTATATGTATGCGTACATATACATGTTCTAACGTGGTTTTCTGTCCGCATCGCCTCTCTCTCTCTCTGTCTGTCTTTTCAAGTTGACAGGGCGCTTGGGAAACTTTTTCAATAAACTCACATGTTTGCCAGGTATCTATTTATACATCCTTCTCATCCTTGCGAAGATCAGTGGTCAGACTAAGATCAAGAGCATTAAGAAGTCATATTTCCTTGAAAGTGACCCTATCATTGGCTGGATTTTGTATTGTAATATCATCTCGTTTATGAGGCTAACAACATGAGTTGTGCTTTAATACTCTCATTTACTCTTGAACCCCTCTCACGCATTGGGACAAGTAAAAGGTTGATTATGTGCATGAACAAGTGATCAAGGGCAGTGTTGGATGATGTGTACCTTCGCAGGCTCAGGATCCTCTCTGGTGGAAGCCATACGAAGGGTCTTTTTTTTGGTGTGATGCCACTATTCATCCTTCGTTTAGAAGAGTATCTGGGAAGGTTTTGCTCCCCCTAGAGTGGCCTGTTTTATGTGGATAGCGACATGGAGGTGATTTTTTACTATTGATAATCTGAGAAGCGCGGTTAGACTTCAGTCAACTGATGTGTGATGTGCAAGTAGGATGGGAGTGCGGTGATCTCTGAGTGAGGCTGCCTATAGTCTGTGGAGCTCCTTTTTGCTACATTCCATGTTCACTAGGTCAGGAGTGGGGTGGGATGAAGGTGCTTCGGGAGTTGCGACGGAAATGGAAGTAGGTGCCTTTATGCCTTTTCCCGGGTCATATGGAAAGAAAGGAACAGGCGAACCTTTGATTCCTACTTCTTTAGTCGTTTGTTTTGCGGTTTAAGACAGACTTTCTGTCATCAGATGTGGCTGTTTAGAGATGAATTCGTTTCTCGGGGTTGTGGGGTATCTACTTTTTGTTGCCCCCTTTCTACTGGATAAGTTTATGTGTAGCTTCCTTTAATATGTTTTTGGTATACCTCATGTGCATGGGTTTACCATCCGTTGGGGTCTACAAATGTGATTATCATCAACAGATGTTATATGTGCAAGTGGGATGCGGAATCTACTTATCATCTGCTTCTTCTTTTCTGATGTAGCAAGGATTATTTGGAGCTTATTGGTTTCCCTTTTTGGAGCTTATCAGGTAAGAATCTCTTGTTGAGCTGGATAGGGGGTGAGGGTGTCATTCCATGTCAAATAGTTCATGAAATAGGTGAGAGGTTAGCACCACTGCGTCTTTTGTGGTCCATTTGGCTGGAAAGGAACAAGCGTGGTTTCTAAATAATCGTTGCTTTCTTCTTTCCTGTCTCTTCTTTTCTTCTAGATTACAGAGGAGATCTTTTGATCCTGTCGTGCATTGATTGATTTTGTGTTTTTTACTGCGGACCAGCTTTTTAATTCTCTGAGTGGTCTTTGGGAGGTGGGCCTTTGGAGGTAGTGTGTTTTGTTGCAAGTTGAGAGCACTTTCTTGGTGCTTTCAACTTTTTCTTTGTGCTTGAACTCAGGTTGCCTCTCCTCTGGGGTCTCTGTAGTAGAATCAGTACTCACAAAATCAAAAAGGAAAAAAGTTATAAACGTCAGTAATATAGTTGGGGAGTGAATGATTGAGGTCAAGAATTGGACCAGAGGCTAGCAGCACAGGCTTTCATATGTATGTATGTCATGCTTTTAAGAGCTCCCGTTCAATCTCAGGAATGTTTGTGTGTGGCGATTTTCAAGTCTGTAGACTAGATATGCGAAGCGAAGTCTCTGATTTTGTGGTACAGAACGGGTTAAAAATATATCATTGCTTTTACTATTATATACTCCTATATGGACAAATAGAGAGTGGTCGAGTTGGCTTAATGTGCATTCTTTTGTGAGAAGTGCTGCATTCGAATGATGAGACTTGGTAGCTTTGTTAAAAATGGAGTTTAAGAAAGCAGTCATAATGGTCAATATCTTCTGAATTTGTTTACATTGTATCTTACAATGATTGTTTCGAAAATGATTGGAAATGAATGTCTTGATATCTGATTGAAGGGGATGGAGTTGAAACTCTTCCCCATATTGTGATTAAAGTGTTTGTGATTATCTGCAACCGTTCCCCATATTGTCTTTGAAGTATCTGTACTTGTTTTGAAATTCTTTGGAAAATCATCTTTGTATTTTAAAATGATGGCTTTGAAAATGATCTTCAAATGATTGTTTTGGTATCTGTTTATGATACGATCAATTCATTCAATATTTCCTTTTTTATAGGATTCCCATTCCAAGGCCTAACTTGTATCCCTGCGCTTCATATTCGCCTGGAGTTCGCTCCCAGAAATATTTCCGTCCCCGAATGATTAGCTTTTAAGTTGATTGGTTCAAACTTCCCTACTTCTGCACATGCATCACATGTGCCGCTGCAAATTTTCTTTTAATATAGCAAAGCTCGTGAACCTTTACCATGGAGGAGCTGTTAGAAACTAGCGCAAAGTGATCTTTCTTCCTAAAAGCTTTTTTTTTCTTTTTTTTTTAGTAGTTTTTCCTCATTAACTTTTTAGTTTGATCTGTAATATTGAGCATCAAATGTAATTGCAGAGGAAGGTGAGGGTTATATAGTATCCTCTTGGCTACTAATTGCCAGATCTACTTTCCTAATACTATACCCTTTCTAGACTTCTAAATCAGTTTCTATCAACTATTAGAAATGAATGACTCTAAAGATTAAACGTAGAAGTGATAGAAGGTGAAGGCTTTTCGGCCTAGAAGATAGAGAGGAAAGTTCCTTCTACATGAGTTTTATGTTACGATTTTATGTTTCCCATTACCATGTTTATCTTGTGGCACAGGATGCTTTGAGGTAACAGTTTAAGTTAGGTTGAGTTTCAATAGTATTTCTGGGTGTTTGTGTTGCACCAGCATGTATGCATACCACACGTTCGTGTGCAATCTTGCTGTTAATTTTCTTCAGCTTGGTCTTCTTACTTATTTGTTGTAAATGAAATCTTAAGTTATTGATTGACAGTTGAGGATAAGAAGAGTTCACACAGTACTGCCCATAGTAATGTTGACTATCAGGACAAGAACTGTGTTAAAGTTCCAAAAATTTACTGGAATCTTACTCGTAAAGCGGTGCTTACAATGGAATGGATTGATGGAATCAAACTTACGGATGAAGCTGGCATAAGCAAGGCCTGTCTAAATAGGAAGGAACTAATTGATCAGGTATTGGACAGTCATTAGCAGTTCGTCATTCTGCTTATTTTGCTGCTAAGCTCCATGTATGTCTCATGCTTTGGATTAATCTTCTTTCATTGTTGCTTAGGGGTTATACTGCTCTTTAAGGCAATTGCTTGAGGTGGGGTTCTTCCATGCTGACCCTCATCCAGGAAACCTTGTTGCTACAAAGGATGGAAGTCTTGCTTATTTTGACTTTGGCATGATGGGGGAGATCCCGCGCCACTTTCGAGTTGGCCTTATTCAAGTGGTAAGGGCTTCTGATTTTGGTGCCTTCACTTGCAACTTTTGGATGTGCGGATGATTAACTTAGTAGTCTTAGGCCCCGTTTGACAAAATTTTTTTCCCTCTTTTTTTTTTCAGTTTTAAAAACTGAAAAAAAAAGAGCGTTTGGTAACCATTTTTTTTTCAATTTAAAAAACCAGTTTTTAAACTGCAGAGTAAAAAAAAAACTCCAAAAACTGGTTTTTTTTTTCACTTTTGGTTTTTTTTTTTCGACCACCACCACCACCCTCCCACCGCCGGCAGCCACCTCAGGCGACCACCGCCGGAGACTGCCGGCCGCCGGCAGCCACCTCCGGCCGCCGGCGACCACCGCCGGAGACTGCCAACAACCACCTCCGGCCGCCGGCGACCGCCGGCGACCGCCGGCCGCCGGCGACCGCCGGCGACCACCGGCAGCCACCGCCGGAGACTGTCGGCAGCCATCTCCGGCCGCCGGCGACCACCGCCGGAGACTGCCGGCCGCCGGCGACCACCGCTGGAGACTGCCGGCAGCCACCTCCGGCCGCCGGCGACCACCGCCGGAGACGGCCGGCAGCTACCTCCGGCCGCCGGCCACCACCGCCGGTGACTGCCGGCAGCCACCTCCGGCCGCCGGCGACCACCGCCGGAGACTGCCGGCAGCCACCTCCGGCCGCCGGCCACCACCGCCGGTGACTGCCGGCAGCCACCTCCGGCCGTCGGCCACCACCACCACCACCGTCGACCACCGCTACGCCCCACCACCGCCACCGCAAACCACCAAAAAAAAAAAGTCAAAATAAAAAGGGTTACCAAACACCAAAAAAAAAAACCTCAAAAAAAAAAGGGGTTATCAAACACCCACTTGTTTTTATAAAAAAAAAAAATTAAGCTACTCTTTAAAAAACTGCTCTTTAAAAACTGAAAACCAAAAAAAATTTTTTGTCAAACGAAGCCTTAATGTTTCTCTTGGCCTTTTACAGCCAAAATTTTACTTTGGATAGTTTAGAAGCACGTAAAGTTGAGTTCGTAACTATCTCTTACGGTATATTAATATGCGTGTAATTTGGATCGTATGGCTGTCGTTTGTACGAAAAAGCTTGTACGAATATGTGGTTTTTCTTTCTTGATATGAGTTATTAGTTGCGATTAGCGCTATAAGCATACCTCCTTCCCTTTGTTCCTATGCGCACCTTTAAGGTATGTACACAGTTGTTCCTGGGGTAGAAGATAATGTGACATGCAGCTCCTTTACACACTTTATCTCAGCGAGTGTTGATTTTCGGGTGAAACTGGTGAAACTCTTCTATACAAAAACCATTTTCACTTGTTGTAACTTGGAATTTGCTGGAAAATTCGGAATAAGCATAGGTTTTAAAAATGCACCAACCAGTACTTGCTCCTTGATCTCCTTTATCCTGTTAGATGAGCACGATAATGTCTAAAACGAGATCGGAAAGATACTCGCCAGCTGCTTGGCTGATCTTGCCGGATTTGGCTACAACAGATTAAGTTCTTCCTTAGATCTTCCCTCCTATCATCTCATAGATTCCTGGAGAGTAACATCCAAGCTTGCCTCTCTAACTTTCACAAAGCTGTATTTTATTCACACACACAGAGAGAGAGAGAGAGAGAGAGAGAGAGAGAGAGAGAGAGAGAGGTTTCTGATGCCCTCAGAAAACGTGATCAGGCCTAGTATTTACATTAGGTCTAATCTTTCTCTCTCTTGATTTGTTCACAACTAGCGCTAGTTTGGGGATGCTTAAGGGTTTCCTTTTCTATCTACAATAGTGACTCATTATTTTGCGAATCATTTCTTTAGACAGAGGATAATTACAGATTGGTATTGGTTATAAGTAACGTGAGATTCTAGAATCATCAGGTTACCTCATAACCTTATCGAGGACCTATTAATTGCAGTTACCACCACTAAATAACCATAATTGCTAGTCTAGGAAATTTGGTTTGAACCTTTATTACTAATTCTGCATAATTTTCCTCTACAAGAAATCCATAAAAGTGCCAAATCAATATACAGTGGGCTTGAAACATTTTATATACAATCCCTAATTGCCAAATTCACAACGTTGATAGTCTATTTGCTTAAGGAATTAAATCAATCTTCTTGTAATATACCTTACTAAAAGACTTGGCCTAAGTTTCATGCTCGAGAATGAACTAAACTTAATGAAACATCATATTCTTAAAAGAGACCATAGAAATTCATTACAATAAATAATGTTCTCAAAATCCTAGTCAAACATTACCTGGTAGCCGAGGTATTTGGTCATCATAAAGTAATTGCGTTGGAATATGAAAGCAGTGTATATTGTGAATTTTAGTTCATCACTATCACAGAATTAGAGATTTCCACATACTACTATTATTGTGAAAAATATTTTAACTAGAATGTGCGTGATAAAATATTATTTACATTGATCCTGTTTTATTTATTAGAGTAATGCACTAGTACATGACTTGAAGTCTCCACTTCCATGGTCAAGATAAACCATCTTATGAGCACTACAGCCTACTAGATGATTTCTCTAAATTCTTCTAAAGTTGTGATCATAGTGATATTATTATATTTATCAGATGATTTATATCTTCCCCGTATGAACATCTTTTACACATAAATGTGACTGCATTAAACATAAAAAACCTATGAACATGTTAAATAACCTTTTTGCTAAAAATTTTCGTAAGCATTACTCGGACTACCTCCTCTAGAAGTTCGTCTCATATTCTCCTTGATTAGCTGATGTGGTTTTGCTATCCGTTATGAAATTAAGTGTCAACAAGGTCTGCAATTTGTCCAATGCACTTGTCCCAGCATACATGTCACGCCCCCAAAAACGGGAGGCCGTGACTGCAAACCAGACCTCATGATATACCGCTATAGTTCTAAAAGTAATGGTATAAACAGAGCAACTAAAACTTCTAACGTAAAGCTTCTTTGCATAACAAAAGTCTATCACAATTCAGTCCCAAACTATTCCCTTACAAAATGATTTTCTATGCGTAGTTGCTAAACCCTAAATATTTCAATACATTACAATCAAAAGACCCCTATTTGGGTAAGATATTGTACAATTTTAAGGTTTACGAATACTATGCAAAATTTATCTCAAAACTCCCTCGATGCCATATCATTCGTTGTCACTTCCTTCACCTATGGCAAAGGCAAGGTAAAAAGAAAAGGGGCGAGCTCGAATAGCCCAGTAAGGTAGTAAAATGATAAGTTATTGAGCAAAATAAAGAGACGAATGACGATATTAAATGAAAAAGAGTAACCCATCTCTTATTATCAAATATGGAAGCAACAAAGTTAAGCATGTAATCCCATAACACATGGCTAATATATGTCGGCAATGCTACAAACATACGAAGACTATGTTGGTCATAAGACCCAAATATCGAACCAAACATACAAACATCAAACATGTGCTACCGGTAGCATATGTTAGGAGTCTATTGCTTGCTAACATCTCAAACATATGTTCAAAGGACCCTCTCAAATTTGAGAGTTGTTCCACATAGTCATTGTCAATCTTAAATTGACGGCCACAAATATACAAATGCAAAGATGTACTCATCAGGGCACAAAAGGAGGAGGGTGCACAATGTTATGAACGAAAGCAAAAGTTAAACAAATGAAACGTGAACTGATAAAGATGAACAGAATTGGACAAAGCATAAGCTTTCGGATTTCGAAAGTATATTCCCGCAGCAAAAAGCATAAAATCCCTTACCTCAATCAAGTTTTTGGACAAGAAAAACCTCAAGGAACCACTTTAATACCAAAGGAGCTTTCCAAGCCTTCTAATCTCTTTCTCTCCACCGAAAAGGGAATGAAACAGAGAACAAAAGGGTTGAAAAGAAAATAAAAGACTATTTATAAGAAAGCAAAAATTACACTATTCATTCGAAGCAAAAGAAGTTCCATTCGACCGAAAACTTCAGCCGAAAAGTGCCTTTCCGAAAATCTGATGGAAAACTATTTTCATTCGACCCAAAACTTCAGTCATCATTCTTCCTCAAATCAACACAAATTCATTCAAAGCAAAGCGGTTTCATTCGAGCGAAAACTATTTCCATTCAACTGAAAACTTTAGTCGTGCCAAAATGTCTCAGCCCTCCCAATTGATTCGAATGAATCTAAGCTTTATTCGACCAAATCCTGGACACGTTTTCCACACTTTTTCAATATTTACGAAAGAATACAAACTTTTAGGAAAAATTTTAGTGTAAGAAAAGAAATTTTTTTGGGTATTACAATACATACTGAGGAGAAGGACTTCAGCTTTTAGTTGCACAAAGCGGGAGCGGGGGCGGGGGAGCATAAGCACTTGAAAGAATTTAAGGTTAGGAGAGGCTTGAATAAATAAATGCGTAAAAGAGTATTACCATTTGCTGAATATAGTTTGTGAGAGAGAGAGAGGCTCTGCTCTCTTGAGGAGGGTAGTCAGCAACAACAAATATGGAGGCTTTATGAAGTTAAAGGAAGAGAGAAATAAGGAATTGAGTTGAAAAGGGCTTGATTTTCAGGTATTCTCACTTGTCCCATGCATCTCTGTCCAATTGACGGGATTGAGTTCCCATATGAGCTTGGGACGAGATCCTATGGAGATCCTAACTTGAGATTGCAAAAGCGAGTTTCGAAGAGAGAAGCGTCACCATGTGAGGAGTTTCGTGCAACTAAGGTTCAGCTAAAATATTTAGTTTATCGTAACATCGCATAATAATCAAATAAATAATCTCATTTTTTATTTGAACTTACCCACTCCGGTTTGTCACTTGAAGTTATAACAGTGACAACAGAAAAACCACTAATAAGTCATTTGGAATGGGCGAGTGCAAACTAGGATTGGGGTTATCATCTCCAACATAATAGATGCAAAGAGATCTTTGAGACTCGGAGGAGAAGCTGAAGTACCTATAAGAGAGATGAGTCAATAGAAGATAAAGGTAGAGGAAGAAGGTTGGAAAGACAAACGGAGATGGTTATGTAACCTTTGCCCCAGCTATAAGTTGACTACCCAAACCATATATTCACACTATTTTGATTTTGGGGTTCATTACAGATATATGGTATGTTAAGGCTCCGTAAGATACAGACGGTTCAAACGCTCCGAACAGGTTTGAATTTCATCAAAGCTGAAAGCCATGCCACTTGGACTTGAAAGTTAACGACAAACAACTTTGCAAACTGATGGGTTTAATGAGGTTTAGATCTTTAAGTTCGAAATTCGGTGAAGACTCCAACTTTATTTCATAGTTCGGTTTGAAGCGCATTCACAGACAGTATATCTGTTACTTGGCATTTATATGCTGTGCGGATGATAGGTGAGATAGAAGTACAACTTATCATTTGGGGAAGCCTCTATAAATTAAAAGGCAAGACTTATGTGAAGGGGGATCTGAATCCAAGGTCGAAAAATTAGTGAGAGAAAAAAAGGTTAGTATCAGAAATAAGTATGATATAGTATACCCAATACCGTCGAGCAGCATGGCCTACAGGTACGGGGTTCCATCAACTAGTTGGTAGAAGACGTAAAATCATGGGTTGATCTCCTTAATTCATTTAAATTAGGTTTCTTTATGTTCTAAGTTGATTTCTTGTTTCCTTTCATAGAATCAGAGGTTTTTATCAATGGTTTACTCCGTAATCCCCACAACGAGAAAATAAACTTCGACAGTAAAACTTATTGCCAATGGATGTGGTTATGAGTCTTGATCTTGATCCATCTTTGTTTCTAATGGCCTTAAAAATGTGCCAACAAAGGGAGTGCGACCAATCTGTCCTATATGTAGAACAAGAAACCAGTGTCTTTTATCTTCCTTTCTCAACAGAAACGTACTGTGCGTTTTGCTAAGGAGCACTGACTCAAGTGCAGTTGCGGATACAGAACGGATACGGATACGCATATACGGCATTTATGAAACTTTTAGGATACGATTGTGGCTAAGATAGGTCAAATATTATATGATATAATGCTTTTATAAATAAGCAAACAACATTTTTAATTGCGAATTGTCTTGTTTTCAACTACAAAAAAAAATGTCATAAAATCAGATTTATAACTTTTTAATAAGTATACCTTCTATTAAAAAAAATGTCAAAAAATTATTAGCTTAGTATTTGCAATAACTGGACTGACTATGTTATATGGATTCGGCACGAGTGTCCAAGTTGGATACATGGACAAGTATCGAATTTGTCTATTTTAAACCCAAGACACGGGACACGACAAAATATACCTATCTAATTCTTGTTTGTTTAGTTATTCCTTGGGTTTACATGGTGTTTTAAGTTTAGCAAATGATTTTAAGTTAAAACTGAGATGATTTCAAAGCAATAATGAACTAAAAGAAACACTATAATATAGTGCCCTTGGTGGCATATCCTACGGGATGTGTCAGACACATATCCCATACTCATGTCCATGTGTCGAGTGTCCGACACGGGTACTTCACGCATTTTGAAGAGTCCATGTAACATAGAAGACTGATCCTTTTCTTTGAACCCAACCACAATTAACGCTAGCAGGGGATGCTAAAGGGTTTCCTATTCTAGGTACAATAATATTCTAGGATCATAATGTTATCTCATAACCTTATCTTTAACTTATTATTAAAATTTATACAACTATATAATCATATTTGCACTCTAGTCCAGAAATATTATTTAAGCCCTTACTGCCGATTATCTTCAAACTTTCCCTTAAAAAGATATTCACAAAAGTCTCAAAATTAATTTATTTCAATTTTGAAACATTTATATCGAGTCCTCGCCTACCTAATTCATAACCTTGGATCTAGTAATTGACCTTACTAAAAGACTTGGCTACATGACAAAAATAAATTATCTCAAGGCAATATCATATCCTCAAAAGAGAACGTAGAACTTCACGACAATATGAAGAAAATTCTGGAATTCCTTATCTGAAAGTGATTCAGTACAAGACTTTTATACATGAAGGTATCGCTATTCTAGGAAGGTTTGACATATTGCTATCCTAGGAAAGTTTGACTTGTTGCTAATCTAGGAAGGTTTTACTAATTTACAGCTAATCTCCTATACTTGGAAATACAAATTTGTCCCAGAAATCTTGGGATCTCCATCAATTCTGAATTTCCAACACTCCCCCTCAAGCTGGGGAGTAGATATTTTCCATCCCTAGCTTGCTCACAATCCTGTAAAATGCTGAACTTGCCAATCCTTTAGTCAAGATGTCTGCTAATTGGTCCTCCGTAGATATGTAGGGAGTGCAAATCAATCCACTTTCAAGCTTCTCCTTTATGAAATGTCGGTCAACTTTCACGTGTTTAGTTCTGTCATGCTGAACTGGATTATGCGCAATGTTGATTGCAGACTTGTTGTCACAATAAAGCTTCATTGGGGTCTCTAATTTAATCTTCAAGTCTTTGAGGATAATCTTGAGCCATAACAACTCACAAGTACCTTGTGTCATCGAACGAAACTCCGCCTCTGAACTAGATCTTGTCACAACTGATTGTTTCTTTCTCCTTCAGGTTACTAAATTTCCACCAGGAAAGGTACAATACCCAGAAGTTGATGTTCTGTCGGTAAGAGAGCCTGCATAATCAGCATCTGTATATGCTTCTAGTTCCATATTTGTGCCCTTTCTAAAGAGAATCCCTCTTCCTGGGCTGCCTTTCAGATATTGTAAGATCTGGTATACTGCATCGAGATGGACATCCTTAGGGTTTTGCATGAACTGACTCACCACACTCACTGCGTATGCAATATCAGGCCGCGTGTGTGACAAATAGATTAGCTTCTCAACAAGTCGTTGGTACATGCCTTTGTCTGTTGGTTCTCCTTCCATGAACTCTGCTAGTCTATGATTTGGCTCAATAGGCGTGTCCAATGGTCTACGACCAAGTTTACCTGTTTCTTCTAGCAGATCAAGAACATATTTCTGCCGTGAAACAAAGATTCCTTCCTTTGACCGAGCTACTTCTATTCCTAAGAAGTACTTTAATTTCCCAAGATCCTTTATTTCGAATTCTTTTGCTAAATACTTGCGAAGCGCTTCCTTTTCATCTGAATCATTTCCAGTTACTATAATATCATCTACATAAACTATCAACGGCGTAACTCCCCCTGAAGTTGAATGCTTGATAAATAATGTATGATCGCCCTGGCTCTGTTTGTACTTCATATTCAACATAGCTTTAGCAAATCTTCCAAACCATGCCCGAGAAGATTGTTTGAGCCCATACAATGCCTTTCTTAGTCTGCACGCCTTGTTTTTACCCAGATTTATCCCAAAGCCAGGTGGAACTTCCATATAGATTTCCTCCTCAAGATCTCCATGTAAAAAAGCATTCTTCACATCAAATTGTTCTAAAGTCCAATCATAGTTTGTTGCTAAAGATAACGACACCCTAACTGTATTCATGTTCGCCATTGGAGCAAATGTCTCCTGATAATCCACCCCATAGGTTTGTGTATATCCCTTGGCTACTAGTCTCGCTTTGTACCTCTCAATGGATCCATCAGATTTATACTTCACTGTGAAGACCCATTTGCACCCTACTGGTCTCTTCCTAGTTGGTAATTCCACTATTTCCCATGTCTTATTCTTCTCCAAGGCCTCCATCTCTATTCTCATTGCATGCTTCCATTCCTCTTTACCAAATGCCTCAGATAATGTTTATGGGATGGCTACAGTGTTTAGATGAGCAAGGAAGTTTCTGTGTGAGGTTGAGAATTTTTCAAAGGACGCAAAATTGGATAAAGGATGTTGTGTGCACTTTCTAACACCCTTTCTTGTGGCTATAGGCAGATCCAAATCAAGGATAGTAGGTGGTACTCCATTTGAAACACTTACCTCATTCCCAAGTGACGATTCGGTTTCTTGAACTTGCACAGGATTGATCACGGGCTTGATTCTTCTTGAGTGGACCTTTAGTGGCATTGTAAGTGTAGCGTTTATGGGCCTGGATGGTTCTTCAGAAAGGTTTGGAAATGATTCAATTGGTTCAGCTTCAGAATCCCCTCTAGAAATGAGTTCCACTTCAGGAATGGATTTAGTTTGCACAGGAGATGTTTTAACTAACATTCATGGTCCTCTAAAAAACAGATCCTTATCTTCCATAGATGATGTTTCCCTCTGAAGATAAGGACTAGAAAAGTAACTTTCTTCTTCAACAAATGTGACATCGGCTAAAACATAAGTTTTACGAGTAGTAGGATTGTAGCACTTATACCCTTTTTGAGTAGGTGAATATCCTGTGAAGACACACTTGACAGCTCTAGGATCAAGCTTGCTCCGACAACTAAAGTGAACATGAACAAATGAGATACATCCGAAAACTTTAGGATCTAACTTAGTTGACACATTGAAGTCTGGAAAATACTGAGAAAACACCTCCATTGGACTTTTAAAGTCCAAGACTCGAGACGGGATACGATTTATTAGGTGAGCAGCAGTGAGGATAGCTTCCCCCCAAAAGATTTTTGGAACATTCTTTTGGAACAAAAGAGCACATACAGAGGCTAAAAGATGACCATTTTTTCTTTCGGCAACCCCATTTTGTTGAGGTGTGTCAACACATGATGATTCGTGAATAACTCCCTCCTTTAGAAAGTATGGAGACAAAATTTGATTAAAGTAGTCTCTAGCATTATCTTTCCTCAACCTCTTAATTCCAACATTGAATTGAGTTTTGACCATTGTATGAAAAATAGGAAAAATGTTGCTCACATCAGATTTTTGTTTTAGCAAATAAATTCATGAAACTCGAGTGTAATCATCAATGAATGAGATAAACCAACGAGCCCCTGAAATGTTGGGGACTCGAGATGGACCCCAAATGTCACTGTGGATCAAAGAAAAAGGAATTGTAGTTCTCTTATTACTCAAAGGAAAGGAAACACGTCGGTGTTTAGCAAATTCACAAACATCACAGCGAAAATCGTTTGCATTGACATTTTTGAACAAATATGGAAACATGACACTAAGAATGCTAAAGGAAGGGTGTCCAAGTCTAAGATGATGAAGCCAAATTCGGTCTTTGTTGGAATGAGGATTGCTGGCGAGAAAGGAGAGAGGTGAGTTGTTCCCATTATTCACTTGGCCACTAGGTAACTCGAGATAATAAAGACCATGTCTTACCCTAGCATGTCCAATCGTCCTCCTCGTAAGTTGGTCCTGAAATACACAAGAAATACGAGAAAATACCACACTACAGTTTAGATCCTTTATAAGTTGATGTATAGACACAAGATTTGTAGATAACTTAGGTACATGCAGCACGTTTTACGGGTAATGGATGGACTTAGGACGATGTTTCCTTGGCCGGCAACAATGGCCAGGGATCCATCAGCAATGGCTATTTTTCTGTTACTTGGACATGGATGGTGAGGAATGTGTGAAGAATGGGTCATATGATCGGTTGCCTCGGAATCAATAACCCGGGAATTTGAAAATTCTGAACTAGAGGCACTTAAAGCATACGAGGAATGAAGCTTACCTGAATTTGCCAAGGAACAAGTACCTTTAGACTTCTCTAATGAATCAAGGAGTGATCTGAGCCTTCCTATGTCTTCTTTGTTGAATTCATTCTCCTCTCCGCCGCTGAAATTTACATCACCACGTGACATGTCTTCCTTAGATTGAGTCATGTGCACTTGGCTTCGTACTTTTTCACTTCTAGGTCCTGCATTCCAGCGAGAACTTTGTGGTTTTCCATGAAACTTCCAGCACTGCTCTCTAGTATGATGAGGCTTTTTACGGTAAGTACACCACATTTTATCCCCGTTTAATGGCCGAGACTCCATTCGCCCAACTTCTGAATTTGCAGTATGTGAGGCCGATGTTTTTTTCAGCATAAAACTTCAGGTTCTTATTAATAAATTTCCCTAACATTGCTGATTCTTCAACCGGTTGAGCATAAAGCATCACTCCCCTTCGACTTTCTTCAGCATTAATGATGGAGATGGTGGTAACTCCTCTTTTCCCAAAATTTGAATTCTCACTTGATCTAACTCCATATTTAAACTGGTGAGAAAATCATAGGTTCGATCCTTTTCAATGAAATTCTTTAACACAGCTGCACGTCGCTGCACTTCATCCCAATGCACCTATAATGATCCATTTCTTGCCATATATTCTTCAAGAGATTCGCATACTCCGTAACTGAGCGATCTCCTTGTTTTGTGTTCGAGATTTTACTCTTAATCTCAAAAACTTGAGCAGCATCCCTTACCTTAGAATCGGTCTGTTGTGCGGCTTCCCATATTTCTTTAGACGTTGGTAGAAACATAAATGTATCACTAATTTCTGGCAACATGGAATTCCATAGCCAAGACATGACCATGGAGTCCTCTTCATCCCAAGCATCAAATCCAGGATCTCCCTTCTTGGGCCCAGTACCAAGGAGATGACTTAAATTTCCCTTGCCTTTCAGAAAGGTCCGCACCAATTGAGACCACTTCATATAATTTTTGCCATTCAATCTGTAGGCAGATTGAATGTTTTGTAATTCTCCTACTGTTTGATTGAGTGTTACCTCTTCGGATTGGCCACTGTGAGCTCTCCCAGTTGTGGAAGACATGTTGAAACCCTTTTTGAAATAGGAATTAAAGGGAAAAGAATGGTGATAAAGATCAGTGGGGAAGAAATGTTGGACAAAGGGTTATAAATGCCGGAGAATAAGAACGGAGACTGCTGTAAGAAATTTCAACAACGAAGGCTGAAGATAAAGTGTGCAGAAAACTCTATTTTTGATCTGAAAACAGGGTTGAAACAGAGCACAAACAAATAGCACTATGGTCTCGGCAATGAAGGCCTATGTATCGAGGTTTCCGATCCCAGAAAAGAGCCTAAAACTCTGATACCATGAAGAAAATTCTGAAATTCCTTATCTGAAAGTGATTCAGTACCATGAAAGAGCCTAAAACTCTGAAATTCTGAAATTCCTTATCTGAAAGAGCCTAAAACTCTGAAAGTGATACCATGAAGGTATCGCTATTCTAGGAAGGTTTGACATATTGCTATCCTAGGAAAGTTTGACATGTTGCTAATCTAGGAAGGTTTGACTAATTTACAGCTACTAATTTACAGCTAATCTCCTATACTTGGAAATACAAATTTGTCCCAGAAATTTTGGGATCTCCATCAATTCTGAATTTCCAACCCAATAGATAATGTATTCAACATCCATAACACATGTTACCTAATAGCCAAAGTATTGATCATTATAAAATAATTGCACTCATTGGAATATCAAAGCAATGTACATTACGATTTGAGTTCATCACCATCTCGGAACTGCAAATTTTCCCCTTATTAGTACTGTCGTGAAAAATATTTTATCAGTGACAAGCTAAAATATTATTCACATTGGTCCATTCACAGCTTTATGCTAATGCACTAGTACTGGACTTGAAGTCTCCACTTCCATGGTCAGAATAGACCATCTCATTATGCACTACAACCTAGTAGATGATTTCTCTAAATTCATGTAAGAACAACAAAGTTTCTCTAAGGTGCGTATAACTATTTTATTATATGTATCACATGAAATCTGAGTATAATTATCTCCGTGCACTTAAGTCGTATCACATATAATACACATAAAACAATAACATACATGACCAATTAATGAAACGTGCAGTATCATTTAAACCAGGAAAACGTCAATAAAATATCAAGACAATATTAGCTCGTTTCATTTCTCGATGTATACCGATGGTTACAAATTTCGAAATATTTGTTCGGTCATTAGAAGGGCCGACATTCACGTGGTGCACGAATCCCTTTGAAGGTTCAATTTCGAATAAGGGTCAATGTCTGTAGGTCTGCAACATTTGGAGATGATTTGAAGCGTCTGAACTCATCGATACCAAGCAAAGAGACAAGTAAGCTGTTACCGGCTTTATTGCAAAGTTGAGGGCTCTCATATTTGCTTGCAGATGGGGTTTAATTTTAGGACGAGTTTCTCAAATGGAAGAACAACTTTTGGCATGAACTGTTAACTGCTCTGATGCCCCATGATTCCGTTGGACGCGATGATATGCACATAGTACCTGAAATGGAGTTGTATCTTAGCAAAAGAAGAACCGCTAGGGTGGCTATGGAACTGAACCCCCGACGTTGGCAGTAGTTGAAGCCATGAAGATATACCTGGTCATAGTTAGAGCTAGAAAGTGAGCAGAACCTAAAAAGGTAACTATGATGAATGGAAATGCTCGTTCTTGGATGATCTGTAGAGGATCTCTTTGAAGACCTTTTGAAACAAGATTTGATCACCTTTCTAAAAGTGAAGCGGCCTCACGCAGGGGAAAATGAGGATTTGAGGTATTGTCCTTACCATCACCTGTTAAGTGATTCCTTAAAGGAATGCTTTGTCCTGAAAAACTGAACGATAAAATTCAGGAACCTTGATTGAACTACCATCAAAGTACCACCTCAGGAGACGACAACATCGGACTGATTTAGGGATTGGCTCAAAGTCCCTCTGAGATTGTGGCTAACGAGAAATATGAAATATACCGTGCTGGACACGATGCAGGACGAAGATTATATTGTCAATTTACGTGAAGGAATAAAGGAAAAGAAAAGTGCCACCTCAAAGACTAGCAATGGTAGTCCTGTGGCATTGAAAGAGAAACCGAGATAGTCTAAGGTTTCAAAGAAGAACAAAAGAGCGAAGGTGAGTAAGGAGGAACAAGCAGAGAAACAAAAGAAGAGATTACATAAGGAAACGTGTGATGACTTTTTCTTAGATAAATTTCTGCTTCAATTGCCTTGTTTTCCAGTTACACTAGAGGATTTTATTCCTCCCGAATCACGAGCAGAGGTACCATTGTAGTTCGATGAGGAGGAGAAAAGATGGGATGCTTACATGCATGATAATAGTTGTCATCATTGACGAGAAGGGGAGTTTAGGAAGGCATGCTGACGGAGACCTCCAAGGCAAGGATATTCTAGTCCAACATGGAGAGCCTTCATGGTTTCATTCTAATGAAAATCCTTCGAGAAAGACACAGGCCAATTGAGCTCCGTCCTGACAATGTTATCTCAATAAGAGAAATATAGGCCGCCGGCATATGAAGCCCCATAGTCACATCTACGAAGACCTCCACATTAAGGAAAAACTACGCCGACATGTAAAGCCTTGATTGGATGAAAGCCTTCAAGCCGCCACCACAAAGTCACAACAGAAAGAGTCATATCTTCTGTTGAAATATGGTGGAAAAGCGTGAAGACATTCGTCATAAATGGGTTGCCTCACTTGAGAACAAAGACGTTCATGTCAGTAAACTTGCTCAAAATGTTCAACACGGGGATTCATTACTGGTTCTAAACGAGCCTTACTTTTTGTAGATTCTCACAAAAGAAAGATTTATGCCAAGAGAAGTGTGGCATCAGTAGTGAACAAACATAGATGTAGCAGGTGCTGTTGCTGAAAAGAAAAATACAAGTTTGCAAAGAAGCAAGTAAGAAAAAAGGACTCTCCTGCCCCTATCTTCCATTCACTGAAGGAAACAACAAAAGTTTGTCTCAGCAAAATGGTTGTGTTAGCTAATTGCCGACATCAGGAGAAGTATGATGGAAGAAAAAAAAAGTATGCTCCTCTGTCGAAAAGAAAGAGACCTGCCCGGTTCTTTTCGTACTTGTGAAAAGTAGATAGATCTGTGTACATATGTTAATGTGCAAGCACTTGTGTGCAATAGATGGCACACAACTGATCTTCCAAGAAGCCATAGTTCATTTATTGTTAAAAGGGATAAAGTGCAGATTGATTCTTCACACTTGCATATATGTATGTATGGATAAGTATAGAGCTTTCTGTTGACATTGACACACATTTTTGCAAACTGATGGGTTAAATAAGGTATAGAACTTTGGAGACTCAAACTTAATTTCAATGTTTGGTTCGCAGATGACCTCAAAGACATGATAATTGTTTACTTGGTTATGATAAGCTTTCCGGAGGATTGGCGAGATGGAAGTAGGACTTACCAAAATACTAAAATCAAAAATCATGTAAGCGTCAAATATCATCTGGGGAAGCCTCTAGAACACGAAAGGCGAGTCTAACATGGAGGGATGAGGATCCAAGATCAAAACATTAGCAAGAGAGGAAAAAGAGAATAAAAAATAAAAGAAAACAGAAAACCCAAAACCCAAAACCTTCAAGCAGCACGGCATACAGGTACAGGGTTCCGAACACTGGTTGGTCGAAGACACTGTAAAGTCAGGGTTTGATCCCAGTCATTTGATAAATCCATATTTCCTTACATTCTGAGTTGATTTCTTGTTCAATTTCATAATATGGGAGGTTTTCGTCTTTCTTTTACTTGAGGGTACAATTACCGATTTGATATTTGTCAGATCAGAGAAGAAACCACAACTACATAAAAAACCATTGGTGATAAATTTCAAACATAAATAATTTAACCTAAATAATTAAATCACATTCATATCAAAATCACAATCCTATTTTGATTTCTTTAATGAATGTGGGTTTCGAGTAACTTACCAAATATGGGTAGAAGGGTGAAATCCTCAAAGCCCTATGTTTCTCTTTCTTCTCGCTTTGGACGACGAAACTCAGTTTATCGATAAAATACAAACTGATCAGTTTATTTCTCTAAACTTGGTAAATAATTCAAAAGACCCCTAAGCATATATCACTTATTCAAACATACCCTAAAAGGTTACTATAACTACGAAGGTAGCCCAAAATAAAATAATTGGTTATAGATTATTTGGGGTCTTACGTCTAATAAATGGCAAAGGGCATTTTGGGCACAAGCAGTAACCGCTACAAACACGTATGCCTATGTATATTAATATTCGTATACTCGTGCACACACACACACACACACACACACACATATATATATATATATATATATATATATATATATATATATATATATATATATATATATATATATATATATATATATATATAGGGAGCTAATCCGTTGAGAGCGCTAGCAAAATAGGATAAGTTGCTACCGCGATCTAACCGTTCACGCGCGATCTGTGGACGGTCCAGATCTTTTTTTTACGTTTTTTTAAGTACGTTCACTACATTATGTAGCGGATAATTTTTGGACAAAAATACCCTCCAGCTCCATCCGCTACATTGTGTAGCAGACGAGTTGGCATTACTTTTTCTCTCATTCTCTCCTTTCAATCATTATTTTTCTGACATGTTTGTCTCTCTCTCTCCCCCTTTTCTGTCATCAATGCTTGTGTCCTCTCTCATTTCTCTTTCTCTCAAGAATAGCCAAGATCAAATTCTGGAGCTTAACCTTCACCATCAAAATGGAACTGGACGACGGCGTCATTTGTTGTTGCTGATATAACTGAAAAGTCTCTGGCCTTGTACTGGACGCGGGACGGGTACGTGTTGTTCCTCGCGTGACCGCATGCTTTCCGCAACAGCGAGGAGGGAAGCGAAAGCAGAGCCGACATCGCGTGGAGCGACGTCGTCTGCGCATGACACCGGCGGCGGCTTCTTCCAGTTCTCGTTCGGCCTCCTGCGTCAGGCATTGCCTCGCTGTGCTTGCCGACGTCAGCATCTACACAACTTGTACAAAAAAAACTGGAATAGAAGGCGTTTGTAGCCCATGAAGTACGTTAGTGCTCGTCCGCTACATAATGTAGCGGACGACTTAATCTAGAAAGAAGCAATTTTGTTCTTTTTGCTCTCTCTTTCCACCTCCTCTCTCTCTATGTAATCCTTGTACTTTTCATGGATTTCTGCCCTCTTTGGTCTCACCGCTAACTCGCTCTTTCTAGCCTCGTCACGGGCTCCACCCCCCACGCTGAGCTCACCGTCAAGGAGCGCGACCTCCTCTCTGTCGCCTACAAGAACCTCATCGGCTCACTCCACGCCGCCTGGCGAATCATCTCCTCGATCGAGCAGAAAGACGAGTCACAGAAGAACGACGACCACATGGCTCTCGGTAGGGACTACAGATCCAAGGGTGCGATTCCCCAGATGAGAAACTCCCTCTGCTAATCTACTTCCACGGCGGCAGCTTCATCACCGAAATCACCTTCTCACCTCTGTACCACAACTATCTAAATTCAGTCGTTGCCAAAGGGAATACCGTAGCTATTTCTGTCGAGTACAAGTTGGTAAGGTGGATGTGGGTATTGGCAGAATGTCTGTAATATTGTCCACTACATTATGTAGCGGATGATATTTTACAAAATATAACATCTTGACTTGGAGATTGGGGGTATATTTGTCAAAAAATTGTCCGCTACATAATGTAGCGGACAGACTTAAAAAACACGCAAAAAAAGATCTAGGCCGTCCACAGATCGCGCGTGGGCTGTCAGATCGCGCTAGCAACTTAACCCATTTTGCTAATGCTCTCAACGGATCAGCTCCCATTTATATATATGTATATGTACATATATATATATATATATATATATGTATATGTACACACACACACATATATACTTATGTATATGTATGTATGTGTGTGTGTGTATGTATAGATATGTGTATATGTATGTATAGATATGCGTGTACATATTTTTGTTTCTGTATATGGGTATTATATGTATGGTACACACATGCACACACAAGCATATTTGTGTGCATGTGGGTATGTAATATAGGGTCTGCATCTAGTCCCACTCTTAATATGCCAACTTAGCCCCAGCGAATTTTGATATGTTGTGTTCCATGTGTGCGTCTTATGGTGTTGGGTGTCCTTTACATGATGAATTTACCACATGTTCTTTAGTCATTTACATTGATTATGAACTTGAGCCATTTGCTTTACATTCTGTAAGCGTTAATATGTTATTTTTTTTTTCAGCTTGTGCACTTTGTTAATCGTGACTCTCTGGGTTTGGCAAATGACTTTCTCTCTCTCGGATTTATTCCTGAAGATGTTGATATACAGTCAGTTTCAGATGCCCTGCGAAGATCCTTTGGCAATGGAACTAGAAGATCACAAGATTTTCAGGTTGCCATCTGAGATTTCTTATGTTCCTTGATAATTTTGTTGTCCACTGTACTTAAGATCTGGTGTTGATTTTCCTTAGAATTGCTAAGCCAGTAGGAAGGCATGATAATAAAGAATCTGAACTCGTCAGTCTTTGTGTATAACCTAATGTTACTGTTCCATGCTTCACTGAATGGATGGAACTCTGCACGTTAATCAGAGGAAGTCACAAAGTTTTTCTTCTACGTCTCATGTGCTGAAGACTCGGGACTATGATATCTGAAATTTCTTCCTGTTTCATACATCAAAATCTGCGTATAAATAAACTAAACTTTCCTCGTCTAGTGGTGTAAAAGCAACGACCTAACTGCTGGATCTAGGTTTTTTACTCTTGGTATGCTACTGACTGAAAATCAAAAAATCAATTTCAGCCTAGACAGCTAGTATTTATCACAAGGTCCAACTACACAAAGTCCAAGAAGATGACATAGAAAAATGCTGAATTGGCGCTTCTATTGATAGTTCCAGACCTTGCAACTTTGGTTAGCACCGGATGCGGATGTGGCTCTGTTGCGGCTCGCGCACAGGGTACTTGTCCGGAGGTATTTACTTTTTAAATTGATTTTCTGAATCTTGGGTGCAATTTAAACACGGTAGGGACACGCACCTAGGGTTTATTGGCAGAGAGGAGAGAGGTAGAAGAAAAAGAAGAAAGAGAGAAGGAGAAGGAACAACAGCCACCGGAGAGTGCCAGCAGCAGCGGCGACCGGGTCATGTCCGGCAGCAGCCGCCACGGGCTTCTCGTTGCAGAAATCTGTTCACGTGTGGTTTTGATTTATAAGTTCTGTTTCCTTTAAGTGACAGCGGTTCGTAAGGGTGACGGCTGTTTATAAGGGTGACAGCTCTATCCAACTTCCTATATATTTTGTGTAGGTACCAGTCGTTTAAACTAGCTCGAATACTTTTTAGAAATAATAGTAATGCCATAACTTGTACAACATATCCGTATATGGCTATACACTTCTAATATTTCTAAGAGTATCTTTGGAACCATGGAATTGAGTGAATTTCATTTCAAATACTTAAATTTTGTTGTTTGGAACATTTAAAAAAGGACTGGGAATTGGATTTCATGAGATTTGAGTAGATCTGTTTCTGTAGTGTGAAATCTGACGAAAAATGGTCGAATTTCATGGGATTTAGATTTGCTTGAATTAAAAGTACTTATTTACCTATCTTACCCTCTTCTAAATCTCTCCAACAATGAACCCACCATGTCTTCTTTGCTGCTACCGCCACACCACTTTTGCTACCACCATCGACACCACTATTGCCACCAGTATAGCCACTACCACCACCACTAGTGCCACCATTGCCACCATCACTGCCAGCGCTAATGCCACCACTATCACCGCCATTGCTACTGCCACCACCACTACTGCCATCGCCGCCACCACGACGACTGCCATTACCACCACCGCTACCGCCACCATCGTTGCCGCCACCAACTCCACCGCTGCTGCCACCACCACCTCCACGCTACTGCCACCACTACCACCACCAATGCCACAGGTACCACCACCGCCACCACTACCTTCACACCACTTTTATTATCACCACTAGCACCATTACTGCCACCACCACTACCGCCACCACCATCACCACTAGCGCTACCATCACCAATGCTGACGCCACCATGGCGGTCGCTGCTGCCGCCACCAATATCGCACCATCGCTACCGCCACACCCACTTCTACCGCCGCACCACTTTTGCTACCACCATCAGCATCACTACTGCCGCCACCACCACCACTACCGCTGCAGCCGCCGCCGCCACCGCCGCTGCCACCACTATTGGCATCATCACTACTACCATGTGGTGGCACTAACACACTTAAAATCACTTACCGTAGTTTATTTTTCATTGTAAGTCAAGGATATTATTGTCTATAAATTTATTACCTTTCCATTTCCTTTGTTCTCCAAAGACAAAATATGAATTATGTGATTTCCATTCCCTTCCTTTCCAAATAAAAAAAAGTGAATTGAATTCCAAATCCAATTCCGTATTTGAAATCCAAATCCTAAAAGAATTGGTTCCAAATAGACTCAAAAGCAGCCCACCAACTAATATCTCTCTTATTGTGTGTTTGAAATATTATTTACACGAATAATATATGTTGATGTTTATTTTCCGTATTGTATTTTTTGAGAAAATCACGTATTGGCACCCATGTTGTATCCACACCTGCACCGGAATCCAATGCTTCTTAGCTTATATTTAACAGTTTTGTAGGTGACGCATCCCATAGAAACAAATGGCATCCAAATTTACCAAATGGGAGATTAAACATATATATTTGTTTTTTGGCATTAATTCGATAAAAAGCAGTGAATCCCTTTGATAGTGACAACAAGATGGGATAATATAGTAAAGTAAAACACATGAAGAATAAAAATAAATACTAGATTCAAGTCACCGCTCTATGAGCAGTGTTTGTCATAGAATCATAACATGCACCATATACGAGACAAATGCACGGGAGTAAAAATGATGTCACCTTCTAAGAGAAACAGCTTTGTAAAATGCTGGATGTTTTAGATGATTGAACACCCATTTGAAGAGTTAAATTAAGACTCTAGGATATATCTCTTCACCAACAGTCAGTGAAGAATGGATGTATGACATTTATAGTATCCCAATGATACATGTCAACTGAATTATAAGGCAAACTTAGATAGTTTGACTCGTAAATTTAGCTAAATATTAGATGGATGTCAAAAAATCAATGTCATAAAAGATTGAGTTCTGTCATGATCTTCTGGCTTGGACTAATTCACGGTCCTTGATTGACTGGACCAGTTGAGTGATTTGTGGTTCTTGTTTGGCTTTACTACGTGCTGCATTAATACCATTGCATCTCAGGAAATATCTTCGGCCTTCTTCATTTCTATTCCTTGTTTCATTGAAAGCAATTCTCTCTACTGTGATCTTGGAGAGGTCTCTACCAATTCTTCTTCTTGGTTTCACAAAAATCTTGATTACATTTTCTTGCCTCTGAAGAAGTTTGTTTGGTGAATAGAAGAGGAATGTGATTCCAGCTCTATTCTTTTCCAACTTAAGCTGCCCCTCACTTATTGGTTGCGGTTGGATTTGCTGAGAGATAGTCCATTAAATAAGTGTTACACCTACAAACTCGCACGCTCACACATGTATATATATGCATACTTATATACGTCTGAATGTGTGTTCACATGTATATGGGCATATTCATTAACAATTATATAGATTGATGAGTACGTGCGTTTGCACAGATCAATCTTCTTTAAGACTTATGTTGAGAATTAAAGTGAAATGGACTTGTAAATTGCATCGTATTGTAGGCTATAATGAACCAACTATATGATGTTATGTACGAGTTCAACTTTTCTCTTCCTCCGGACTATGCTTTGGTGATAAGAGCGCTTGGATCACTTGAAGGGACTGCAAAAGCACTAGATCCTGAATTTAAAGTCATTGAGAGTGCATATCCTTTTGTGATCGGGAGACTTTTGGCTGACCCAAATCCTGACATGAGGAAAATATTGAGAGAACTTCTTATCCGTAATGATGGCTCCGTAAGATGGAATCGGCTAGAACGGCTGGTAGGTAATTTATGATTCTGTTTCTCTTTACTGCTGGTTTTTTGTAGCATTGAATTGTAAAATTTTCGTGTTTATTTTCTGTACTATCCGCATATAACTTCATGATTATTTTCCTCTATGCAAATTGTACGTACGTCGGTTCATCTCATTGTTAGGTCAGCATTGCCTTATCATATATGAGCTAAATTCTGCAAGAATGGGGTCTTTGATACCAACTGATCTGATCTTGTTAATATCTTATTGTGAGTTGTGACCACAAGGTACAAAGGATCTTGATTGCTAGGTTTCTGAAACTTAGTTGCACAAAGCGGGGGCGGGGGCGGGGAAGCGTAAGCACCAAGAAGAATCTGAGGTTGGGAGCGGCTTGAATAAATAAACGTGTAAAGAGTATTATCATTTGTTTAGCATAGCTTACATAGATAGCAACAACAGACAAGGAGACTTTAAGGACTTGAAGGAAGAGAGAAACAAGGAATTGAGTTGAAAAGAGCTTGATTTTCATGTATTCTATCACTTATTCCATGCATCTCGATCCAGCTAGCGGGATCGAGTTCCCATCTTAGCTTGGGACGAGATCCGATGGAGCTCCTAACTTGGGATCGCAAAAGCGAGTTTCCGAGAGAGAAACGTCACCATATTAGGAGTTTCCTGCAACTATGTTCTGAAAAGCATTTGGAAACTAATCTATGTAACTACACTTACTATACGTCAGTATTTAATGACATGTTACATGACAAACAGATGAAAATTTGCCTCCATTATTTACCCTTGCAGGATGTATAACAAGCCGCAGTCTGATTCTTAATTAGAAACTGATGTTTTGAGAAAAGGACTTTATTGCTAGGGTTTTCAAGTGAATGTGTTTGGATAAGGTAGAATGGAAGAAACAATTTTATGTTTGGACAAAGGCTTAATTCAGTTGACTTATTTACCACTGGATCTGCCTTTTCAACTGATAGATTCGAACTTTGGAGAATTTATTCTCTGTGGAAATGAAACCTTTTGTTCGTCGCCAAACAACTTGTCAACCATTGTGTCCTTGATAAGTGGCATTTTGCTATTGACACTTTTCTTTTTCCAGTCGTTCTACCAATCACCCTGAAGAATTATGTGGATTCCCTAAACTGAAATTTACCTACCCCCTATTTAGATGTTATATAGTTAAAGCCCGTGCTGCAAATACTATTGAGTGACCTGTACTGAAACGTTGTTGGATACGCCGGGGGCTTGATTTCAGTTGGAGGTTGTAGTCATTCATGTCCTTCGCTTAGGAGGTTGATCTGAATCTCCCAAGTCGTCGCCAAGCTGTTAAAGTCCCGTGCCGGTGCACGTGCATGTGGTCTGCTACACGGTTTCTTCAAAACGGAATTGATACTTTGAGATGATGAGATCAGTACTCTCTCTCTCTCTCTCTCTCTCTCTCTCTCTCTCTCTCTCTCTCCCTCCCCCTCCCTCCCGGTAGAAACGCATTGTAGCCCTCCACAATGCTTCTTTTTTTATTATAAAGCCTAATTGTGTTAACGACTTGCTATGTACTAAATCCATGTATCAACGATATGAAAATAGACTAACTGTTGACTTCCTCTTCAAGTCAGCCTTTTTGATCTAATATCAGACTAGCCCCTTAAATCATGTGTATTTTTTGCAGATCCTGGCTAAGATTTCAGCTGATTTATGAGACCTTAAAGGGTGTAATTGTCCTGTTAAATCTTCTATGAAGTATCATGTAATATAATAACTGCTTTAGTATGTACTTGTGCCTATCTATCTTTCGAACTTATTCTATGTGCAAGTAACCCGAAGTGTCAAAAGATGTTAAGTCCGATTCTTAGACACAGAGTCCTTGTAAAATAGAATTTATAAGATGATTATGTAACTACGTACACTAGACCTTAAAATTCTTCAGCATATATGTATTATTAAAAATGTTATTATGTTGATATTTTATTTTATATTTTCGTTTTATTGTTATCAACTTAATTTTTTATTGGGGCTTCCAATGGAGCTACAAGACTTGGACCCAGTGAGGCTTAGGGTATAAGGACTTGATCCTCACATCATCGGAACCCAGATGAGCTAGAGGGCCTAATTGCTGATCCCTTATGTGACTTCGGTGATGAGTATCGAAGATTTGAATATGTTGTGCCTAAGTATATGCATACGGTTCTCCAGTAGTATGAGTGTAAAATGTATGCATGTTGGTATATTGATTGGATTATTGTAATTGCTTTCCTTTTATTATTCATGAGCGATCCTCTATCTACAGAGATTTCATTGATCTCATAGGTTCAAGGTAATATATTTATATTAGTTTCATTCTATTGTTATCATTAGTAGGGCCCACTGAGGGTTAGGCAGTAAAGAATAGATCCTCATGTTGATGTTCTATTAGAAATGGGGCCGAGTGGGCTAATTGCTAATCCACTGATGAGGGTCACGAAGCTGGACCTCTAGTGGAAATATGCATGCTGCCCTGGTAGGCTGCTTCAACCTGTTCCTCGGTTGCAAGTTGCAACCTGCCTTTGGTGACACTTTGTGGAGGGGTGTGGAGGGTAGAAGATGAATCATTGGACCTAAATTTCATTTGCCTTACTTGGTATTGACCTGAACTGTATACATGTTGAGTAATTTGGAAAAACCTTTTGTTACAGGTAGCAGCTATATCTCAACAGGCTACTGAGACAGCTTGGCAGTCCTCCAACTCTCAAGAAAAAAATTATCGGTTGGGATGGAAGTCATTTAACATGCATTCTGTTGTTTCTGCGACTGAAGATCTTTTACAATTTATTCTGTCTGAGAAGGGCCTGAGGATTCGCCTTTTTCTTGTTCGAGATATTGTCAGAGCAGCTGATATATTTCTTCGGGAAGAAATTTCTGATTGCATGTTTGATGACGATATCTATCCAAAAGAGATGCCAGAATCTGAGGTTTGTCAGAATTCATGATATTGTGGAGCTGCAGTAGTAGAACATGTCATAATATGTCGTATTTCTACTTACATATTGGCACTGCAGATGCAGTCATTGCTCTCCAGAATTTTTGGTCCTGTTTCTCCATATTGTATTTTTATCAAATTCATGCTTGGGGAAGAAAGGTTTCAAACATAAATTTAAGAAGTATTTCAAATAGAAAGTGGTACTACAAACGCAGTTGAATTCTTCTGATGAAGTATCTTATAAGCATATTAAGTTTTGCTCTCAACATGTTAGTTTAGGATACTCATGTTACTTCTTAAGATATTAATACCCTGATTATAGGAGGTGCTTGAATTATTGGTTCCATGCTTTAGAGATAAAGTAAACAAACTGCAACCGTAGCATTTTAACCTGCAAGGGACCTCGCCAGAACCTGTAGTTGACCAGTTAAGGACACCTATTTGAAATCATCTTTTCTCAAAATAATTTCCTGGCTCACTTAAGCACGAGGTTTAGTTTTTCCACTTTTTACTATGTCGATTAGTTCCTTCGTGTCCATTGACCTGTTTGTGAGTTTATTTTCAGTTGTATTGCTTATCTGCCTATAGCTTTCTTAGATTAGTTTTCTGGAAATGGTTTTGGCATCATAACTTTTTTGAGCTCCTTGTTTTCTAGAAATGGGACGAGGCTACGAGTATTATTGATGTCATCTAACTGTATCTGTATCCATCTCTTTTTTCCAGGGTAAAGCGATGCTTACAAGGGTTCTCAATGGGATTCAGTATCTGGGGCAGGCAGTAAAAATGGCCCCAGATGTTTGGGCAGCTATGCTGATCCGCATGGCATTGAAACCTGAGGTTCATAGATTTCTCTTTGATACCCTTTCAGCCCTACTCTCGCATTCTAGCCACAAAATTCCGAGTACATTGTGGATTTGTATATCCAGACACATTCACAAATTGGTGAAGATCAATCACACTAGTAACTCATAGTAGGGTTATTCTCAATTTTGCCATGCTGTTTCTTTTTCAGTTTGGTGCCTTGCGGAAATGTTACTTTTTGGGGTAAAAGGGAATTTTGGAAAGAAGCGTCGTCAAAGTTGGCATATTTTGTAATCAATTGATTTAAGGGGCCTGAGTTTTTACTTTGTTGGTCGTCACTATTTCCTTCGGCTCTTCTATGTTCCCAACCTATTTTGGTGGCACCCAAAGGGCCCACTAGGGGTCCCGCTTTGCACATTGAACCGGTCAAAGTGCGCACGCTCATGTCACGTGCGTTTCTTGCTTCGCACGCCTTAGTCACCAATTATTTCACGGTACCACGTTCATCGCGTCGTGACCACCTGAGCACCTTTTCACCAAAAACATCAACCGATGGGTCAAGGGCATAGGCCTCGGCCTCCCCTAAGGCCATGGGGTTGGCCTCGGCCTCCCCCAAGGACATGGGGTTGGCCTCGGCCTCCATGGGGGTCGGCCTTGGCCTTCCCCCCCCGGTTGTTCAGTCTTCGCGCAAAGTCCCTTTCTCGCTTTGTTCGCTCCGTGGGGGCTCGGCCTCGGCCTCCATGGGGGGTTGGCCTTGGCCTTCCCCCCCTTTCCCGGTTGTTCACTCTTCGCGCAAAGTCCTTTTCGCGCTTTGTTTGCTTCATACACTTTGTATGTGACTTGGCACATTGTTTGTCACGTGGGTACGTTTCACGTCGACATGCTCGTCGCAATGCAACTTTCGGATTTGTCATTGCTCATCAAAATACCTTTCGTCGGCGCGCCCGAAGTGCACCCAAAGGGGAGTGGCCTTGGCCTCCCTTCATGGGAGTTGGCCATTGGCCTTGGCCACCCCTTAGGGTCGGCCTCGGCCTTCCCAAGGGGTGGTGGCCTTGACCTTCCCCCAATTTTGGCCTATGGCCTCCGTTCCCGCGCGCACTTGTTTTCTCAAGTCTTTGCACCTTCGTGATTTTTACGGACTTTCGTACATCAACATCGCGACGTCCGTCGTCCATCAACCTCGCGACGTCTGTCGTCCATCAACCTCGAGACGTCCGTCGTTCGTGACTGCATACCGCTCTCGCGATGCCCATTGCCCAAAGTCACGCACTACCACCGAATGACCCATCGCTGACGACCGCATACCATCATTCCTAACTTTGTCATTACTATATGTTGCATTCATCATCTTGTTATGACATGTACACTCAGCTCACATCCTATCTTCGGGACACCCAATGCGTGCCCGTGCACCAAGTGTATCCCCGCGACGTTCGTCGTTGCGCCCATGCGCCATCATCATGATACGTGCCCCCGACACCAAGTATAGCTTCGCGACGTTCGTCGTCGCGCCCATGCGCCACTTCCATGACACGTGCCCCGACACCAAGTATTATTTCTGCGACGTTCGTCGCCGTGCCCTTGCGCCATTCTCATGATGCGTGCCCCCGTGACACACGGTGGCCCTTGATGGCACAAGGAAACCGTGTGTGACACTCGACTTGCCACTCGCAAGAAGAGTCCGCCAACCGATCTCAACAATTTAAAGCAAGCAGTGCATCAACATCGCATAAAACAGTGCACAAAGAGTAAATTTCAACACGAGGGCAAAACGGTCACAAATATCTTCATTACTTCAATAGCATCATTACAACTTACAAAAGGCTTTGTTTGCATCCACAGTGTGCAATCTAGCTAGACAGGCAAGCTAAAACAAAGCAAGGGACTCTCGGGTATGGGTGTGCATGACTCCCATATAGTACCATTAGGAGGAAAAACCAAAGTGACAGTAGTAGACGTAACTATGTGCGAGGAGTCATAGTGCCCCTTTTTAGAGAAATACAACTCGAAATGACTTGAAATTTTACAGGGAAACTTAAATATATACAACGGTGGTCTTCACCAAAATTGAGCAAAAACGCACGCTTGGATCTTTAGATCTTCATTGTTGGCTTTTGACGTGCGCGGGCACTGCAATTGGGCGCGCGGGCGCTGTGCTTGACGGGCGCATGGGCGCGAGACTTGATGAACTTGTGAGGGCGCATGGGCGCCTGTTGGAAGGGCGCGGGGGCGCTGAGCTGGATGGGCGCGGGGGCGCTGTGCTAGGCGGGTGCAAGGGTCAGCCCGTGACATTCTCCCCCACTAGAGCTGTTGACGCCCTCGTCAACTTCTGCATGTGGTAGGCTTCAATCTTGTCGGCGTAGGCTGATAAGTCTGCTGCTCGTTCCCAAGTGTTTTCTTCATCCATTTGTCCCTGCCACTTGACTAGGTACTCCTGATGGCGTTTGCGGGAAGCTATAATCACTCTATCATTCAAAATAGCTTCGGCAACTCGCTTTCCTGCTGCTTTGGGTTTGAGTCCTTGTCTCTTGATTTGGCCCCTGGAGGGGTCGGCTGTGTCTTCATAGAATGGCTTCAACATGCTGACGTGAAAGACGGGATGGAGCTGGCGGCTCCACCAATGAGGCGGATCAACTTTGTAAGCCATCTTGCCTATCTTCTTCACTATAGTCAGGGGTCCCTCATATTTCTGCAAAAGACGAGAGTCTCTTTCCCTTAGAAATTTGCGATCCTGTTGCAGTAGCTTAACCATAACTTTGTCGCCCACGTTAAACTCTTGAGATCTCCTGTTCTTGTCAGCGTGTTTCTTCATTCTTCTGGCTGCTTTCTCAAGGTAGGAGTGAGCTAGATCTATATTCTGCCTCCATTCTTCACTGAAGCTTATGGCCCTTGGGGATTTCCCGGCATTGGGGACGTTTACCGTGTGGGGTAGTAACGGTTGTTGTCCATTTACAATCTCAAAAGCACTCTTCCCTGTCGAAGAGCTTTTGCGTGAGTTGAAACACAGCTGGGCAACATCCAATAGCTTGACCCAATTTTTCTGTGTTGCACTGACAAAATGGCGGAGGTACTCTTCTAACATGGAATTGAACCGCTCCGTCTGACCGTCTGATTCTGGATGATAACTTGAACTCATCGAAAGTTGGGACCCGAATAACTTAAAGAGTTCAGTCCAAAAGTTTCCAGTGAAGCGGGAGTCCCGATCACTGACAATGTCTTGAGGCATTCCCCAATACTTCACCACATACTTAAAGAAAAGTTGCGCTGTGTCTTCGGCTGAGCAATACTTGGGTGTTGCGATAAAGCTCGGATACTTGCTAAACCGATCAACGACAACAAGAATTGTGCCTAAGTCTTCAACCTTCGGCAGACCAGTGATGAAATCCAATGACACACTCTCCCACGGTCTCTTGGGGACCGGCAGCGGCTGTAGTAACCCTGCTTTCTTCTTACGCTCCACCTTGTCCTGCTGACAAGTAAGGCATGTTTTCACATACTCTTGCACTTCATCCCCCATTTGGGGCCAGTAGTAACCTTGTTGAAGGAGAGCTAATGTTCTTTCTCCTCCGGCATGGCCTGCCCAAAGGGTGTCATGACATTCTCGAATCAATGTTCGTCTCAGATCATCGACTCGGGGAACGTATACCCGTCTTCCTTTGGTCATCAGCAAACCATCTTCTTGCCAAAACTGTCGAGTTTTACCGCTCTCGATCAGTTTCAGTAGTTGTTGGGCAACCGGATCCCTGGTAAGGGCCTTCTTGATCTTCTTTCCGATGTTGATGGCAACTCGGCTATCTGCTCTAACAATAGCATTCATGGCCATCAATGCTACCTGATCTAGTTCGGCTCTCCTGCTGAGGGCGTCTGCTACGCTGTTGGTTGAGCCTGTCCTGTACTCGAGCATGAAGTTGAATTCTGCCAAAAGTTCCTGCCACCTGGCCTGTTTCGAAGTGAGCTTAGATTGACTCAAGAAGTGGCTCACTGCAGTGTTGTCCGTCCGCACTATGAAGCTAGAACCAAGCAGGTAGTGCCTCCAAATTCTGAGACAGTGTACTACCGCGAGCAACTCTTTCTCATGAGTGGTGTAGCGACGTTCTGCTTCGTTGAGCTTCCTACTCTCATATGCCACCGGGTGGCCTTCTTGCATTAGAACCCCTCCTAGTGCAAAGTCAGAAGCATCTGTATGAACTTCAAAGGACTTCGACACATCAGGGAGAGCAAGTACCGGATCTTCAGACATAGCCTGCTTCATAGCCGAGAAGGCCGATTGACACTCCTTGGACCATTCCCAAACATTGCTCTTCTTCAAAAGTTCGGTTAGGGCATGGGCCATTCTCGAATAATCTCGGACAAACTTCCTATAATAGTTGGTCAATCCAAGGAAAGATCTCAGTTCTGAAACATTCGTTGGCGGCTGCCACTCCTGTATCACTTGAACTTTAGTTGAGTCCATCCTTATCTGACCCTGTTCTATCACATGGCCCAAGAATTTAATCTTGGTCTGGGCAAAAGTGCATTTCGACAGCTTCACGTATAGCTCGTGCTCCCTCAGTCGGGCAAGCACCTTCCTCAAGTGCTTCAGATGCTCGTCCAAGCTGGAACTGTAGATCACAATATCATCGAGATACACCACTACAAAATCATCAATGTAGTCCCGCAAAACCTGATTCATCAAGGTGCAAAATGTGGCCGGGGCGTTAGTCAAGCCGAACGGCATGACCAGGAACTCATACGCACCGTATCTGGTGACACAAGTTGTCTTCGCCTCGTCACCTTCGGCAATTCGGACCTGCCAATACCCAGACTTCAAGTCCAACTTGGTAAACACTCTCGCCCTACTAAGCTGATCAAAATAGTCGGCGACTAAAGGAATAGGATACTTGTTCCGAATAGTCACCTTGTTTAGCGCCCTGTAGTCCACACACATCCGCAAAGAACCATCTTGTTTCTTCTGGAAGAGGACTGGTGCACCATAAGGCGACTTTGCTGGAGTGATCAAACCCGCATCTAGCAACTCCGTTAATTGTTTTTTGAGTTCAGCAAGTTCTGGTTGTGACATCCGATACGGAGCTCGGGCGGGTGGCTTCGTGCCTGGCACGAGCTCTATCTCATGGTCAATTGCCCTTCTAGGTGGCAATTTCTTCGGCAATTCATCAGGCATCACATCTTCAAAGTCGTTTAATATCACTTTAACTTCTTTCGGTAATGGTCCAGATACTTCTTCAATTTCGTCCCACCGTAGCATGGCAAGGTAGGTTGTTTCATCCCGTTTTAATCCCCTTTTCAACTTGAGGGCTGAGATAGAACGCTCTCCCGCCCTAGAAGATATAGTTGGGATGACACATGGTTTATTCCCAAGCATGACTAGCGAGTTGGTACATGGCATCACTGTGGTCTTCGTGTCACGCAGAAACTCCAACCCAAGGATCAGTTTAAAGTCGTCCATGATGACTACTGAAAAGTTGGTCCTTCCTTCGTATGGGCCAATCTTGATCAAAACAGATCTCGCTATCCCCGCTACTGGCTGTGCGGCGGAGTTGATAGCCTTCACCCGTCCGCACCCTTTTTCTAGAGTTAGACCCAGTCTTTCCACTTCGGTGCTAGAAATGTAATTATGGGTAGCTCCTGTGTCCACCATGGCCCTGATGGCCTTCCCGTTAACCTTGATGTCCACATACATCAAGCCTTTTCCTGGTAAATCACCCTTTTTCTTTGGCGGCATGTCTTTAGGCTCTTCTCCAGTCGAGCTCTTTTTGGGGTTCCCAACCTGTGTTGTCACCGCATTACACCACTGAGGAAAGGCCCCGACGGCATCTTCCTCTTCATAATCTTGTGTGTCTGTTTGCTCATCTGTTGGTGGGTGCCTTGGTCGAGAGCCAGATTGTTCCCCACGTTGCACCTGCCCAATGTTATCAAAGAAGGCATTCATCATCTGTCGCTGCGGACAGTTAGCGATTACGTGCGGTCCTTGGCACAAGAAGCAACCCCTGAAAGGAGGTTTCTTCACTTCTCCACTGGTGCTAGCGTCAGGCTTGGCTTTGAACCTAACTCCACTCTTCTGTTGGGTAGAAGAGTTTGATGCCCAACTGCTTTTACTGCCCCAACTTTGGTTTGGCACTGGACCCCCTGGCTTTTTGCCACCAATACCTCTGCTTGGATTTCCTCTCTGAGGGGGTCTCTATAGCTCGGAGGTGTAATCTGAAAGGCTCTCGGCAGCGATGATGGCTTCATTAAGGTTGTTCACCCGACGTCTATTAAGCTCGGTGCGAGCCCATGGTTTTAACCCTTCCATGAAGAAGAAGAGTCTGTCGACTGCGGACATGTCACTGATGTCCAACATCAAGGCAGAAAATGCCTGGCAATACACCCGGACCGATCCGGTGTGCTTGCATTCCAGCAACGCTTTTCTCGCGTTGAATGCGGTGTTCTCTGGGAAAAACTGACTCTTTAGCTCACGTTTGAGTATCTCCCATGTGTTTATGACGCAAGATCCATCTTCGATCTCTGCGTACTTCTTCCGCCACCATAACTTGGCATCTCCAACCAAGTACATGGCAGCCATCGACACCTTTGTCGCTTCCGAGTCTACTCTGATGGCTCGAAAGTACTGTTCTATATTGAAAAGGAAATTTTCTAATTCCTTGGCGTCACGGGCTCCCCCGTAACTCTTGGGCTCTGGCACTCGGGGCCTCGACGAGTGCTCCGCACCCCCAGCGGGTGTGTTAACCACTGCACGACTAAGAAGCTCCACTCGATCCTGGAGTTCTTGAAATTTAGACTCCCAGTCTATACCTTCACTGTGCCGTGCACGGTGTTCCACTCGATCTTGAAGCTCCTAAAACTTCCTCTCCCATTCCATGCTCTCAGCATATCGGGTATTATCAGTGGCTTCAAGATTCACTTCCAACGCATCAAGGCGAAGGGAGAATTGCTTCAGGATGCCCGGAGCATCCTGGTCACTCTTGAACATGTCATGTATCTGTGCTTCCAAAGCATCGATTCTCTCTTTCGTGTTGGCCATAGTTTTGCTCAGCAAACTATCCCACAATATTTTCTTAGCTGAAGCCACGGTCCCTTGGGCAACCGGGCTCTGATACCACCTGACACACGGTGGCCCTTGATGGCACAAGAAAACCGTGTGTGGCACTCGACTTGCCGCTCGCAAGAAGAGTCCGCCAACCAATCTCAACAATTTAAAGCAAGCAGTGCATCAACATTGCATAAAACAGTGCACAAAGAGTAAATTTCAACACGAGGGCAAAACGGTCACAAATATCTTCATTACTTCAATAGCATCATTACAACTTACAAAAGGCTTTGTTTGCATCCACAGTGTGCAATCTAGCTAGACAGGCAAGCTAAAACAAAGCAAGGGACTCTCGGGTATGGGTGTGCATGACTCCCATATAGTACCATTAGGAGGAAAAACCAAAGTGACAGTAGTAGACGTAACTATGTGCGAGGAGTCATAGTGCCCCTTTTTAGAGAAATACAACTCGAAATGACTTGAAATTTTACAGGGAAACTTAAATATATACAACGGTGGTCTCCACCAAAATTGAGCAAAAACGCACGCCTGGATCTTTAGATCTTCATTGTTGGCTTTTGACGTGCGCGGGCACTGCAATTGGGCGCGCGGGCGCTGTGCTTGACGGGCGCATGGGCGCGAGACTTGATGAACTTGTGAGGGCGCATGGGTGCCTGTTGGAAGGGCGCGGGGGCGCTGAGCTGGATGGGCGCGGGGGCGCTGTGCTAGGCGGGTGCAAGGGGCAGCCCGTGACACCCCGGCACCAAGTATTGTTCCGCGACGTTCGTTGCTGCGCCCTTGCGCCATTCTCATAACACGTGCCCCAGCACCTAGAATTGCTTTGCAACGTTCGTCGCCACGCCCATCCGCCACTTCCATGACATGTGCCCCGGCACCAAGTATTATCTCCGCGACGTTCGTCGTCGCGCCCATGTGCCATTCTCATGACATGTGCCCCGGCACCAAGTATTGCTCCTTGACGTTCGTCGCCGCGCCCGTGCGTCACTTCCATGACATGTGTCCCGGCACCAAGTATTATCTCCGCGACGTTCGTCGCCACACCCATGTGCCACTTCCATGACATGTGCCCTGGCACCAAGTATTGTCTCCGCAACGTTCGTCGCTGCGCCCGTGCGCCATCTCCATGACATGTGCCCCCGGGCTCCTTGTCACACTACAGTGCCCTCGGCACCGTACGCACCCTCGGCACCGTACGCACTCTGTCGCCCCATGCGCCATGCCACTAGCATAGACATGCACCTGGCAACTCATTCACTCAGTCGCGCCCATGCGCCGCACCACTAACACAGGCGTGCCCCTTGGCTCTCTATCACACTATCATGCTCCTTGCATCGGTCCATCCTTTCACCATAACATGCGCACCTTGCCTTGGTCGTGGAACATGCTTCGACCCACTCTCCGGAGTGTGCAACATCCTGCGAGGATAGGCGACTCCTCTGGGACACTATCTCCGGCAGGGAGCTCTTCAACTCCCCTTTCGCCAGGTAGACGGCTCCTCTGGGATGCTACGTCGGCCAGTCGGGTAGACGGCTCCTTCGGGATGCTACCTTGACGCACTCCGAGTACTCCAGCACAAGGACTCATCGCGGGAATAGGCGATTCCTCCGGGACACTATCTTTGCCAGAGAGCTCTTCAACTCCCCTTTCGCCAGGTAAACGGCTCCTCTGGGGTGCTATCTCGGCCAGTCGGGTAGACGGCTCTTCCAGGATGCTACCTTGACGTGCTCCGAGTGCTCCGGCACAAGGACTCACCGCGGGGATAGGCGACTCCTTCGGGACACTATCTCCGCCAGGGAGCTCTTCAACTCCCCTTCCGCCAGGTAGACGGCTCCTCCAGGATGCTACCTCGGCCTACGGAATAGGCGACTCGTCCGGGACACTATCTCCGTCAGGGAGCTCTTCAACTCCCCTTCTTCCAGGTAGACGGCTCAGGATGCTACCTGGCTCGTCGGGTAGAAGGCTCCTCCGGGATGCTACCTTGACGCGCTCCGAGTGCTCCGGCACAAGGACTCACCCGCAGGATAGGCGACTCCTCCGGGACACTATCTTCGCCAGGGTGGCTTCGTGACTGGCCTACGTGCTCCGGCACTGGGGGCTTGCGTCGACACCCCTATGGACTATGACCCCCGGGTCACTTCGAGACGGGAGCAGGCCTTCGGTGGGCATCGCGCCTAGTCCACCTGATAGTTGAGCGTCGGGTCTTCCCCACCACTGCCAGGCCTGTGGGACTCTGTTAGGGCTTGGATTGGAGGCTAGATCAAGGAGATTCTCTGGCCACACCGACGTTGTGGGAGTCAGTCTTTCCAGACAGACAGAGCGACGCTGTGCGGGGCAGGCCGAATGAATATGCGATTTGACAGTCCGTGGAGCACCGGTAGCTGTGGACCCCTCGGTGACGTGTCACTCTCGAGGAACGCCACGTGTCGTGTAAAGACATCATCATCTCAACCTCTATAAATAGAGGTCTTGAGAATTCATTTGGAGGGTTGGACATTTTCAGAACACTTTCACTTTCTCACTCTAGAATCCTAGAGAGAAACATACAGGACCTTGACTTCGAACTTAAGCATCGGACTGTGACTGTCGTCGTGTATTCACCCTGCGTCATCGCCCTCGCAGCACTGCCACCCTCAGGCTCTGTTTGGGAAGCCCTTGGTGTCTACCCTTGCTCCGCCCTTGCTGTGTCTCACATCAACATACTTGGCATCTAACTTGGACTACATTCCTTGTGGCACCTCCACGTCGACTGCGAACCCACTTTCCTTGACATCACTCTTTAGGGATGCGATCCAGTCTAGATATAATACAAGAAGATTCATCGTTCTAGAAAGCAAAAAACGAAGCAAATAAATCGTTGAGATGACTAGCAAAATTTCTTCAAGAAGAAAATATGAGGATAACAATCCCAGCTGTATGTATGACATTCACTTATAGATTAGTAGATGGACGCTTTAATGATTAGCTGATAGGCCTGGAGGGAAATTATGAGCATTACGTGTGCGACCGGCATAGAACAAGTTGCCAAAATCTTTATAGTAGAATTGAAGGGCTTAAGATTCTACTTATCTAAAGGGACAATTGGGGCGTTTTGCTCGTTTGATTTCGACTATGAAAGCTAAACTCAAACTCCACCCATGTTTGACAATTTTCTTTTTTTGGTTGAAAAGCTTCATTAAATTGGAAAGATTACTTTGTTTTGCACACCAATGTGATCCTTCCCAGTCTAGAAACAAAACCGATCAAAGTTATAAGAAGAAGCCTGCCCAATAGCAAAGGATAGCGGTGCAATTCGGATTGGTTGGATTTGTACCCAACATAAGGCTTTTCAATTAACTGTTGTTAACCAGTTAATTGAAGAGCCTATTTGATGACCGACCATCGATATCTGCATATTGAGTTGTCAAGAAATTATTTTCGTTGATTGGTGCATGGCAGGCTAGGATTTCTCTGATGTTGGCCTTGTTTTCTGAGCCATGCAATTACAAAACTTAGAACCTGTTTGCCCTACTATCTGTAATACACTGAAAATGCCTAAAATTAATCTAACTATGAATCAGATTAATTAAGAAAGGAATGGAGGGGGGGGGGTTATTTTTATTAGTACTATTTTAGTGATAATCAAGTATTAAGAGATTAAATGAGGGGTTAGTTTGGCCTTGGGGTGAACAGTAACCTGGCAACAAAAAAATAGAGCAGAAAAAAAAATAGGGAGCTCAAGGAAGGGAAGGGAAAAAAACAAGGCAGAAGAAAAGGGGAAAAGAAGAAGAAGAAAATTTGGGGGAAAACCTTAGGGTAATCCCTCGTTCTCTTTAGCGAATTTTAATGTGTTAATTGTGTGTGTGTGTGTGTGTGTGTGTTCTGTGGGTGTGGGATGAGAGAGAGAGAGAGAGAGAGGTCATGGCTGTGGTGAAGTGAATATGTGTGTGTATATCTGTGCTGTGTGTGTAAGTGGGCTAACTGTTGTTACCGTAGCAGTGAGGTGTGTTCGATAGTGTTGTGATGGAGTGTGTTAAAGGTGGTACAAGAGAGTGTATAACTTCAGTGTTTAGGTGTTAAAATTAGGGGGGGTGTGATGTTAATTAGTGAGTGTCGTGCATATGGTTTCCGCGTACTTCAGTGTGTGTGTTGATGTGCTTTTCGGGTAAGCTGGATGTGCGGGTGGAATTGTGTGTAATAATGTGTGTATATGTGTGTTAACATGAGTAATTTAGGTGTTGCTATTGGTATTCTTGTGTAGCAGTATGAGTGTGTGAATTGAGTATGTGTATATGAGTGCTTCGCAGTTAGAGGTAGAAGACTAGTGTGTGGGTCCAAGGTGAAAACTATGTGTGTTTGATTTGAATAGCAATCGTTTTTGTTGCTCAAGGTAGAAAATCAATTCAGCAATCTTTAATTCGAATTTTTATAAATGATTAGGGTCAAAATTAGACAAAGTAAAAAAAAAGAGACCCTAGTTATTTTTATATGATCTATAATGTGAAAACATTTCAGATTTTTTTGAGGTCAGGAAGGGAGTTAACTGACGCATTTATTGTGAAATCTTGCGGTGAATTTAAAAATAGCAAACTAACACCGTTTCATGTGAAAATTTTAGGAGGACTTTAAAATGCTGAGATGCTTCATTTGCTAGAATTTTGTGCCCTTTCAAAGTCGATAACTATTTTTAGCCAAACTGGCTTTTAAGAACTCAGTCCGGACACCAATTTGATTTTTTTCAAGCAAAAAATTTCATAAAATACTTTTTAGCTTAATAATGACTTCGAAATGCTTAAAATAATCTTTCAAAGTATTTTTGAGAATTTTTCCTACCACTACCAGGAGGAGTTCAGTTGAGCATAACCAGGAGACCAACAAATTCATGTTATGTAATTACTTTGATGCAGTGTGACATGGGAAAAATATCATCGTGACACGTGTCACGATCTAGTAAAGTTAAACCTGTCATAATATTCATGAATGAGGAAAAAGTGGGGATTAACTACCTTCCCATCATTTACACCATTCATTAAGGCAGCAACCCCCCCCCCCCCCCATTGAAGACAATCAATTACCTTTAGTGGGAATAACTCAACATTAATCCTGTTACTCCCTGATTAAATAGGGGAAGTAAATAAACCACTAAGGGAAGATCCTATAAAAGGAAAATGCGGGAACCAAGAAAGGTAAGTGACTTCATCTAAAGTTTACACTATAATCTCCTGAAATATCTTTTGACTTAAGCATTGGAGATTTACCGCCGAAAATCCTTCCGGCGAATCACCGGTGTTGTCTTTTCATTGTGCAAGTCTATTCACGAATCAAGTTCTGAATTTCATCATCCACAACATTTTGGCGTCATCCGTGGGACCCAATTCGTGAATAGATCATGGCTCAAAATCTTAATCAGCAAACCCAGCAAGATGGAGCGCTTACATCAAATTCACCACCGGCATTAGTCCGTGACTTAACTCATGGAGGAACCAATACTCAACCACCTAACCGTGGCAAAAGAGTGGCGAGCAACCCGGTGGCCACAGTGGCAACATGAACTACTACAATTGCTGCATCGACAGTTAATACGATAGCGCCAGCCATGACAATCTCAGCTCCTGTAACCGCAAGGGCAACGGTGGAAACTGTAACAACACCGAGAGTCACGACAGTGATTCCTCCCCTCATAAGCGCTGTTTTACCTCCACTCCAACCTATTGGCTTGACCAACACTGCTCTGCCAATCGTTGGAAATCAAGCCAATTTAATGGTTGTCATTCACGCCATGCAATAGTCCATCGAGAGACTACAAGCTGCTATAGAGAATCCGCCTCCACAATCAGAACCACCCAGGCCTCCAGGCATTTCTAAGACGCCAGAACAAACAAGTCGTAACCAACACGTGAGACTAACGGAGGATGAAGAATCCGATGGTGAAAGGCGGAATCCGAGATCCAGGAGGCATGAAGAGAAGAATTATTATGAGGCTCACACTGCCAGAAACACTTATGCCAATACTGGTAGTAATCGAGCGGAGTGCTACTCCAATGCCCCCATTATCATTGGACAACCATTCACAGAGGAAATCGACCTCTTCCTGACTCCTCCGAACTTCAAGATGTCTCCGTGTGAGTCATATGGATGGCACAGGAGATCCGATGGAACATTTGGCTCGCTTTACTTCAGGAATAAACCTACACCTGGTCCCCGATCAGATCATGTCCCGGGCTTTCCCTGTAACATTAAAAGGAGCCGCACACGTGTGGTTCCAACACCTCGCACCTCGTTCCATCTCCTGTTGGGCTCAGCTGGCAGAATCCTTTTGAAGCAACTTCCTCAAAAGTCGTGTGTAGAGGAAGAATTCTTCGGCCCTTTTTTGTATAATTCAGGGGCCGAAAGAGAGCCTAAAGTCATACTATGCTCGCTTTAATTCCGAAAAACTCCTTATCGATCACTTAGATCCAGGAGTGACTTTCGCAGCAATGGCTAGGGGAGTCAGACCAGGAACACCTTTACGATTCTCTCTAAACAAGCGCCCACCAGAGAATATGTCAGATCTCCTTGACAGAGTAGAGAAGTATCTTCGGTAAGAAGAAGATTCAATGCCGTCACATCAGTAGGAGATTCATTCGGGGCAGAAGAGGCGAGATCGTCCAGAAGGGAAGAATCAGGACAAACCCAAGAGTCCACGAGCAATCCTCCCTAAATCATTTACTCTCCTCAACACTACTCGTGAACATATCATTCACCAAATCAAGGGCCAAGACATCCTCAAATGGCCCAAACCTATGAGAGGACCAGCAGCAAGGAGAGATGCCCAGTTATACTGTCATTTTCACAAGGACCATGGTCACACGACATAAGAGTGCAAGGTGCTCCAACGAGAAATAGAAAATCTCATAGCCAAAGGGCACCTCAAACAGTTCGTCAAGACTAATCATCGACCGCAGAATGGAGGAAGAAATCCTCCACGAAGAGCAAATGAGGCACCTTCGAAAGATCCACCCGTTATTAACACCATCTCAGGAGGACCAAGAGCCGGTGGATTGTCCAGTTCCTCGCGGAAGGCCTATGCTCGACAAGTCAATTTCACACAAGGTCCTCCCAAGCAAGCAAGAGCACATGCAAGCTTGGAGTTCAACGATTTGGATCTTGAGGGAGTAAGTTTGCCACATGATGATGCTCTTGTGATCACCCTACGGGTTGGTGCTTTCCAAGTCAAACGAATCCTAGTCGATACGAGAAGTTCGGCGGATATCCTCTTCGAAGACGCATTCCTCCAAATAGGGATTTCAGAAGACCAGGTGAAGCTGATTACTTCTCCCCTGTACGGTTTTACAGGTGCTTCAGCACCAGTAAAAGGAATAGCATCACTCACGGTTGTAGCCGGAGAGGCCCTACAACTAGCGACCCACACACTTGACTTTCTTATCGTCAAAGTCAAATCTTCATACAATGGGTTTTTGGGCCGAACAGGTCTTAATAGGTTGCAAGTTGTAGCCTCGACCTATCATCTCCTCATGAAATTCCCTATGTCAAGAGGGGTGAAATTCGTAAAGGGCGATCAGATGCTGGCAAGACGATGTTATGTAGCATCTTGCAGACCTGAGGAGACACTTTTTATTGATGATCAGCATGATGAGACAACAGCAAGACGCGCAGAACCTGTGAAGGCATTCATTCATGTAGCCTTGGTAGAAGGAAATGACGAACGACAAGTACGAATTGGTTCTACATTAGAGTCGGGCCTTCGAGATCAGTTCGTCTCTTTTCTTCAATCAAACATGGATATTTTTGCATGGAGTGCTGCCGACATGCCAGGAATAGATCTGTCTGTAATCACTCACAAACTCTCAGTCGACCCCAACTACAAGCCAGTTAAGCAGAAAAAAATGGCCCTTCGCCCCAAAAAGACAGTTGATCATCAAGAAAGAGATTGACAAACTCTTAGAGGCCGGCTTCATAAAAGAAATTGACTACCCTGAGTGGATAGCCAATGTGGTCACGGTCCCAAAGGCTGGGACAGGAAAATGGAGGATTTGCATCGACTACACTGACCGAACAGGGCATGCCCAAAAGATAGCTATCTGTTGCCCCACATCGATACGCTAATTGACGCCACATAGGGTCATCAGCTACTCAGCTTCATAGATGCTTTCTCAGGATATAACGAAATCCAAATGCACAAAGATGATGTAGTTAAAACAAGCTTTATAACATACCAAGGACTTTTTTGTTACAAAGTCGTGCCATTCGGGCTAAAGAATGCTGGAGCTACATACCAGAGGCTAGTTGATAAAATATTTAAGCCCCTTGTTGGCAAGAACATGGAGGTTTATGTTGATGACATACTCGTCAAAAGCTTCTGCGCAGAGCAACATGTCGCCGACTGTAACAGTGCTTTGATCTCCTCCGCAAATATCGCATGCGCCTTAATCCCACCAAGTGTGCTTTTGGGGTATCGTCTGGAAAATTCTTAGGGTTCATGGTTTCACAAAGAGGAATTGAAGCCAACCCTGAAAAAATAAAGGCTATTCAAGAAATGAGCGCACCAAGACGAATCAAGGAGATACAAGTCTTGACAGGTCGAGTAGCTGCTCTTAGCTGATTCCTCTCCAAATCTGTTGAACGCTGTCTTCTGTTCTTCAAAGCATTGAAGAATATCAAGAACTTTGAATGAACAACTAAATGTTAGGCCTCATTTGACGCATTAAAGGAATATTTGGCGTCACCTCCGCTTCTCTCTAAACCTGTTCTGGGAGAGTTGTTGTTTCTATATTTAGCCGTGGCTGAATCTGCCGTCAGTGCGGTTCTGGTTCGGGAGGAAGCTGCTTGACAACTTCCTATTTACTATGTGAGCAAGGTTCTCCTAGGGGCCGAGAAAAGATACCCTAACACCGAGAAACTAGCCTTCGCACTATTGATGGCTGCAAGAAAGCTCCGGCCGTATTTCCAGTCTTACACGATTGTGGTACTAACCGACAAACCACTGAGGCGAATCCTACATAAGCCAGATCTATCGGGTCGCCTCGTACCTTGGTCGGTAGAATTAGGGGAGTTTGACATCCAATACCGACCATGACTGTCAATTAAAGGACAGGCCTTGGCGAATTTCATTGTCCAATGCACTCTCTTGATTAAAGATGGAGCGGTTCTTCCCACCCCACGGTCTGAGTTATTTGTCTAGACGTTTCTCGTAGATGGATTGTCCAACGCAAATGGCAATGGGGCAGAATTAATCCTCAACGAACCCGACGGCCTAACTGTGCATTACGCACTCCGCTTTCATTTCTCAGCTTCAAACAATGAAGCCGAGTATGAGGCCTTGATCGCCGGAATGCATTTAGCTGGTGCCATGCGCGCAGACTCCCTCCACGCTTACAGTGATTCTGCTCTCGTGGTGAAGCAAATGTTGGGAGAATATGAGGCTAGAGATGCAAAGATGGCTGATTATCTCTGAAAAGCAAAAGGAATTGCACGCACATTCACTATCTTTAAAATCTCGCAAATACGCAAAGAAGAAAATACCTCCGCTGATGCACTTTCCCGAATGGCCTCCTTTGACCCATCCGAGTGTGGTCAAACAATTTATCTGGAACTTCTCCATGCGCCAAGTATCGTTGCCCATGAAGTCGTGCAAACTGAGCACGAGCCATCCTGGATCGATCCTATCAAGGCCTACCTTCAACATGGCACACTGCCAGCCAATCGGAAGCAAGCCAAGAGTATTATCCTACACTCGGCCCGATATGCTGTTGTAGAGGATGTATTATACAAACGCTCCTTTACGCTCCCCTATCTGCGTTGCCTTACCCCCTCTAAAGCCGATTACGCATTACGGGAAGTTCATGAAGGCATTTGTGGTCAGCACCTCAGAGGACGCGCGTTGGCACACAAAGTTCTTTGAGAAGGCTACTATTGGCCTACTATGCAGCAAGATGCCATGAGTTATATGAAGAAATGTGATGCCTGTCAGCGTTTCTCCCCTATTCCTAGGCAAGCACCAAGCCCTTTGTCAACATTAAGCAGCCCCATACCCTTTATGATGTGGGGAATGGACATCCTGGGTCCGTTTCCTCCCGCCACTGCTCAGCGCAAGTTTGTGATTGTGGCTATTGATTACTTCACTAAATGGGTGCAGGCCGAAGCCCTAGCCACGATCACTTAAAAGAAATGCGAAGACTTCTTCTGGCGAGCCGTTTGTCGCTTTGGAATTCCACGTGTGCTAATTACAGACAACAGAAAACAGTTCGATAATCCTACTTTTCGCACCTTCTGCTCAAACTTATCCATGGAGCAGCATTTCACCTCTGTAGCACACCCACAAACCAATGGACAGACTGAGGTTACAAATTGAACACTCCTGTAAGGGATAAAGAAGAAACTTGATGGTGTGAAAGGGCTATGGGTTGACGAGTTGCCCAAAATCCTTTGGGCTTACAATACCACCACAAGGACCCCTACCGGCGAGACACCTTTTAGTTTGTCATTTGGCACGGAGGCATTAATTCCCGTTAAAATTGGATTGCCATCTCTTTGTCTAACGACATATGACCCAGTCCAGAATGCAGAGGCCTTTCGTGCCAACCTTGATCTCCTTGATGAGCGGAGCGAACAAGCAGCGATGAGCCTTGCAGCTTATCAACATCGAGTATCCAAGTTTTATGATCAGCGAGTCCGTCCTTGAATGTTCCGAGTAGGCGACTTAGTCTTGCCCCGCATCGAAGCCTCCACACACGAGACGCCATTTGAAAACTAGCGCTGAACTGGGAAGGCCCATATAAAGTTATAAAACTGGGAGGCCTAGGAGCTTATCACTTGAAGGATATGGATGACAAAGCCATTCCTCGTACATGGAATGCCACAAATCTAAGACGCTACTACGCATCAGCCAGACCGGGGGGTCATACGCATTCCACACTTGGGATGTCCACACTAGAGATCTTACTCATGCTTAGATCACTTTTGTAAAACTACGGCTTATCGCAGCCTAATTCTCTTGGCATTCTTTACTTAGCACCATACGACCACAAATGTATTTATCTTTATAAATAATGAGAAGGGTTTGCAAGCAAGTGCGCAAAAATAGATAGAACCTTGATTGCATTAAAAGTTAAGAGTTTACAAGTCAAAATTCCAAGGTAGCAAAAGTGGTAACAAAAAATACTGAAGCGGTAAAACTAAGACAATCCCTATTCATTTTGCTGCTCGGCCGTGCTCTCTCGCATACCCAGCTCGTGAGTCTGACCCTCAACTATAGATGATTGTTGCCTAGAGACAGCCCCTGAAGCTGACCCAGAAGCACCTAAACTGCAACTGATAGAGGGACTGGTCAATGCACGGGAACTGGCAGCTCTCTTCCTTTCAGCCTCCTCAGCTCAAAGAATATCCTCTGCAGCTATCTCACGAGCGAACTTATGCTCATAGATGCTTAAATCGAAGTCAGTATGATCTTTCAGAATATCATTCTTGCACTCGTGGTATTCGTGAACAAGAGCCCTCTTCGAGTCACGTAACGCTGATCGGTGAAAGCCTTGGACTTCTTAAAAAGTTGCACAGCTTGGTGAGCAACTGTTGACTTCTCGACCTCCAATTGACTAACTCGAGCGGCCAACTCGGTGTTTTGAAAAGTCAATCCAGAGTTGGATAACTCCAACCGATCGACCTTCTTGCTGAGCTCCCCCACCTTCTTTTCAGCTTCACGGCGGAAGTTATTTTCTATCATAACCTTATTCTTCTCCTCGTCCAATACTTTGTCTATCGCGATCAATTTCTCTGCACCAATCTGCACCTGCGCCATAGCTTACACCAACCAAAAGTTAAAGATCTAACAAAATTATCAATAAAGAGAGCAGAACATAAACAAACTTGCGACATAAGCTGAACCATCCCATTGGCTCTATCCGCTATCCCGTATGCTGATAAGGTTTTGCGATCCATAGGGATGATCGCATGTCTAGACAAATCCCATGCCGTATGAGGCAACTTAAAAACTGACTCCTCAATGGATATTCCACAAGCAGGTCGATGAGGAGCATCAGGCTGGACAGAAGAAGAGGTAGCCCGACTTCCAGCTCTATTCTACACTTTCCTTTTCTTAGCGGCTTTTTTGGCTTTGTCAGTCAAAGTCAAACCCAGAACGACGTCTTCGGTTTGCGTCTGAGTTACCTTCGGCTGAGACCCAGTAATTAATGCGCCAAAGTCTAGGTCCTGCATCTCCTCTTCCTTGACCTCAATACCATGCACCGAAGCTAGCTCATCAGGGATAATCTCTCCCAACACCTCTTGGGCATTGAACAACGGTGGATCACCTTGCGCTCTTGATGACATATTTCTTGCACGCAAAACAAGAGTAAGATTACCATTCAAGATCAGACGAATACAAGGTTTGGTAAGGGCTTTACCAGGATCATTCTCGCCCTCCTCTTCCTCTTCCTCATCGTCAAAATCTTGAGGCTTAGGGGGGTAGATGATGCCGCGCTCGTAGAGCTAGGCAACGCTCAAAGGGTATCTAGATTTTAAGGGCTCAGCATCCTTAAGCTTCTTAATGTGCTCAAGGTCAGTCTCCAACAAGTTCTCTTCTTTTAATTTATTACAAGCTCTCGTCTCGCACTCTGAAAGCCACACATTACAGACTTTGCCCCTTTGAGACTTAGGCAATTTAACAAACAAGAATCTCTCCTTCCAATTATGATTGGATGACAGGGGGTGTGGAAATAGGTTGGCTTCAGCCTTTGGACGACGACTCAAAAAATACCAACCTACTTGTTTGGTGATTGTACAGATGGTAAAAAACCATCTGAAAACTCTAACTCTAGGATTTAATCCCAATCTATGACATTGGTAGATGAAAAAGCTCATAAAACGCCATGCATGGGGAGAGAATTAGCCAGCCGCGAGCCCACAAGCATGTAAAACCTTGACAAAGAAGGGATGAAGGGGAACTCTAAAGCCGTTAATGAACATATCCCAGTAGACACCAATTTTGTCAATTGTAGTCATGTTAGCCGATTCATCCTCATCAGGAAGTCTTAGTTTTATGATCGACGGAATTTCACAGCGCTCCCGTAGAAGTTTTAAATCGTAACTACTCAACTTGCTTCTTAGAGTGTGCGCATCGAAAGGCTTATGAGATTGAGCACTCCCTTAAAACTTCCTTAGTAGGAACACCCCTTGACTCTTGGAAAGGAACTAAGGGAACACCAGTTTTTAAAAATAGGGGATCAAAAGTGGGTTCTATCCTAACACCTTGCGTATTGACATTTGGCTCAGAAACAAATTCCTCACCTTCGTTGGACATAAGTTTAGATCAAAACAAGAAGATTTCAAAAGAAAAAAGTTTGATACTTACTTGAGAAGAAGGTAGATCTTCAGAACTCTACTTAGAAATCTTCTTCAAACAAAGCCCAAAGACGATCTCTCTCTCTACACTTTGAGAAATGAAGTAGTGAAGTGAGTAAAAGGGTTTTACCTCTTATATAGAAACAACAGACCTATCCAACGAATGAGATCTTGTGACCATTAAATTACCCCAGACACGTGGCATGTATCTAAAATTTGATAGGGGGCAAATTTACCTATATACCCCATGACGATAATTACAATAAAACTGAGCAAACGAGCCACTTAGGTCAGCCTCTATAGAAGGCCAAGCCGAGAAGTTGAGTCCATGAAGGATCCCTGCTCGGCCTAGCCGAGTAGGAGAGTCCCTTAAGGACCCCTGCTCGCAAAATCGAGTAGGCGAGTCCACGAAGGACCCCTGCTCACCAAGCCATGTAGGTGAGTCCATGAAGGACCCCTGCTCGGCCAAGCCGAGTAGGCGAGTCTCTAAGGACCCCTGCTCGGCCAAGCAGAGTAGGCGACTCCCTTAAGGACCCCTGCTCGCCAAGCTGAGTAGGCACGTCCATAAAGGACCCCTGCTGGGCCAAGCTGAGTAGGCGAGTCCCTAAGGACCCCTGCTCGGTCAAGCCGAGTAGGCGAGTCCATGAAGGACCCCTACTCGACCAATCCGTGTAGGCGAGTTCATGAAGGACCCCTGCTCGGTCTAGCTAAGTAGGCGAGTCCCTTAAGGACCCCTGCTCGGCCAAGCCGAGTAGGCGAGTCCCTTAAGGACCCCTGCTCGGCCAAGCCGAGTAAGCGACTCCTTAAGGACCCCTGCTCGGCCAAGCCGAGTAGGCGTGCCTTTTAGATCTCTACTCGGCCAAGCCAAGTAGGCAAGACTATGGAAGCCCTCTACTCGGCCAAGCTAAGTAGATGAATTTCGAAAAGATCTCTACTCGGCCAAGCCGAACAGACAATCTGCAAGGACCCCTCTACTCGGCCAAGCTGAGTAGACGAATTTCGAAAAGATCTCTACTCGGCCAAGCCAAACAGACGAATCTGCAAGGACCACTCTACTCGGCCAAGCTGAATAGACGAATTTCAAAAAGATCTCTACTCGGCCAAGCTGAATAGACAAATCTGCAAGGACCCCTCTACTCGGCCAAGCTGAGTAGACGAATTTTGAAAAGATCTCTACTCGACCAAGCCGAATAAACGAATCTGTAAGGACCATTCTACTCAGCCTAGCCAAGTAGACAAGTTCCAAGCCGAGCAGACGTCTCCTTGATTAATTCCATATTCCCTATAAAAACATGGAATGGGGGGCAAATGACATGAGAAAAAATATCATTGTGACACGTGTCACATCATTTACACCATTCATTAAGACCGTAACCTCCCCCCCCCCCCCCCCAATTGAAGGCAATCAATTACCCTTAGTGGGAATAACTCATCATTAATCCTGTAACTCCTTGATTAAATAGGGGAAGTAAATAAACCACTAAGGGAAGATCCTATAAAAGGAAAATGCGGGAACCAAGAAAGGTAAGTGACTTCATCTAAAGTTTACACTATAATCTCTTGAAATGTCTTCTGACTTAAGCATCGGAGATTTCCCGCCGGAAATACTTCCGGCTTATCACCGGTGTTGTCTTTTCATTGTGCAGGTCTATTTACGAATCAAGTTCTGGATTTCATCCACAACACAGTGTAAATATACTTGGTCTTCGACAATAATAATAATAATAATAATAATAATAATAATAATAATAATAATAATAATAATAATAAGCGTATTATTTACAAACTCAATGGCTTCCTTGACCCTTACAAGAATGATTGCGCACTTAAGTTGAGGGGAGCTTCCTTGACCGAAAAGGCAATGATTTGACATTAGTTGGAGGGAGTAAGATCCCTTACTCATGGTTGATTTTATTCCTCGACCACCATAACGCGTGCTCTACTTCTAGACATATGAAACTTCAGCCCGACCCGTCTTAGATGCGTCATCCTACAATTCGTCAAATTCTCCACCCCAAAATTATGAAGACAACTACAAATATTTGCTTCCAGGCATCCTTAACATCACAACGCACATGGCATGAAGAGAATGTTTGGACAGCGCACTGCAAGGCCAACATGTTGGGGGTCCCTTGTAAACCCATTTTCATCATTGACTCAGGTTCAAGTATTCTATCATGCCTTGCTCTCAATGGTCGTTACATAATTTCTGTTGGCCTGAGTTAACATTTTGGGAGTTCTCTAGACGAAGAACGTTGGTACCTAGATTTGACAACAAATTGCCTTTTTTCATCCAAATTAGGAAGTCAAATACATCTGCACTTGGATGACCGACAACGTATTCCAGTTACAAGCAAATATCTACAGGAAGAAATATATGATTACAACTCCAATTTTATGTGCTTCTTGCTTTTTGCCGCAAGTCACTTACGTAAATGTCTTCATAGTAAAGAGGAGTTTAGTCTATCTCTATTCACTAGCGGCGTACTTGATCTATTTCGAGCAAATAAGAGTACTTGTACTTTCTCACTCGTTCATGAATGTTAATTTTGACCCAGGCCATTGCATGAAATACTATCAAGAAAACACATACTTGTATGCCTATTAGTCATAACAAATTAAGTTGTAGTAATAATAATAATAATAATAATAATAATAATAATAATAATAATAATAATAATAATAATAATAATAATAATTACTATTATTTTTATTATTATTATATTACTTTCATCTTGTTTTTATGATGTTTCTACCCCATTTTGTCAAAAATGAACTTTAATAACAATTGTTAGTATTAGTTAGAAATAAGAAGTGATTATAAACTGGTAGAAATTGCCTCTCCCAAAAATAATAATAATCATAACTAATGTGATGAACTTTGCATTAATAAAGGCGATAAAAACAGAATAAAAAAGTCATAATAACTGATAGAAAATAAAATAAGTGAGAAAATGTTTGTAGTATATATGATTTATAATGTTGTAAAAGGAGGTAGATTATGTTTGTTAGAAAAATAAATGTATTTCCAGATGGCAAGATCATAGACATGCAAAGTAGGAAAGACGTGATTAACGTTCTCTCAACTTTGGCTTTGCTATACGTATAGTTAAATTACATGAGTCTTTTCTACGTCGTTCATGTAAGGAGTGGAATACCCAAGTAACAACTATGTTTGTTGCAAAACAGAACTTGACAGTTGAGTTGAATAGCCCAGGACAAGGCTCTAAAATTTGTGGCCTTGCCTCTAAGCAAAATAATTCCATCATTTCTATTATATGGAGTATGTTGCGGCTGAAAACTGGATCAGGAACCACACCAGAGATAAGTCTGCAAAAGAGAACACGGAGTGACTACCGGGTGGGGTTCCGTCGGGGGAACGCTCCAATGCTTAAGTTAGAGATGGCTAGTGATATAGAACTCTGAAGAAGCAGTAAGATGCAATGTGTAATTGTGTGTGTAATTGTCCATACCTGAAGGGTTAAACCCCTTTATATATTAGTAGGAAGGAAAGCCCTAGTAGAACTAGGTCTTCCTTCTCCAACTCCAATTAGAATCGAATTGAGATCCTAGAGGATCACATGCCAATCCTTGCTGATTGAGTTAAGGCCTTTTCAGGATTCTGCTTGGTGACCGATATGGTAACTGCTTTAATCAGCAATAAGCCAGCAGTGGCCTAATCAGCAATAAGCCGGCCTGGACCACATGTCATAACTGCCACGTGTCGTCCGTAGATAGTGGTGTATTTTTTGGCTATATCATATGCCCCCTACTTTCACCAGCATTTAATGAAGCGGGTGGAAGCACACTTTTTTTCACTGGTGATAGTGAAATATGTCAAAACAGAATCGAATCTATTTTTATGACATTTCAACTATCCAAAGACGATTCTACTCGAGGCATCATTCTTCTCGGGTAGATTTATGTTCGGATGCCATTCTGCTAGGGCAGAATTGTTCTTAGAAACGATTCTGCTCAGGCAGAGTTGTGTTAGGGGCATAGGTCACTTTGCTCGGGCAAAGTGTTCATCAATGCTTCTGCTCGGACACCATTTTGCTCGGACAGAATTGTGTTCTGCCATGAGGCAATCTGCTCGGACAGAATTGTGTTCGGCATCCTGTCACTCTGCTCGGGCAGAGTGTTCGGGCACGATTCTACTCGGGCAGAACCGTGTTCGGCCGTTTGGCACTCTGCTCGGGCAGAGTGTTCAACCGTTTGGCACTCTACTCGGGCAGAGTGTTTAGGCACGACTCTGCTCGGGTAGGACCATGTTCTGCCGTTTGGCACTCTGCTCGGGCAGGATCATGTTCGATCGTTTGGCACTCTGCTCGGGCAGAGTGTTCGGGCATGACTCTACTCTAGCAGACTGTGTTCGGCCGTTTGGCACTCTGCTCGGGCAGGACTGTGTTCGGCCATTTGGTACTCTGCTTGGGCAGAGTGCTCGGGCACGATTCTACTCGGGCAGGACCGTGTTCTGCCGTTTGGCACTCTGCTAGGGTAGAGTGCTCAGGTACGATTCTGCTCGGGCAGGACCGTGTTCGACCGTTTGGCACTCTGCTCGGGCAGAGTGTTTGGACATGATTCTGCTCTGGCAAGACCGTGTTCGGCCGTTTGGCACTCTGCTCGGGCAGAGTGCTCAGGCACAATTCTACTCGGGCAGGACCGTGTTCGGCCGTTTGGCACTCTACTAGGGCAGAGTGCTTGGGCACGACTCTGCTCGGGCAGGACCGTGTTCGGCCGTTTGGCACTCTGCTCGGGCACGACTCTGCTCGGCAGGACTGTGTTCGGCCGTTTGGCACTCTACTCGGGCAGAGTGTTCGGGCACGACTCTACTCGGGCAGAGTTTTCGATTCATGTCTACGTGTCCCTCTTGCCATTAATGCCTTTGAGAGGGAAATTTTTATGTTTCAAACTTCCATTCTCTTAGCTTGTGACACGTGATGGTTAGATGAACCGTTGGGCATCCCAAGAAACGGTTATTCGGAGTTATCTCTATAAAAGGAGATCTCCACTTCATTTTCACCCCACTTGAATCATTTGGAAGCATCCTTCTCTTCAAGTAAGTTTCTCTTCCTCTCCTCCTTTTGTTCAGCACTTCAAGTTTTCGTAGTTTCTTAGGTATAGAAAACATGTCCGAGTCTTCAGGGTCTGTTTCTTCTCTTGAAGAGAATGTAGTTATTAGCAGTAGTTCATCCTCGAGATCAGATCGGGTTTCAACTTCAAGTAGTGCAGTTGGGACTTCAAATCCACAATTTCCGCGACCTTCATCCTCAGAACCACTACCTCCTTCATCTTCTCAACCCTCTCCATCTCTGACTGCCAAGAATGCCTTAGGTGACGTAAAGGATCAAGCCGAAGATGAGGCTAATCCTAAACCTTGGTATACAGCAGATAAGAAGTCGAGTAAAAAGTCTACTGAAGATTTGGTGGAGTTGCTCCGGGAATATCCTCTTCCGGTAGGCTGGTATGCTCGGCTTCCTAGTTTGCAAGAACCAGCCAATTATGGAATGAAGTATGAAATTGGGATTTAAGAAGAGCAAGTGAAATCTGGATGCAGGCTTCCTCTTCACCCTTTTGCTCTTCGTTTCTTCGAGCATTACCACATGGCCCCAGGTCAGCTTGTTCCCAATGGCTAGAGGAAGCTTGTCGGGCTCATATATTTGGTTCAGACTTCACGCTACAAACCAGATACAACAGATTTTATGAGAGTATTCTTTGAAATCTATTTCGTAAAGGGAGTCGCCAACTGCCCAGGATGGTACTACATTCATAGTAGGCAACGACTTCTGAAAGGGGGGCCAAAGTCGAATAAAGGTTGGCACTCCAGATACTTCTTCGTTGGCCGTTCTGATAAAGGGAAGCTTCCGTTTGACAGAGAATGGAATCCTTACTGTAAGGATTTCGAGAACCCTGGCTAGCCTGCTCCCAACAACCTTACCAAATACATTCTTAGCCACATCAAACTTCAGGGTGGGCTTTCCATTGATGAATTCTTATCAGAGCAACAACTTGAATGGGCAAGGATCATTCCTCGCATGCCTGTTCCAGCTAGAGCTGTAACTCCTCCTCCTGCACCTATTATTTCTAGCACGTTTCCTACAAAGAGCGCGCCTCTAGGTGTGCTTTAAATAGGCTTTTTGTTTTAGTCTTTATTTCAATCTATACTCTTGTATTGATTCCTAACTCCCTTGCAGAAATGGCTAACGGAAGTGGAAAAGCAGCGCAAGGAGGCTTTCTTGGTGTTTTGTAGAAAGCCAAGGGAAAAAGGAAAGAAAAGCAACCAAGTGCAGAGTTGCCCCTACTCCGAAGAAGACAAGGGTTATTCCTCCTGACCACTCTCCGTAGATTGTAGAGAAGGTGTCCATCGAAGAGGATCCCATCTTTGGTCCCAGATGGACTCTTCGCTCAGATGATGTTGGGATGCCGGATAGTCAAGTTTCAGATCAACACCTTGTTCACGGAGTTCTTCCTCGGGATAAGGAAATCATCCAGAACCAAACTCACGAGACCTTTGCATGTTTATTTGCTCAGGCTGTGTACATGGTAAGTTTCTTTATTCTAGTCTTCCCTTGTATTTACTTTCGGACTTCATTTTGCTGATTGTTCCAATCTTTTTTCCAGATGTATGCGAGCGGGTCTGAAATGCTGTCTCGTTTTGAGATGGCGAGGAAAGTGGCAACTGAGGAGGCTCAGCAGAAAAGGGAGGCCATCAAGGAGGCAGAGGAAGCCACTCGTCGTGCTGAAGAGCTGAGTAAGCAAGAGACTGACTACCTTGCACAGATTGAGACTTTGGAGAGGAGGCTGGAACGGGCAAAGAGGAGAGTGGCAGAAGAGGTGAAGAAGGCTCGTGATCAAGGCATCTGCGACTTCCTTGATGGGAATGCTGGAGATGAATGGCTCAAGAAGCGTGCAGATGACTGCCTTGAGATTTAAGAGCTTGGCTTTGCGAAGGCCAAGGAGATGTTCGCCGAGCGCTTTCCTGATATCTCCTTGGATGACTTCGTTTTGCCTGCTGTGATATCTCAATCTGGAGAGACTGTTTGCCATCAGAGACAGGTGATGCTGCAGCTTCTCATCCTCCAGGGGAAGGTCCTTCTGGCGATGCCACCGAGCCCTAGATGTTAGACATTGTATCTAGGCTACATTGCTTTCAGACTTGAGTTACTTTGAGACCCCATTAAGGGCTTTGTATAAACAATCTCTTTTCTCTTCGAAGTAAATTTCATTTTACTATGTGTTTGTCATGGTTTATCCTTTACCATTCACACAGTATTATTTATATAAACTTTGACTCAAACTCTTTGTTTAATTAAAGAGTCGGCAAAGAAGTCGAGCATCCTCGCCCGGCCTTTGTGTGAAGAAGTAAAAGTTTTTGATGGAGTGACTACGCCTCCATTAACTTTTGTTTCTTCACGGACTTAGATCCGTTTGGCTTATTCTTGCATATTTGTAGAAACACCAAGAATTTGACAGTCTGCGTGGGTAGAATGTTTGGCCGTCATTCTGTTCAGACAGAATGTTTTGTCTAAGTTTGGCACTCTGCTCGGGCAGAGTGTTCGGTGGATACTCTGCTCGGGCAGAATATTTTGCTGAATGTTTAACAACACACTATAACAATGTTTGAAGGAAATAACTTTATTGCTCAAGCGAAAGATAAAGTTGACATAGGATTGCTTAACAACCTATTTATTCGAAATCATCTTTCTAAAGACAATTTCTAAAAGACGGGGGTTTTGATAAGGTCTGGGCCCCTATTCCCCTGAAAAAGAAGTGTCTTGCCTCGAGGCAAGATGCTACTGGTAATATTTCTGCAGATTCTCTGCATTCCAAGTGCGAGGGATTGATTTTCCAGAAAGCATTCCCAGTGTATAGACGTCCGGTTTGAGCACCTTTATAACACGATAGGGTCCTTCCCAGTTTGGAGATAACTTTCCCGTCGCTACCTTTGGATCAGAGACTTCTAACTTGCGCAGGACCAAATCTCCTTCTTGAAACTGCTTGGACCGAACTCTCTGATTATAATAACGTGCGACTCGTTGTTGTATAACTACAGATCGTTCAGGGGCTTGAGTTCGAGCTTCCTCGACCAAATCAAGATTAGCCCGAAGTCCATCTTCGTTGTTAACTTCGTTGAAGTGCAAGGCCCGAATTGTTGGAACTCCGATCTCAACCGGCAACAGTGCTTCTGTTCCATAGCATTGAAAGAAAGGCATTTCTCCTGTGACTGAGTGTGGAGTAGTTCGGTATGCCTACAACACCTTGGGGAGTTCATCAACCCATGCGCCTCTAGCTTCATCCAACTTCTTCTTTAATCCTTGTAAGATACTTTGGTTCATGTTCTCAGTCTGACCGTTGGATTGTGGATGGGCTACTGAAGTGAATCTCAAATCAATCGCAAGATTCGTACAAAAGGTTCGGAAGTTGTTGTTGTCAAACTGCTTTCCATTGTCAACGACCAAAGCTCTTGGTATTCCAAACGGCAAACGACATTTTTCTAAAAGAAATCTTCACACTTGGCTAAAGTAATGGTGGCCAGGGATTCTGCTTCAGTCCATTTTGTGAAGTAGTCTATTGCCACAATCACAAACCGTCGTTGCCCAGACGCCATTGGAAAAGGTCCTTGCAGATCCATTCCCACTTTGCAAAAGGGATTGGAGAAATAACTGAAGTCAAAGGGGCGATCGGTGTATGCGATACTAGCGTAAATTTTTGACATTTGTCGCACCTTCGTGTGAATTCGATGGCGTCTTTCTGCATTGTTGGCCCATAACATCCCTGCCTTAAGATTTTCTGGGCTAACGTCCTTCCTCCAAGATGTTGACCGCATAGCCCTTCATGTACTTCTTGTAATGCATATACGGATTCTGATGGGCGTAGGCATCTGAGATAAGGAAGGCTAAAGGATTTCTTGTATAGAACACCTTCCACTAATGCGTACCGGGCAGCTTTGACACGAAGGTTCCTCACCTCATGTCTTTCACTTGGTAATTCACCCGTGGACAAAAATTTGATGATCGTGTCCATCCAATAGGGCTCTTGATCTATTACTCCAATCTCAGTTTGAGAACTGATACTACAATCCTTGAGGAATTCAAGGTATACTGAGCGTCGGACATCTGTTGCTTCGGCTGAAGCAAGCCTGGATAATGCATCTGCCTGAGTATTCTGGTCTCGGGGGATTTGATGAATGGTGAAGTTTTTAAACTTCACAGCTGAAATTTTAACTAACTCGAGATATTGAGCCATTCTTTCGTCTCTGGCCTCGTAATCTCCCAGGACATGATTGATCACCAGTTAGGAATCACTATGAACTGATAGTGAGTCCACTTTCAAAGCATGTGCTAGCCTTATACCCGCGAGAAGAGCCTCATATTCGGCTTCGTTATTTGAGGCTTGAAAACCAAAGCGAAGTGCGTACTCGATTGTAAACCCTTCTGGACTTATAAGAATGATTCTGTCTCCACTACTTCCAACGGCTGACGAACCGTCCACTTAAAGATTCCAAGGATCTGTAACCTCAGAAATAACCAACTGACGGGGGTCTTCCGGCAATGTGCACTCGACAATGAAGTCTGCTAAGGCTTGAGCCTTAATTGTAGTGCGAGGTTTATATTGAATATCAAATTCCCTCAACTCAACGGACCAGTTTACCAACCTTCCTAATGCCTCGGGGCTCAGTAAAACCTTTCTCAGTGGTTGGTCCGTTAGAACGATAATGGAGTGAGACTGGAAATATGGTCGAAGGCGCCTAGCCGAAGTGACGAGGGCTAGCGCAATCCTGTCGATCTTTGGGTATCTTGTCTCTACATCTTGTAAGACTTTGCTCACGTAATAGATGGGTTTCTGGACTCCATTACCCTCTTTAACTAAAACAACGCTGACTGCAACTTCGGTGACCGAGAGGTACAGAAACAAGTCTTCTCCGGGGAATGGCTTCGAAAGTAGGGGCGGAGAGCTCAAGTAGGTTTTGAGTTCTTCAAACGAGGTCTGACACTCGTCCGTCCAAGAAAAATTCTTCGCTTTTCTGATCGACTTGAAGAAAGGCAAGCATCGTTCAGCTGATCGAGCCATGAACCTTCCCAAGGCTGCAACCCTTCCTGTTAACTCTTGCACTTACTTGATGGTTTTTGGGGACGTCATGGTCTGGATGGCTTTGCTCTTTTTCAGGTTTGCCTCAATTCCACGTTGAGAAACAATAAATCCCAAAAACTTCCCTGATGCAACTCCAAAAGCACATTTCAGTGGGTTGAGCTTCATTTATACTTTTGAAGAATGTCGAAAGTTTCTTTCAAGTCTTCGACGTGGGATTCAGACTTCATACTCTTGATGAGCATATCATCAACATAACCTTCCATGTTTTTTCCTATTAAGTCCTGAAAGATCATGTTCACCAGGCGTTGGTAAGTCGCTCCGGCATTCTTGAGTCCAAAGGGCATTACTTTATAACAGTATAACCCTCTCTCCGTGATGAATGAAGTTTTGGAGACGTCATCTTCATGCATCATGATCTGGTTATAACCAGAATATCTTCCATAAAACTGAGCAGTTCGTGACTCGAAGTCGCATCGATCAGGAGGTCGATCCTTGGAAATGGGTAGCTATCCTTCGGGCATGCTTTGTTAAGATCTATATAGTCGATACAAATTCGCCATCTGTCGCCTAATTTGGGAACTATGACGACATTGGCAATCCAATCCGGGTAGTAGATTTCTTCAATAAAGTTGGCAGTTATGAGCTTATCTACTTCTTCTTCTTCAATCTTCTCCTATCTTTCTGGCGCAAAAGTCTTTTTCTTTTGCTTGACAGGTTTTTTGGAGGGATCAACATTTAACCCGTGGGTAATAACTTTGGGATCAATCCCAGGCATGTCTGTGGTTTCCATGCAAAGACATCCGCATAGGTTCTCAATAGGTTCACCAGTTTGAGCTTGGTGTCTTCCTTGAGATTCGAACCTATTCGAACTGTCTTGTCTTCGTCTTCGGGATATACTTCAATGTTTATAAGATTTTCAACCGGTTCTCCTCTTTGCATTTTCTCGGAGATCTTCGATAATGAGTGCTTCCTTGTTCTTCGATCGATTTGAAGTCACGTAGCACTGACGGGCTGTAATCTGGTCTCCTTTCACCTTTCCGATCTCGTTTTCTGTAGGGAATTTCATCTTGAGGTGGTAAGTTGACACCACAGCCTGCAACTGATTGAGTTCCGGTTGTCCCAATATGGCGTTGTATGCAGAGGGGACCTTTACCACCAAAAAATCAAGCATGAGGTTGGCTTGTGTTGGAGGTGTTCCGATTGCGACCGGTTGGCTTGTGTTGGAGGTGTTCCGATTGCGACCGGGAGTGCAATGATTCCTTCGACAGCAGCTGAATGGTTGGAAAATCCATACAACGGCGAATCCATCTTTCGAAGACGGTCTGTCGAAATGTTTATCTTCCGGAATACTTCATAAAACAAAATTTCTGCAGAACTTCCGTTATTGACCAACACTCTTTTTACCTCAAAGTTCCCGGACTTGATTGTGATGACTAATGGGTCATCATGAGGCATCTTCACATCTTTTAAATCTTCATCGGAAAAGAGATCGTAGGTATAGGCGCAGTTTTCTGTTTCTTGCTCGGGTTTTGGCTCGTTATGCACACTTCTCTAGCGTATGCTTTTCGAGACTTTCCCGACGATCCTCCCGCTGCTAATCCTCCAGATATGGTATTGATTGTCCCTGCATGCTCCTCTCGATCTTCTTTTTCTTCCACCTTCAGGGGTGTTTGTTGCCGCCCGTCTTTGTGCGCTATGAATTTTCTCAATTGGCCCCGTTTGATAAGGGCTTCGATTGCTCGCTTAAGTGACCCACAATTGTCGGTTGTGTGGCCATGATCGTTATGATAGTGGCACCATAAGTCTTTCTTTCGCTTATTTGGCCTAGATCTCATCTTGTTTGGCCATCAGAGAGCCTTATTGTCTTTGATCTCGTGAAGTATCTGTGATGGTTTGGCATTGAGGGGTGTAAGATTTTCTGATGCAAACGGGTCTTTGGGATGCCGTTCGTCACATTTGGAACGTTTGGACGGCTTTCCTCCTTGGGGAGTTAATTCCCAAGACCGTTTCTTCTGTTCTGCCTTCCCTTCTTCCTGTCGCCCTCTGTGCGTCTCCAAGTATTCTTCTGCTTGAATGTATTTGTTAGCCTTCTCAAGAAGGGTTTCATATTTCCTGGAGGACTTTTGTTCACAAAGAATGCAAACTTGGATGTGGATTGAAGGTCGCCGAGGAATGCAGTATACTTCACGGACTTGTCCAAGTTATCGATTTCCAAAGTGGCCGCGTTGAATCGTTCCAGAAAGCATGCCAATGACTCGTTTTTCTCTTGCACAACGTTCAACAGACTAGATGAGTTTTTCCTTCGGGAGCGACTGCTTACGAAGTGCTTCTGAAAGAGATCCGATAATTGGGCAAAAGAGTGGACGAATCTCGGTTGTAGAGATTTGAACCATGCATGTGCAGCCTTCCTTAGAGTGGTAGGAAAGGCTCTGCACATGACAGCATCTGAGACTTGGAGGAGGAGCATGTTTGTTTCAAACTGGTAGACATGTTCTCCCGGATCTCCGGTTATGTCATAGAGATCACATTGAGGCATTCAAAAATTGGGGAGGTAGCTTTGCCTTCTCGATGGCCTCGGATAAAGGATATCCATTTCTTCTCTTGGGGGAGATCTCTCTAGACGATGATCTTTTGGGACCATCTTCCAGGGGCCCCGTTCTTGAGTATGAAACTCAGGCATCTTTTTTCTGTGGATAGATCTTCGTGGTGTTTAAGCTTTGGCAGCCTGTGCTGGAGATGAGTCGGTGCTGTCTTCGACTGAAGGATCGCGACGGTAGCATGATCCACTCCTGGTCACGTGCTTTTCGCCCTTCTCTTCAGGATCGAAAGTCAGATCGGCCGTTGACCTGTATTTGCGGCCGTAGCTCTATCTAGAGGTGAGACGGAGACGAAGGTCACTGGGGTCGAGATGCGAATGGCGAGTGGACCTCGGAGCTATTGCCATGTCGAGCTTTTGTTGGAGAGTATTCACAACATTTTTTAGTTCGTGGATCTCCTTCGTAAGGTCGGCATTGGGTGTTTTGAATAGCTGACGGTTTAGGCGATGACGAGGATCCCCATTTTTCAGAGTAGGCATCGGAGATCGGTTTCTCGGAGGTCTGATCTCTAATTCGGGAGTTGCAGATGTTACGTTAACGTATGCACCTTCCGCAGAGCCGGTATGACGACGTGAAGGTGTCGAATGTTGGTCATGACAAAGTCGACGAGAGCTGCTTGTCCGGGCGTGACGGTGTTGAGAACGACTATGTGAAGAGTCGCTAGAAGAAGAATGATTGGCTATGTTCCCTGTAGTGGTCCCACGGATGGCGCCAATCTGTTGCGGCTGAAAACTGGATCGGGAACCACACCAGAGATAAGCCTGCAAAAGAGAACACAGAGTGACCGCCGGGTGGGGTTCCGGGGGGGAACGCTCTGATGCTTAAGTCAGAGATGGGTAGTGATATAGAACTCTGAAGAAGCAGTAAAACACAATGTGTAATTGTGTGTGTAATTGTCCATACCTGAAGGGTTAAACCCCTTTATATAGTAGTAGGAAGGAGAGCCCTAGTAGAACTAGGTTTTCTCCAACTCCAATCAGAATCGAATTGAGATCCTAGAGGATCACATGTCAATCCTTGCTAATTGAGTTAAGGCCTTTTTAGGATTCTGTTTGGTGACCGATATGGTAACTGCTCTAATCAGCAATAAGCCAGCAACGGCCTAATCAGCAACTGCCTAATCAGCAATAAGCCGGCCTGGACCACGTGTCATAACTGCCACGTGTCATCCGTAGATAGTGGTGTATTTTTGGCTATATCAGAGTACATGTTTAGTTGACAGAGAGTAGCGATTCATCCCATCCCCAATAAAAGAAGAGAGACGCTCGCCCATCCCTTGCGAGTTGAATTTGTGTTTTCAACTTGTTTATGTATGTAAACCATCAATCATCAAGTGCGACAATCTCTTCATACAGAATACAAAAGGTATGTTGGATAACGGATCACCTTGGGGGATGCCCTGAGAAGAGGTAGATTTTGTAGTCCGCTCACTATTCCAGCGTAGCGAGTACCGAGCTAAGGTAATGCAGCTAATGAAGGATACCTACAAAGGCGGTAGACCCATAGAGCATATCTTTCATGCTGGCGTCTTAATAATCCAAGTCTTACAATGTGTATTCATTAGAGTACTTGCATATCCTTATATGGCATCAACACTCGAAGAACACATTTTAATGTGTTGTTGTAGTCAAAACAAAAGGTCAGCCTCATGTATCTAACCATTGAGCTAACTGTACATTAGTTTTGCTTATTGTTGCCTCTTGGTCAGCGATGAAAGCGGGAAGCACCTCCTTGTGTCACAAATAACGCATTCCAACCACCTCATCCCCCTCTGAATGACTACCACGATTATGAGGAACAAAAGGATGGCGGTCACCGAAATCATGATGGTCAAGTCCGAGTTTCGAATAATGGTTGGTGGTCTACTCTAATTGGTTTAGTATAAGATTCAATTTTCATATCAAGTGTACATGGAACAAATAAGAATTGTGGCGATTTCTAGGTTTTCGAACTGTGGAGCTTACAACTGCGACTGAAATATATAATGCGTTCTACAGTGAAGGAAGATATGAAAATGAAGCAGATTTTGCCTAGTCAGTTGTACTATGGAATCTAATTCAATATTTCCCTCGGGTGAAAGCTGATCTCTGAACGAGAGGTAAATTCTTTTGTTAGGACCCCCGAAGGACCGTCATGATTATCTAAACCGGATCCAACCGAAAGATCTAATGGATCAGCAAATATGGTTCCTAACATTGTTGCTCGAATGTCAAATTCATGACAAAAAACTTGTGTAGATAATCTTTTAGAATTCTTTAGCTCTAAAAACATCATGTGACTATCGTCCAACGACAATAATCCAGCTCTGTTCACATATTATTAGGTTCTTTAATCCAACTACAACATGCTAAAATACCTTTCACTGAATAACATTTGTAGCTAAAGATGTCTGCATTACATCTTCAAATCCCCTCACTTGCAGAGTTTCAGCTTTTTGAAAAATGATGAGACGATAGATTTGGGGTAAGGTTTTGTCGCAAGACATGTGGGAATGTTCTCAGGTTGTTCAATCCACAGCTTATGAGAGATGCCGCCGGCTGTGAGCTTCTCTGACAAGTGCAGTATTTGGGGTTCTCCCTTCACTTCAAGAGTAACCTTGCATTGAAAATGAAGGCAAAGACCATTATATAATTATCCGTCAGCCCTGTCACTTGAGACATGTACAACAAACCCAACTAGATAAGAAAACACAAGACAGGTACAGAAGTTTCGTTTCAAGTGTTATATTTTGGAGCATGGAAGTCAACCTCATATACAAGCAGTAAAAAGGGAAATTAAAAAAGTGAACCTACTGCCAAGCACTCCAGCTTTTCTGATTTTAATGCGGCAGCAAAAACTGATATGTTTTGCTTTTCTGCTACAGCAGCGTTCGAGCTTTTATTACAACACAAGTACCTTGTGTTCTCCAATGATGCGGTTTTGCCGTATTTATATTTGGTATAAGCAAGCAAGCAACCAAAAACTATTTGGGGTATATGCTGCCAGTTGGTCTGCAATTATGAACACAAAGTAACCAACTCTAGGATTGCCAAGCTCAACTACGTCAGCATATTATAGAGAATCAAGTGCATATTCTCGCGCAAGAAGGTATCATTCTACGTGTTCATATACACACACTGCAGACCGTTAATCCGGACAAGGAATCGCTCTCCGACATAGCATTGCATAAGAGTGTAACAAGTTAATGCCATAATGGTTTCACGTACAAGTGAACTTCATTATTCATGTTGGAAGTATTAGAATCACGCAGAAAAAACCATTCTGCACCCCCCCCCCCCCCCCCACCAACAAACCCACCCCAAAACCCTAACAAACACCACAAATCCACCACAAGAGTTGGGAGGGGGCAGCCCAATCAAATGTCTTAAGTGGAGAACAATTCAGCCACAAATAAATGCCTATTCTCTCAGAGTGTACCACAAAAAGCAAAGCCACACTCCAAAATGCTATGCACACTTCTGCTTGAACAGTCACAGCCAGTAATAAACATTAGCAGAATCAGTATGACATATGGTGCAAAAGAAGATGGTACACCACTTGAAATTTTTTTGGCATCTGACCTTGGTGATCTCGAGAAGTTTCATAAATTCCCGGAATCTAGCATGAAGTCATGAACTACGATCTTCAGCTACAGCCCATCAATTTAAACAAGCAGGTGCAATGAATTTTTTTTTTTCCAAAATTAATGCCACAAATAAATGCAACTCAGCCTGTTTAATGTGTCGTGACAATGCCAACTTACTATTGCTAAATCCCCTTCCCCTGATGGCACTTGCCAAATGACATATATGAGTTAAAATCTTCTCGCATTTGCAAAAGACATTTGCCGGTTAGTTCTACGGAGACAAGCTACTACCACTCTATCAAGACAGGGTTGGAACTTAATTCGATGGCGTAGTCAACTTGGATGGCTATTGACCAAAATGTTGAATCCACTGACCTATTCACGCCCAAATTATTGAAGAAATTAGGACACAAACACGAAACAGGGCAAATTCAGGAAATTCAGAAGTAACTGAGATTTGTGATTGTCAGCTTAAATCAGTCAAAAAGTTCAAATCGTCAAACATTATATCTTCTTTTTTTCCCTTTCGGATTGTTGAGAGAACTCCCTTCCTAAATTTCTCTTCTTTTCTCTAATCAATATATCATCCATAAAAACCTCTTGGTTACCAAAATTTAAGACTACTACAGCTAATGAAACTATCCTACAATGTCCACCCCAATCTCTGTTGTCATTCTTCATAAGCCAATAAGAGGTTTCATATACTCCCCCCCCTCTCTCTCTCACACACACACACACACGCCACAAACTCACAAAACATGAAGGCCTTACAGTCTTATTGGCAACCAAGAAAGCAATCGATTCATCGGTACTTCATGAAACATAGTAAACCTGGAAGGTGGGACTTTACGGATAGGTTTTCTGGAAATTAGATATTCATATATGGCAATGGGTAGGGTCCGAGACTTCTACTTCATTGAGCAATAAAGTAATAGGAAGGTTTTAAAGTCTGGAAAGTATTAAGTTTTGCGGCTTGTAGGATTTATACTACAGAGTAGGGTTTTTACGAGAGGAACTTGACATCATCAATTAATTCTCTAACGTTATAATCAGTTTTTTTTCTCCCCCTTCTTTTTCTCTCTTACTGGATTTGTGGTCAAGAGGTCACGGTTGGCGTGATTATTATTATTATTATTATTATTATTATTATTATTATTATTATTTTGTTTTCATACAACTGGATTATTGTTTCAAGTTTCATAGCTCTGATATGGTTTAAACAGGTTGATAGTGACGGAAGTTTCAAAACGAAAAAGGTTTAAGCTAAGGAACAACACACTACAACTGGCTAGTCAAGGGTATGCATGATTAGCCTGATCTTGAATAGGAGGGCCATAACTGCCTGTAATCTATTGATGGAATTTGAAGCAACTGAAGCGAGGCATGAAGGTACTCATATTTTACGATTTAATCTTATTTATACACTATAAAAATTCCTTACAAATGAGTTTAAATTGTACTTTATCCTTCACATTACTGCGCTTGGTTAATTTAAGCTTTAATAGCTTTGATGCATGTAATTCTCTTATTAGAGACCATCCTAGAACTGCCTTCCTGTAGCCATAAGACTAACTTAAAATAAGCAATACACGAACTGTGTGCTATATCTGTTTGTCTCAGATGGGATGCTGGATAACTTCATACCAATCAGAGGCAATAAAGAAATCCAGAACGAGAGAATCAAAAGCCTAAGGATAGGGGGATGAAGGAATATAGGGAAAAAGCGACTAGATAATTCAATTCATAAAGTTTGACAATTGCATATTATTTGAGGTCCTATAGGACGAAAGGAAAACTTGGAAATAGAAAACATAATCAAATCAACTCCTGATTTAAGGGATTAGGCAATCGAAGATTCAATCCCATATTATTTCCTAATTTAAACACTAAAATCATCAATCAAGGATTGCACTGTGCCCCCGAATACATGCACGCTTGTCAAATTTGAATTTGGGTCTTCGATGCCCATTATTTGCCGTGGGCCGGCAAGAATCTTGCTCCGCAGAGTTAGCATCATGGTACCGTTCCAAAAGTCAGGCAAGACTACGAACCTCCTCTTTAATGAGCCAGGTGTCATCACTCGATGGATGGAAACACTCACGAACAAGATAACGTGGAAACCCACCCTGGCGAGAAGCGATCACCTCATCATCAAGAATACCTTCAATTTGGCTGGCAAGACGTGCGAAGATGAACAGGATGACAGAGGCAAGAAAAGAGCCAGTGGAACAACCTTTGGACTGTGCTACATGGACTCGGTATGAGGGTCCGGGTCGGATGTGTCCACGTGTTGGATCTGTTCAATTTGTAGAACACAAGTCATGGGGATACGGCAAAATATTCATATCTATTGTTACTTTTTGGTTATTTCTAAGGTAAAATGGTGCTTTCCGTGACACGTGGTTTTAATTAAGAACTTGTCTCATCTCAAAGTCAACAGAGTTAGAAGAAGCATTATAAGATAGTGTTCGCAATATCATATCCTATGAGACGTATTTGACACATCCCATACCTATGTCCAAGTGTTGAGTGTCCGACACGGGTACTTCATGCATTGTGAAGAGTCCATATAACATAGCCCGTGGAGCCTGGAGAAATTTGCAGGCAGTAGGGGAAGCTCAAAACTACATTGATAAGGAAACAAATCCTCTGCATTACAACAAGGCTGATATAAGTCAATCAAATATGCATTAGGACCCATCTTGCTTATGGCGATGGGCTAATGGCTTGAACACACAGCGTTTTTAAAAGAATGCTTAGGAAAGTGCCTGGGACGCACTGGACTATTACAAAGTCACCAACATTGAAGTCTACCTGTCTAAAATGAACATTAGCAGCAAGTTTATAATTATTCTTGCTCGGAGCAACTTAACTTACTCACTCATTTTGGCATGGACATCATGAATATGTTGAGCAAAGGAGTCAGCAGAGGCAAGAGGTCGAAAGTCAGGGGGTAAGGGAATGAAGTCAATGGGCTGTCGAGGGGCGAAACCATAAGAATCTCAAACAGACTTTTTCCGGTACACTGATCGAATGAATTGTTATAAGCAAACTTCAGCCGTAGGCAAAAAGTAAGTGCTTTGGCATTCACTAATAACGCATCTAAGTAAATAATCAAAACGTCGATTATGACCTAAGTTTGCCCATCAATTTGGGGGTGAAGGCAGAGAAAAACTTTATTCGGGTACCAAAGAGTTTCCAAAATGTCATCCAAAAGTAGCACACGAAGTTGAGATCATAATTACACGCAATAGAAGTAGATAACTCATGAAGACAGACACTACACAAAAGAACAATATGTGAAGCATAGGCCGTCTTACTGCAAGGAAATAAAATGGGTCGCCTGAGAGAACCTGTCCACGACAGCCATGACAAAATCATACCCCCGCACGGTCTTAGGCAATCCTAAGACAAAGTCCATTCTAACATCTTTCCAACAAGGTGTATGGAATAGGTAAAACTGTGTATAACCCAGCGTTCTGTTTCTTAGTCTTAGCCAACTGACAAGTATGTCAACAGGAGACAACCAGTGCAACGTCAAGATTCAACAAGGGTCAATAAAATCGACCGGCCATTTCGGCCATGGTCTTGTCCTGCCCAAAATAACCGGCATGCATTTCCCATATAAGAAGGGCCTTAACAGAGGTAGAAGGAATATGTAACTTGGACGAGCAAAACAAATAACCGTCTCAGACAAAAAAATCCACATGATCTCTGCAATGCCTATCCAAAACATCGTGAAAATTACACCACAATCAGGACAAGTGGAGTTCTCATCCTTGAGGCACTCAAAACCAAGCACCTGATATTTAAAAGATTGTAGAGAGAGAACAACACGACTCTGAGCATCTCCGGGGTTGTGTTCTGAACACCGGCACAATGTTTAAGAATAAAAGAATAATTGCGGAGAAATTCAACCAATGTGGCATGCTTATGGCTCAACTTTTTCTGAGAGTATAAATGCTTAGGTGCCTAGGGATCAGAATACAAAAGGAAACCTCGAGGTAAGAAATAGTACCTCCAACGCAACAAGGCAACAAGGCTTGAACAAACCTCGAGGTAAGAAATACTCATTGAGTTTCTCACTAAAGTAACTGGATGACCCTTTTGACTCAAGCCACCACCTAAATCGACTCCAGACGCATCACAAGCAACCTCAAAGACTTTAGAAAAGTCAGGGTCATGTAAGACGGGAGCCTCAGTCATTTGTCTCTTAATATCTTCGAAGGCTCTAGCAACAGCTGGGGTCCATTGGAACTCCCCTTTCTTCATGCACTCAGTTATAAGGGCTATAACAGAACTAAACCCTTGAATTAAATGCCTATAAAAGGTGGTCAACCCGTAGAAACTATGAACGTCCGCGATGGTTTGGATTCTGGCCAGTCTGTTATAGCATGAACCTTGTCAGGATTAACAACAGTTCCCTGTGCAGATATAATAAGCCCCAGAAAGATCACGTGAGAATGCATTTTAACTCTTCTCCAGATTGACAAATAATTAGGCAGATGAAGAGTTTTAATGAAGGTGGGCCAAATGGGCTTCCCTAGTTCTACTGCAGATCAAGATGTGATCGAAATAGACCACCAAGAATTTTCCTAAAAGGACATAAGACATGTGTCATTACTCTCAACAAGATACTAGGAGAATTGGATAGTATGAGAGGGATAACCATACACTCATGTAGCCCATCAGGGGTCTTGAATGGTATCTTCCGCTCATCCCTACACTGAATCCTAATCTGATGATACCCGCTACATAACTCAATCTTAGATTACCAACGAGAACCAGCCAACAAATCTAACATTTCGTAAAGACAAGACACAGGAAACCATACTTGAGAGTGACTTCATTTAGTGCAGTTGTCCACACACATTCGCCCAAGTACCGTCCTTCTTAGGGGTCAATAAGGCGGGAACATCGCAATGACTAAGAGACTCAAGGATGGCTCTGCGAGCTAACAGAGCTTCAACTTGCCTACACAATTCCTCGTGTTCCTTAGGATTCACGCGATAATATGGTAGATTGGGCAATTATCATCTCGAAACTAAGTCAACGGAGTGTTGACTATCTCTCATTACGGGCAATGTCGAGGGAAGGTCCTGCAGAGTAACATCCGTGAATTCCTCTAACAAATGAGTGACCTCCATCTGGAAGTAAAAGTCTGGTGGCAAGTGGAACCAAAGAAACATCCTTAGGAACTACTGCAAGCACGATGCCGGTGACTCCTCTTGTCTCAAACTCAATTCTATTTAAAAGCTGGACAAACCGTCGAGGGGGTGGACAAGAGGAAGAGTGGAACTCGTGGGGCTACTCTTAGGAACAAGTTCTCTGGGGTTCAATTGGAAGAGTCGCCCACCATATGTGTCATACTTGAACGCATATGCCTTCCATTCTTCAAACCCTTGAAGAAAATTAGAAACTTTGAATGGACGACCGAATGCCAAGATTCCTTTGAAGCTTTGAAAGAATACCTATCATCAGCCCTCAATTCTGTGCTCATCCAAGAGCAGGACAGCAAACAGCTCCCCATTTACTATGTGAGCAAAGTTCTTCAAGGGGCCAAGCTGCAGTATTCCAATACGGAGAAACTTGCCTTCGCCCTTCTAATCGCCGCACGCAAGCTTCGTCCATAGTTCCAGTCTTATTCAATAACCGTGCTCACTGACAAGCCGCTTCGGCGAATCTTGCATAAACCCGATCTATCCAGCCGACTAGTACCATGGTCAGTCGAACTTCGGGTGTTCGACATACAATACAAGCCTCGCCCTACTCTCGAGGGCCAAACTCTGGCCGACTTCATCGTCGAGTGTACCCTTCCCCTCGAAGATGAAGACCCCCCTGATCAGATTCAACAAGTGAATTTCACATGGACATTCTACGTTGACGGCTCCTCTAACGCAAATGGAAGCAGAGCAGGATTAATCCTTAAAGGGAGATCTTGAAGTAAAGATATATGACGCACGTGACTCCAAAATGGCTAAATATCTACACAAGGCTAAAGAACTTGCGAAATCCTTATCAAAATTCCAAGCTACTCAAATCAGCCGATAAGGCAACGCCTCGGCCGACGCCCTCTCACGGTTGGCCTCCATTAACCCATTTGGGTTTGGCCACACTGTCCATTTAGAACTCCTGCACGAGCCAAGCATCACTGAGCGTGAAGTGATGGACATCGTGCATGAACCGTCGTGGATAAATCCCATCGAGGCCTACCTTCAGGACAACATCTTACCTGCCAACTGGAAAAAAGAGAGAAGCATCGTTAGTCGCTCGGATAGATACGCCATTGTCAAGGATGTACTCTACAAGCGTTCCTTTAAACTCCCTTACCTACGATGCCTTACACCATCTAAAGCCGAGTACGCCCTTGAAAAGTCCACGAAGGATCTGTAGCCAACACCTAGGAGGACGAGGTTTAGCACACAAGATCCTTCGCCAAGGGTACGACTGGCCGACCATGCAACGACATGCTTTGATTACACAAAGCAATGTGATGCATGTCAACGTTCTCTTCAATCCCCCAACAAGCGCCGAGCCCATTGGCCACGTTGAGCAGTCCAATACCCTTCGCAATGCGGGGAATGGACATCTTAGACCCCTTCCTCCCGGCCTCTAGTCAACGCAAATTCGTGATTATTGCGATCGATTACTTCACCAAATGGGTAGAGGCTGATGTGCCGGCTACAATCACAGAGAAAAAGTGCGAAGGTTTCTTCTGGCGTGTCGTTATTTGCCGCTTCAGTATCCCTCGTGTGCTTGTCACCGACAACGGAAAGCAGTTCGACAATCCTACCTTTTGCACATTCTGTGCTAACCTATCAATCGAACAACGCTTCTCCTCAGTGATACACCCCAGACAAATGGATAAACGGAGGTTCCCAATCACACTCTCCTCCAAAGTATCAAGAAGAAACTCGATGGAGCAAAAGGCCTCTGGGTGGAGGAACTCCTCAAAATCCCTTGGGCATAACACACGACGACAAGTACCCCGATGGGAGAAACTCCCTTTAGGTTAGCCCTTGGAACATAGGCACTCATTCCTGTTGAAGTCGGACTACCATCCCTTCGGCTCATAGCGTACGATCCTATAGAGAACAATGAAGCCTTCGAGCCAACCTTGATCTTCTAGACGAACAAAGAAAACGGCTTGCTACTTACCAAGAGTAACCAAGTTCTATGACCAACGAATTCGTCTACATGCCTTTCGCATTGGGGACCTCGTCCTCTGCCGAATAGAAGCCTCAGCTCCACGCAATGTCGTCTGCAAGTTAACACCCAATTGGGAAGGCCCCCTTACAGGGTGACCGAATTGGGAGGTCCAAGATCTTACCACTTGGAAGGATTGGATGGCAAATCAATTCCTCGGACTTGGAACGCAACAAATCTAAGACGTTACTACTCATGAGCAAGACCAGGTTGGGGGTATCCCCTTCCCCACTCGGATATCTTGCTCATCCTAGCGCTCATCTTAGACTTAGTTTTTTAAGGCCTTTCTAAGTCTTCATTTTTTGCGGAGTTCTTATTCCCTCGTCAGCCTTAATGGCATAACGTTGTAATTGCCTATGGAATGCTCATAAATAAAATTCCTCTTTGCAAAAAAAAAAAAAAGGCCTCAGTTCCATTAATATCACAAATGTTACACAAGTGGGCTTCAAGGCCATACACAAAAGGCTTAAAAAATCAGAACTATGTATGTGTGTCCTGCTCGGCTGCATCCCTTGGTACCTCCAGTCCAGTGCTCTGATGTGATCCTCCAGCTTTAACCTCCAACTGTTGAGGCCTCCGACCACTCTAGAAGCAGCTCCCGATACTCCTAAGCTCCGACTGCCAAAAGGACTTGGACTTTTGAGCAGTTGTAAACGAGTTGTTTGGGCAGCCAAGGTGGCTGCCTTGCGCGCTTCTGCCTCTTCTTGCCGAGCAACCTCCTCGAAAGCAATCTCACGAGCAAACTTTTGCTCATAAATGCTGAAGTCCATCTCGGAATGGTCTTTCAAGATATCCTTCTTGCACTCGTTGTAGCCGAAGACCAGAGCCTTCTTGGAATCGCGAAGTCACTGGTCGGTATAAGCCTGCGACTTCTTGAAGCTTTGGACAGCGTGGACGGCTATTTTTGCCTTCTTTGCCGCTAGTTGTTTCACTTGTGTAGACAGCTCAGCGTTAGAACGGTCCAAGTGCTCCACCTGCTTTCCCAAGTCCTCCACCTTCTTCTCAGCGTCCATACGGAAGTTATTTTCAACATGAAGGCGATTTCTCTCTTCGTCCAAAAACTTCTCCGCAGTACTCAGGTTCTCGGCTCCGATTTGCACTTGTGCCAAAGCCTGTAGAAGAAAAGACTTAAAAAACGATTCAAACAATTTAGAACTTTTTAAACACTTCCTTTACCTGAGAAGTTAGTTGGACCATCCCATTAGCCGTATGCTGATGTCATAGCCGGAAAGAGTAACACGGTTCATAGGAATGATCGCCTTACTCGACCATTCCTAAGCCGTGCGAGACTCTCGAACATAGACTCCTCAATCGACAGGTTCCAGTCTAGTCAATGAGGCGTATCGGACCGAGCAGAGGAAGAAGTCCCAGTTCTTGTCGGTGCTTTTCGCTTCTTTGGCGCCTCCTTTGCCTTAGAGGTTCCCAAACCAAGGACAAATTCCTCCACCCTTGCCTTCTTCGGCTGAGGCTCAGAGACTAGGGCCCGGAAGTCCAAGTCTTGAACTTCATCGTCTCCGCCACAGATAGATACAAGCTCGTCGGGAATTATGTCTCACAAAATCAACTGAGCATTGAACAAAGAGGGGTCTCCTCGGCTGCCGCCACCACTCCAGTGAGTCCCTCTTGAAGACATGTTCTCTGCAAGATTTAACGAAGTATGAGATTATGATAGGAGAGACGAATTCAGGCGCTCGTAAAGACATTTACCAGGATCATTCTCGCCCTCCTCTTCGTCCAAGTCTTCGTAGAGGGAAAAGATGATCCCGCACTCGCAAAGCTGAGCATTACTTAAGGGGTCTTCGGACTCTAAGGGCTCGGCTTATTTGAGCCTTTCAATATGTTAAAGGTCAATGGCACTCAAATCTCTCTTTTTCAATGCGTTATATGTCCTAGTTTCACACTCAGGGTTCCATATGTTGCCAACATCGAATCTTTGAGACTTAGAAAGTTTGAAAAATAAAATTTATCCTTTAAATTATGGTTGGATGAAGGGGGATGTGCGAACATATTGGCATTGGCTTTTGAATGCCGAGTCAAAAAAAATACTAACCCACTTGTTTGGTTATCGAACATATGGTGAAAAACCACCTAAAATACTCATAACCTAGGTCGCAAGCCAAGCTTGTGACACTAATAGATGAAGAAATGAAGAAAGACATGAATCGCCAGGCATGAGGGAAAAATTGGTCGGGCGCAAGATCACACATGTTCAACAATTTGATAAAGGAAGGGCGAACTGGCACTCTAAAACCATTATGGAACATGTCTGAATAGATCGCTATTTCATTTAAAGTGGTCATATCAGCCGCCTCCCCATTGTCAGGCAACCTAAGCTTTATACTCTGCGGAATTTCGTAACGCTCTCTCAGAATCTAGAGATCATAGCTGCTCAGCCTACTCTAAAGAGTATGGGTATCAGAGGGTTTAGGGCTTTGAGTCTTCTCGGCTAAAACTTCCCTAGCCTGCCCCCCTCGGCTCTTGATAAAGGACTACATAAATTCCTACCTCTAAAAATAAGGAGTCAAAAGTTGGCTCTACCCTAGCATTCCTAGCATCATCACTAAGTTCATAAACATGTTCACTATTTTGCCAAGACATGATTCTAGATCAAAAGCAAGATATTCAAAGAAGTTGAAGAAGTTTGGGAGCTTACTTGAGGGAGAAAAGGATGGATCTTCAAACTTAAGAACACTCAACTTAAAAGCCCTTCTTCAATGAGCTCTAAAAACACCCAACTCTCTCAATGCTCTCTTGCTCAAAATGACGTGAAGTGAAGAAAATGAAAAGAGTTCCCCTTATATAAAGACACTATTGAGATCCAACGGACAAGATCTCGTGGCAGTTGAGATAGCCAACACGTGGCACCTATCCATCAACAAGACAGGTGGGCAAGTTTACCCTTGTATCTCTGGATGGAAACTTTGACAAAACCGAGGGGACATACCACTTCAATCAATCTCTTTGCTCACCCAGCCAAGCAGATGAGCTCCTTCAGAGCCTCTAAGCCTCTGCTCGCTAGACCGAGTAGATGAGCACATTAGAGTGTCTCAAAGCCTCTGCTCGCCCAGCCGAGCAAACGAGCTCCTTAAGAGCCTCTAAGCCTTTGCTTTCTTGGCCGAGGAGACTAGCATGTTAGAGCCTCTCAAAGCCTGTGCTCGCCCAACCGAGCAGACTAGCTCCTTCAGAGCCTCTAAGGCTCTGCTCATTAGACCGAGTAGACGAGTACATTAGGGCCTCTCAAAGCCTCTACTCGCCCAGCCGAGTAGATGAGCCCCTTTTAGAGTAAGCCTCTGCTTGTTAGGCCGAGTAGACGAGCACATTACTCCTAAGTCACTCTACTTGTTTAGCAGCCTTTAGTCTAAGCCTCTGCTCTCCAAGCAGAGCAAACGAGCACATTAGACTCTCTCTATTTGCCTAGGCGAGTACACGGTCCAAGCCTCTGCTCGCCAAGCCGAGCAGACAAGCACATTAGACAATCTCTCTACTCGCTAGGCCAACTAGACATGCCCCTAAAAGGAATCTACTTGCCAGGGCGAGTAGACGAGCCCCTTAAAGGCCTCTACCCGGCCAAGCGAGTAGGCGGGCCCTTAAGGCCTCTACTCAGCCAAGCCGAGTAGAAGATCCCTTACCAAGTAAACAATCCTTTTCAAGGCCTGTACTCGGCCAAGCCGAGTAGATAAGCCCCTTAAAGACCTCTACTCGGCCAGGCCGAGTAGACGAGCCCTTAGGAGGCCTCTACTTTGCTAAGCTGAGCAGACGAGCCTACACTCGCCAAAAGAAAAATCTCTCCACTCTACCACCGAGTGAGAGATACCACCATTGGCTTAATTTCTTAACGCGGAGCACCCCTTGGACCAAAATTTGATGCTAAGCAATTATCCCGATTTCATAATCTTTCTCCAAAAAACATGGAATGGGGGCAAATGATTTGGGTAAAAAATACCACTTATGGCAGAGTGACACATATCATCGCAAGAAGACACCAAAACCGCCCCATAACTCTTGGAGAAGTGGGAAGTGGAATTTACCCACTCTCCCACTCTCTCGTTATGGAGAATAACTGTCCATTAATTTAACCCCCATTAACCTCCCATTATGGAGAAATAACTAACTTATTAATGGAAGCCCTATATAAAGAAAGTCTGAAGAAGGAAAGAGGTAAGTTTTACATGCTGAGAATATTCTCTGAATTCCTCAAACACTTTCTGACTTTAGCATCAGAGATCCTTCATCGGAAACCCTTCTGGCGAGTCACCAATGTCGTCTGTGTTGTGCAGGTCTGTTCAATCAAGATTGTCCCAGATTTCATCCACAACAAAGCTCATTTAGAAGCCAGCCAAGCCAACTCAGCCAATAGCACAGCAGGGCAAAATGGACTCATTGTAGTTAATTAACAAGGGCACCAAAACATAGCTAAAACCTTCCCATTAGCATACCCCAAGGGAGAGGGTAATCCGAATGGGACTTTGCTCTAAGCAAAATGAGACGGGCGGGCATCGAGGCCCCAATAACTATTTACGTATTTAGATATAAATAAACCATTTGTCTGCGCACCTTAAATAAGATGTGTTAAATCCGAAAAACCTTACTGCTACACATATATATTATCGAGACAAATCCCTATAGAATTGTGTATATAGCAAAAGGAACGACATTTATAGCAGCGTCCAATTATTTTTTGCAATTGTATTTTGTCGTCTGTGTCCCGTGGCATTGCACGGGTTAATGCTAGTACGAAATTGAAAGAATGTGATGCGGTACAAGTGCAAATTGTATGTTCATGTCCAGAATAATCATGTGGAGTGGATAGACATGAAAATTAGACAAAACAAAAAACCACAAATGAAAATGTTGGACTTGCCTTGTGCATGGAATCAAGATTGGGAGGATTACAGTAGTCGAGGGTGTGAGGGTGGTCCTTGTGGGCCCAAATGGCCGCCACGGAGGCATGGCATCCCTGTGTGACCACACTGCCCAGCGGCCACGTGTTGATGAGGTCTCTCCGGAGCACGACGTACTGAACCAGTGTGTCGGAGGCGGCCCCCGAGTTCCCGACGGTGTTGTTGGGCTCTTCTACGGCGGAGGTAGCCATGTGGCGTTGCGCGAGTGACACCCTAACGGGACCCCTCGGCCGAATTGCTATAGCTGAAGGAGCGAGGTGAGTTAACGTTAGCGTGAATACGGCTCCCATTCCCTGTAAGCAGCCTCCATCCTCCCTGCACTTGGATATTTGCGCCGAGTTGTTTTCGTTCAGATATTCGCTGCCCTTCGAGTTCGGTGAAATTACAAAGGTGGCTCAAATGAATATAGTTGTTGACGTACAGCTCCTTCGTTTGTTTTTAGAAGAACTTTGTATTTATTTTGTGTAATAAATAAACATGAGCTCATTTCCTAAACGAGTTACTCGTAGAATTGATATTTCCACCTCTGAAAGGCGTCAAGAAAAAGAATAAGTGAAAAAAAAAAGGATTGATATTGGTTTAATCTGATCTACTCTCAGAGATCATTTTCGACTAGCTCATGAATATGTTAATAAAGTGTTCTCTTAAACACATTGTTTGCGCTCCTGGGCAAATTCACTATCGATCATGCACCTTTGACACAACCGATGAACAGTGTGGGATCTTTTTGCCTCTCGGGCCTGAGGACTTCGCTAAAAAGGAAAACTTATGGATGACAATATGTTGAATTGATCAAAAGACGATGCGCCCACTGAAATCACAAAATACAATTCTTACAGTGTAACGAACACAGTTTTTACAGCGCACTAAATTTCCTATCGATACTACACAGATCATCTAATAAACTGGCTAAAAAAGTCTAAATAAGTATTTTTTTCCTAATCTAGTTTTGTTGAGAGATTGACGACCTCTTTTCCCTGTTGCCCTTCTCCTGCTTTTATACTTTGTAATATTTGTAATTGTGTTCCCTTGATAACTGTCACCCTTTATCTTCATTGGAAACAACTTTCGAGATTCCTTCAATCATGTTGATCGTGGCCTGTTTCAGAAATCTCCACTAACTGATTTCCTCTGGCACGTCTCCCACGTCTGTTTCAACGCCATCCACCATGACACTATTTGGCAGTTTTCCTCCTTCTTGTACGGTTTATTCAAACATTTTGTTTTTTCACGTTTCTTTTGTTCACTTATCTCTTCTGGGTAACAAATGATAACTACCGCAATCGTGCTTCTTCCACTTTCTTCATTTATGCTCTCTTTTGTGGTTATCGCTTTGCCACGTGTCTGCACCCCATTCGTGAAAATATTGGTGCCAACATTGCGCCCCTTAACTCGCGCAACGATACAGTCGAGTGAGTTAAATCTGGTCGTCTCATCTTCTGCCGCCTTTAATTCCTATCCGTTTTATCGAGGCTGCTTTAAATTGACCCTTATTCACTTTTCATCAGGGTATTTTATACAACGAACCCTAGAATTTCCATTTGCTCTTTCTCATACTTCTTCCAGCAATTACGGTGAAGACAAGAATTGTTCCTCACGGTGATGAGGGAGAAGGAGTAGAATACCCTCCTAACCCTCGGTGGGGTGTTGGGGCTCTTATGGATCCTATTGATTCTCGCGTTCTGATCCCTTTAAGAAACACCCAAAACCTGTCACCCTCACATTTTAGGTCCGTCTTTTAGGGTTTGTCCTTAACCCCTAAAAGGATACCCAATCAATGGCTCAGAGAAATTGCTGCTTAGTTCACCCTTTCTAAACTGGAAAGGTTAGAGTGAAACCGGTTTGCAGATTAGATCCCGGCCGACCCTGATTCATGCCGATTCAGGTTTATGGGTTGATCATTTGTCCGCCACTTATGCTGATCAGTGGAGGCGGCAAGGTATCTTTGAACTCATCTACATGTCTAAAACCCCTCCCAAAGTAGACCTATGGCTTTTGTATAGCTCCTTTTGTTTCTGGTCGACTACTACCAATGCCCTTGTGTTAAAAACCAAGATGATGGCTTCTATTATTCTCGATGTATGTGCCTTAACAGGTCTTCTGCCGATTGGTGGTCATGCTAATGCCTTGACCTATCATAACCCACCCAATCTATCTCTTGATGTTTCTTCTTCCAAGTATTCTGAGACCTTTGAAAGATATTTTCTTAGGTTAAGGAATGCTAACACTTCACCTGATCTAAAAGAGTTGGCTATTTTTCTTTGGATGTAGCTTTCTCGTCACGTGTTCTGTGTCCCTAAGTCTTTCATTGACCAAAGAATATATGAACTTAGCCATAGTTTAGCTCATGGTAGGGAGTATGCTCTCGCACCCTTAGTACTGGGTAGCTTGTATAGATCGATATTTACCATGGTGGAGAAGAAAATTCATTGGAGTACTGGTGGTCCTTTTTGGTTGATGCAACTGTGATTGCATGCTTATTTTCCAGAATGTTGCCCCTCTATCCCCAATCAGCCTGAGTCTTTCTTCTTGACTCATGGGCATCGCTTATCCTTGGGTGACATCAGGCTTAATTCTTTTATATCCTGTTTCTGTTTCTTTTTTATTTCAACTACTACAAACGTGGACACCCTTTTCTTGCTAGGCCGATTGGTCCTCACTGGTTTAAAAATCTCCCTACTTACATAAATGATAATATGCCCATAGAGTTTCAGGATAGGGATCGGAGGATATGGTTTTCTCTATGGGCAATTTCTTAATAAGGGTGGTCAGATTACTACCACTCATTCAGGATCTTGTGGGTGTGAAAGATATACTCCTTCTCAATTTGGACAGAAATTTGGGTTGGTACAAGGGATTCCAGCTCCTTTCTTTATAGACAACGGCTTTTTGGAAGCTAAAGAAAGGATTAAACGTATCATGGTAAATCATATAAGGAAAATCGACAAGGTTGTTGACGAATCGATGGACAGTTTTGTCATGTCTAATTTCAAGATTCGTATTGCTAGATTAGTTATCCATTTTAATCCTTGGTATCAAAAAACGTCTCGAGATTATACAATGGTATCAACTATGCTATTTGCATGGTCCGTTTGGCCGTGCACACCCGCATCGACCAGGTATTCTATTTTCCTATTGATACCATTCATTACCGATCTTAGTTTATTTGCTACATCTTGTTTTATCGATGCAGGGAATAGCAATCAACCTGCTGCCTCGAGGAAAAGGGATCGATCCCCTTCTGTGGGACCCTCTCAGCCAGTACCAAGCAGAAAAGGAAAGGAGCCTGTTGCTGAGTCTTCCTCATAAAAACATAATGTAGATGACGAATCAGATGATTCTTCTAAGAATTTGCTCTCCGAAAGGGGGAAAAGGTTGAGGATATGGAAAAAGACGATGAAGAAGACAATGTTCCTCTCATTAATCAGAGAAAGGCAATCAGAGAAAGATGAAGGCAATATGAGCGCATACTTTGTGATATACCTTCTAGCCCTCCATTGAACGAACCAATGTTGGTCATTCCTCTGAGTGTTGCTCTCCCCTCTTAGACTGTTTCAACTATTGTTAGCTTTCATCCTACTTTGAATCCAGGTCTAATTTTTTTGCCATTGTGTCATCTCTCGTCCTCGAACTTGAGAGTATTTGACTTATGTCCTATTTCATGCAGTTGATAAAGGAACTAGATCATCTGAAAAGCCTACACTGAGATGGAAACCTCTGTAAATGTATTCTCAAAAAAGAACAAAAATCCATTCCGATGTCAACCGATCAGCAAGCTGCTCCTTTAAATGCTCCAGTTGATTCTGTCTCACCTAAACCCAAAGTTACCAGGAGGAAAAGCATTGCTCGCAAGACTCACTTTAGTGCGTGAACCATGTCTTTAAAGGTAAATCCCTTTTTTGCTGGTTCTTGCATTTATTGCTAAATTTCATTGCTTACCCCCTTATTAGGTTTTGGGTGGTATTACCATCGATTTGACTCAGGAGAGTGCCAGCAAAGATGATGATTCTGATAATGCTTTCTTTGATACTCCCGTCGGTGAGGCAATTGATATGGAAGTTACTAGCGGCAGAATCTCTCCAGTTATGTCTACGCATCGATCGCCACTCTATCTCAATAGGTATGTAGGTTTCTAAGCATTTCATCATTATATAAATGTAATCCATACCTAACGACTACCTATGCAACAGGTTGATGAACCTTGGGATGTCCAGGATGAAGAGAACTTCGATGACACTTCTAATAGTCATCATTCCAATCAATCGAAAAATGCTCCTTTTCCCCGTTTCTCAAATGGCTGAAGCCTCCCCCCTGCTGAAAGCCATTCTTCTGTTGTTGTAGATCTGGTGCAAAGCCCTAAACCTACTCCCCCATCATTTAGTCATGTCACCACTGTTCCTTCAATGTCGTTGTCGTCGACTCTCCCAATCGCTTTTAGTTCCCCATCGATCACTCAAATGGTGGCAGAAGCTACAAGCATCCTAGCTACAAGCAATCAACTCCTTCTATGCCCGTTATCGATGATATTAACCTTAAATTCTTACAACTTCAGTCAGCAAGTTTCTCCTCCCAATGTTGACACGGCTACCGTTCTTAGTGCTTTTAAAAGTCTGCTCAGCTATCTCCTTCCTGATGTTTTGGCGAATAATGATGCCTTATCCAAGATGAATGATCTGATAGACACCCTTGCCGATAATGCATCAACTTTGAATGATGTCCAATCAGGTCTAATTTCTACTCTAAAATTTCTGGTATCTCTTATATTTGCCTCTTGGAAACAGGGTATAGGCATTAAGTCTAATGTCCAAATAGTGGATCAAGATATTGATGCTCTAAACTTTCAAATCCAAGAGAAGCATCAGCTAGTTTGTAGATTGCTAAAAAAATTAAAGATGAAAAGAAATAATTGGAGATAAAGCTGAGTGCCCTACATCAAAAAGAGCAAAGTCTGCTGGAGCAACAAAATAGTGTTTATCAAGAGGCTGTTGCTCGGCCACAGCGATAGAAGAGCTCTTGAAGAAGCAAGCCAAGACTCAATCTCAGCTCGTCTTTGCGGACCAAATTATGTATAAGGCAGAAAGTCAATGGGCAGAAATTCAATCTGCTTTTGATGTTTGATGTGAATAGTTACTTTTTTTGGCTAGCTTTGTTTTGGACTATTATTTGTAATCAATCTGCTTTCTTTTAGATTTTATTTGCAATTTTCTTTTATTCTTACTTTTCTTAGCCTTTATCAGGCTAACGCAGGCTATCCCTGTCGATTGGCTCGACCCCTTCCCACATGGAAGTGTAATATCCCGCACTTTTGGGGGTCGGTTAAAAATAACCATTTGGGCTCTGAAAAATAGACAGACGATAATTTTGAGCAACGCTCGAGTGTTAGTAGAGTATTGGGGCTTAAAAATATTTTGGGGCAAAAAATGTAATTTTCAAAATTTTGGGGGCATTTTCATAATTTTGGAAAACTTTAGGGGTATTTGTGCAATTTTTAAAAGTAAATTAGAAACCATTTTTTTTTAGTTGGCCACCTCCTACTAGCTTAATGACTAAGCTGGGAAAAAGAGAAAATAATTAAGAAGGGAAGGATAAGTCTAAAGAAAAAAAACAAAAAGGGAAACCTTTCCTTTTCGGGAAAGGAAGAAGAACCAAGACAAAACAGAAGAGAAACAGTGAAGAGAAACAAAGACAGAGGAGAAAACAAGGAGGGAAGAAGGGGAATTCGAGCAGTGAATTGGAAAGGGATCAAGCATGACTTCTCAAGGGGTAATCTCTTCTCGTTTGGTGTGTATGTACTCACTGTGTGTGCGTGCGTATGTGACGGACGTGGCTGTGTGTGCTTATGGGTGTTCTTCGTATGCACGAGCTACCTTGTGAGTGATTGTAGTGGGAGTTTGTGTGTGGGGTATGCAGGTGTTGTGTAGGAGGGAATGGTATGAGGTTATGTGGGTTTTCCAAAGGATTGCCGAGGGCTGTAGTGCGTGAATCATGTGTCTGTTGCAGGTAGTGTGTGCGTTTTTGTGTGTGTCAGTGTGTGCTCTTCGTGGGTAGTAAAAACAATTGTGGAAAATTGTGGATTTAAGTTATGTTAATGGGTGTTAGTTATTCATGTATGTGGTTTTTACTGAATTACTGATGAATTCATGGGTGTATGTGTCGGTTGTTAAGTGTTTGTGGCATGAACGTGTCTCGGCTGGAGGTTGAAGACAAATGGTGTGTGTGTTTGAAGGTGAAATAGTAGGTGCCTTTGATTTGAATAGTAACTGTTTTTGTCGCTAAAGGTAAAATTTAAGGTAAAATTTACTAGGCAGTTTTTTCACAAATTTTTTATAAATAGTTAGGACCAAAATTAGGCAAAGTCCAAAACTGTAACCATAGATATTTTTAGAGATGTACGCTCTGGAATTTTTCGGGAATTTTCGGTATCCGCAAATGACGTTAAATTAAAGTATCGATTAGGCGAAAGTCCAGATTTATTTAACCTAGTAAACAGAGTTATTGTAATATGGAAATTTAGTAAAATCCTATTATACTGATATGATTCATTATCTAAAATTTTGGGTCATTTTGAGGCTGATAGGTATTTTTCGTGAAACTGGCCTTTTAGCGCTCGATCTGGACACCGGTTCAAAATTTTTGGGTGAAATTTTTTAAAATACTTTTTATGCCAGAAATGATATCAAGATGCTTAAAATAGCATTTTAAGACATTTTTTGGGATTTTCCGGTGCCAAAAACCCCCAGGGGCATTTTGGTAATTTGCCACCCCAAGGGGTATTTTGGTAATTTTATCCATAAAGGGTATTTTTGAATAAATTTACATACGATAAGGATATTTTAGTGATTTGACTTGCGAAAAGGTCATTTTGATGATTTAAGTGTAACAGTAGAAAGATGAATAAGTCCATTAATTATATACTTGCTTAAATCTATACTAATGAGAATTTGATAAATATTAATTAATACCAATTTAATAATAAATTACAATTATTAATTATAATTATGATAAGATATCTTTATAAATAACAGGTTCAAATAGTAAATCGAGATACCCATTCTATGACAACGAGGTATTTTGGTAATTTGCCACCCTGAATGGGTATTTTGGTAATTTGACCTAAGAAAAGTATTTTTGTGTAAATTGACATACAATAAGTTTATTTGGGTGATTCTACTTACGGGAAGACCATTTTGCTGATTTAAGTCCGATAGGGGCATTTTGGTAATTTTACACCCTAGGGGTGTTTCGATAATTTTACATATCCGGTGGGGGGGTTCATTTTGGGAGTATGTGTGAGTCCGTATTAAGTTATAATTTTATACTGTAGGCTGTATTCTAATGATTCGATTCTTCCGTTTATGTTAAAACTAAAGACTTCCGGTTAGGATAATTTAGCTGCGGATCTAGGTAAGGGATTCTATCTGAACCCTAAGTAAGGACTATCGTCCAAACCTTTATTTTGATAACTCATACTTGTAAGTACTCCTTTGATATACTTACGGCTAATGCCAAACTCTGAGTTATATATTGATATCAGCATGTTCTTGCCCATAAAATCCTAATGTTGAACCTGGATCGATTATTTGAAAATCTTGTGATGCTCGCATGTTATTGCGTGCTGAGAAAATTTGATAATTGTCTGTATCCATTCTTTCGAATTGTTGTGATTATATTCAATAATTATTCGCAGTCGTTTTTATTATTTATCTGTGATTTTTCTTCTAAAAATTCTGATTTCTTCTGAAAATTTTGAATGCTGACTTATATTAGTATGATTATTGTTATTAGAACCCAAATTGATTTTGAGAATATGAGCTTATGTTAACGCTCATTGATATTGTTAATTTCTGTGTTGACCTAGGTTTTCATTTAGTGGGGAGGCGGTATAAGGCCGGTTGAATCCTGCATGAAACGCAGGCTAGTACCCAAATGGACAAGTAATTATTTTCGATACATCATGCATGTGTACACTATGTTAGCTTGCCATAATGGCATTGCAATCGTCCAGGATCAACATTGATTTTTTATTTTTGATTTTTTAGCTAGAACGATTTGTGCTTGGGTTGAAAACCCTTGACAAATCTTCATCATATTTAGTTAGAAGGATTTTTACTTGGGTTGAAATCCCTTGACAAGCCTTTATTGTATTAATTGAGATGATTTGTGCTTGGGTTGAATCCCTAAAAAACTCTGCTGTATTTTGGAAATGATGGCTTGAAAAGGATCTTTTATTGATCATTTTAAAATCTGTTTTGATTGTTAATATTTATTTTGGCATCTGTTTCTGATGAATTTTTGATCCTTTTGGAAATCATTGAGTTTTTTTTACCGTTTGAAGTATTCGGGAAATATTCGTCAGTTAGATTCTTAGAATGGGTTAGAGTCTGTGTGAGCTTCCGGTGAACCCGCCACTTCCGTGTAATGAGACCCTTGTGTGGGTCGATACCGTTACCTTGTTTATATGAACTTGAGTTTGTAAAGAACCTAGGTTTTAAAGGTTTAAGTTAAACAGTTTTGTAATCTGATATTTGAAGAACTTGAGTTGATGTGCAGTTAGATGCTTTGAAATATGTGTTAATGGACAGGTTTGATGTGATCCGATAGGTTAACGACCTGGGAGTTCGGGGCAGCGGAGCTCCGGATTTCCGGAAGCGTTACAGGAAAGGACATACTTTTTCAGGTATCGGCCATTGATCGGCTTAGCATGCAATTGTCCTTCTAGTGATTTCAACCAATATGCCCCGCCTCTTAAAACTTTATGGATTAAAAAGTGTCCTTCCCAATTTAGTGACCACTTTGTAAATTTTGGGTCTTTTAATCCTATAGGTAATATAGTTTTCCACACTAAGTCTCCTTCTTGAAATGTTTTTAGTAAAACTCTTCGGTTATAAGATCTACTTACCTTTAACTTCTAGGCATGCAACCTATCTAATGCATCCAAGCGATGATCATATAGATCTTCCAACTCGATCGCCATAGCTTCGTTGTATTCTGTCACTGGCATGCTGTTTTTCATAGCTACACAAAAAGACCTTACTGTTATTTCCATAGGTAGTACAAGGTCATGCCCATATGTCAAGGCATATGGAGTTACTCCTGTACTAGACCTTAGGGAAGTTCGGAATGCCTAAAGAACCTCTGACAACAACCGATGCCAATCATTTGGAGTATCTTCAATGGCCCTCTCCATAATGTGTTTAATAGATTTATTCGTTGCTTCAGCTTGACCATTTGCTTGTGCATAATAAGGGGTAGAGTTTATTATCTCAAATTTGTATTCTCTGGCGAACTCACGTATTTGTCCCCCGGTAAAAATGGTACCTCTATCGGTTGTGATTGTTTGAGTTAATCTGAATCGATGAATTATGTTTTCTTTGATGAAGGGGATTACACTTTCTTGTGTAACTGTTTTCATTGGCTTGGCTTCTGTCCACTTTGTGAAGTAGTCAGTTGCCACGACTATAAATCCATGCCTTTTAGATGAGGAAGGATGCATTTTACCTATCAAATCCATGGCCCATCCCCTGAAAGGCCAGGGTTTCACTATCAATTGCAGTTCTATGCATAGTGCACGATGAACGGCTCCATGCTTTTGGCAAGCTTGACATCCTTTTGCATATCGAACGTAATCTTCTATTATGGTAGGCCAGTAATGGCCATGTGTCTAATCAGCCATCTCATTTTTATGTCCGCCTGATGAGCGCCACATACTCATTCATGCACCTCAGCCATCACCTGCATGGCCTCTTGTTATCCCAGACACCTAAGCGCCAATCCTTCCGGCTTTCGTTTAAATAGATCGACATCTAACAAAAAGTATTTGATTGCTTGCAACTTTATCTTTGCATCTGCTTTCAACTGAGGGTTTTGCAGGTATTGGACGATAGGCGTCCTCCAATCACCTTGAATCGTATCGACTGTATTGATCATCTTTAATTTTTTAGGGCAAATTACACCTATGTCCCTGAGGTTGGGTATAATTACAGTCAAGGACATTAAGTTTTAAAATGTAACATACCGTGACCAAACACTTTTAAAATGTATCAGCCGTGTCCATTCGTCATGGTTTCGTCCAAAAATTGTACTTTTTGTGTGATGACATCAATATGTATTTCTAAAATGACGATACTACCCCTTATACTGTATATACTAAATATTTTTTAAAAAAATTAATTTAAGACTTCAAGCCTTAATTTAAAGTCACAATTAGGATTTTGTTGAAACCCTAATTTGCAAATTAGGGTTTTCTTGAAACCCTAATTTGCAAATTTTGATCTGTTCTCTCTCCCATTGCCAGCGACCAATCTCCTGTCGGCGTCGCCTTCATCGCCGAAGACGTCGCCCTTCCCCTTCCATCTATTCTCTCTCCCCGCATCTCGCCCTCCCCCCGGCAGCCCTTTCCCTTGCCCCACACCGGCAGCGCCTTCCCTCGCCCCACGATGCCAGCCCCTTTCCTCGCCCTACGATGGCAGCACCTTCCTTCGCCCCACGACGACAGCACCTTCCCTCGCCCCACGATGGCATCCCTTCCCTTTGCCGACCTAGATCTAAAATAAAGAGACGACCTTGATCTGAACATGGACATGGTCGCCGCCATGGTCAGTCACCGAGCACCTCTGCCATGGTCAGATCAAGAACATGGACATGGACATGGTCGCGGTCACCGAGCACCTCTGCCGCTGCTGCACCGTCTTTGACGCCCACCGTGAAATGAAGAGACGGGAGATGGAGAAAGAGAGGAAAGAGAGAAAAAAGATGAAGAAAATGGAAATTTTATTTTATTTAGGGGCAATTCAGTCTTTTCATCAAAACTGTTACGTATTTTTGTATTCCGTTTGGTCAACGGACATAAGTGTAATTTGTCCAAACTATTGTCCTTACCTGTAATTATACCCTAACCTTAGGGACATAGGTGTAATTTGCCTAATTTTTTTATATCTATTACTGATCATTGGCAAGCATTTTGATACTTTTACCCATTGTTCATTGATTCCATCAGGGACTTTTAAACCTTAAGCTAACTGAGCCATTACATTGGCACTACCATTGCTTATCCAGGGAATGTGGGTTATGGTTACATCATCAAATTTTGCTAACAAATATGACGTGATGCTGAAATACATCTTTAGCCCCGGAGCATTGCATTTAAACTCTTCATTCAACTGCTTTATAACTAGCTGGGAATCCCCATATATTTGTACTGTTGTGACATGCATGTCCAATAATATCTCTAAACCAATGATTAAGGCTTCATATTCTGCCTGATTGTTTGAACAATCTTTTTCAATTTGAAAAGCAAATTGATGTGCATTTCTAATAGGAGAAACTAACATTATACCTGCATCAGCTCCTTGGCTAGTTTTTGACCCATCAAACATCATTTTCCAAGGGGCGATGCCAATATAGATTATCCCATTTCCCAGGTTATCACTTGGATGATTTGCTAAGAAATTAGCCAATGCCTGTCCTTTTATAACCTTCTAAGGTATGTATGTGATGCCAAAGAAGATGGGTTTGTACCTATGTGGAGGTGCCACAAAGGCTGCAGTCCTAGTCAGCTTCCAAGTGTATAAAATGAGAGACAGCAAGGACGAAGTAAGGGATGAGAACAAGGCTTCCCAGATAGGCCTTGAGGAGTGGCAGTGCTGTAGAGACGAGGCCGAGATGAACATGGCCAGCAGTCAACAATCCAAGTCAAGGTCCGAGTCGGGTCCAATGTTACGGTCAAAAGTTATGTTTCTCTTACTAGAATCCGAGAGCTCCCAAATTCTAGAGTGAGAAAGTGATTTTGTAAGAATGAGCAAAAGTCCCTTTTTGAGTCATAAGGTTCACTATTTATAGGAAACATTGTGCTTATGTCATAAAGTGCCACATGTCGTCCCCTGGGAGTGACACGTCCCTAGGGCTCCCAAAATACCGGTTCTCCGTTGGACTGTCGGTTCCCAAACTTTTTCTAAGTGTCGGTGAGATAAGATGAGAGGTTGTATGGGGGGATGAAAAATTTTGTTGAAAAATTTTCTAAGTGTTGAAAAGAAAATTTGAGCTCGGGCAAGGGTGGTGAGGGAGGCCGCTGAGGGTGGTGATCAATGACCGGCTGCGAAAAAAATGAAATTTTTTTTCTAAGTGTCAAGAAAAATGAACCATGATGATACGACTGTAGTAGCGGGGCTCGAGCCACCCCGCGCACCACGTACCAAGTCATTGCAATGTGAGGCCAAAGAGGTTGGGAAGGGGTGAAGCCCCCAAAGGGGTGGGTGATGGTATGAAGGGTGCTGTCAGTGGGCTTTTGCAAGAGCAATGTAGCTTGAAAATTGTCTAAGTCTGAAAAAGAATACAACTCCATTGAATCCATAGGGAGGCAACATGTTGTGGTGACATATGAAGTAGGGGAAGGTTTGTGTGCCCGGTCGGAATGATCCTGGTACCTGAGCCCCCAGACGGAATAACCCGGGGCATTATGGGATGATAATGGTGCAAAAGGGTCGGTGGTGGGGAACAACTTTTTGGAGTGTGGTTTGAACACGGGTAGTGCCGGCAGTTGCAAAAAGATGACTGGAGCAACTCAGGAGCATGGTGTCAGTTGGTTATGTTGGGGTTGATCTTGGAGTCGGACGGCACAAGTCTCTTCTTGGTCACCAAGGTAGGCTTCTTCTTGAATAGTCAGGATGAGGCCTTGGCTGGTAGTTCTCATAGCTCTCCGTTGTACATGCATGATGATTGAGGGTGCAAGACAGGCAGACTGCAGTATGATGCTCACCTCCCAAGCAGAGTTGCCAAAATGATGCCAGAGAAGATGGGTTCGTACATATGTGGAGGTGCCACAAAGGCTGCAGTCCGAGTCAACTTCCAAGTGTACAAAATAAGAGACAACAAGGACGGAGTAAGGGGTGAGAACAAGGCTTCCCAGACAGGCCTTGAGGAGTGGCAGTGCTGCAAAGATGAGGCCGAGACGAACAGGGCAATCGACAGTCCAAGTCAAGGTCTAAGTCAGGGTCCAATGTCTGGTCCAAAGCTACGGTCCAAAGTTATGTTTCTCTCACTAGAATCTGAGAGCTCCCAAATTCTAGAGTGAGAAAGTGATTTTGTAAGAATGAGCAAAAGTCCCTTTAGGAGTCATAAGGTTCACTATTTATAGGAAACAGTGTGCTTATGTCATAAAGTGCCACATGTCATCCTCTAGGAGTGACACGTCACCAGGGTCCCAAAATACCGATTCTCTGTTGGACTGCCAGTTCCCAAATTCACGTTGCCTGCCTCGCACAGCGTCGCTCTACCTGTCTGAGAAGACTGACCACACCATGACAGCATGATCAGAGTAAGCATGTTGCCCCAGCCACCGATGCCCTTTACTGAATCTCACGAAGTGCGTCAAGAGACACGCGGAGAACCTGACAGTGCTGAGGGTTGCCCCTGTAGCCAATTGTCAGGCGGACTAGGCGCAATGCCCTCCAAGGACATGCTCCCGTCCCGGAGTGACCCGGGGGTCATTGCCCTGGTGGTGTCAACGATCAATGGTAACATGAGTGGACATGCTCGTAGCTCAGTGCTCAGAGTCCGTGGCGAGGAGTCCTCGCTCCAGAGTCCTTCGTGATTGTGACGGCGATGGCTTTAAGGTTGTGAGTCTATCCCGTGGTGGCGATGACCATAAGGTTGTGAGTTCATCCCGCTGCGAGGGGTCCTCGTGCAGGAGCCCCCCGCGATTGTGACGGCGATGGCTTTAAGGTTGTGAGCCCATCCCGTGGCGGTGATGACTATAAGGTTATGAGTTCATCCCGCCGTGAGGGGTCCTTGGCCGGAGGCCCCCGTGATTCTGACGGCGATGGCTTTAAGGTTGTGAGCCCATCCCATGGTGGAAACGACTATAAGGTTGTGAGTCCATCCCGCTGCGAGGGGTCCTCGTGTCGGAGCCCCCCGTGATTGTGACGGCCATGGCTTTAAGGTTGTGAGCCCATCCCGTGGCGACGATGACTATAAGGTTGCGAGTTCATCCCGCTGCGAGGGTCCTCGTGCCAGAGCACTACGAACTGAGCCCCCGGAAGCATGTAACATGATTGTGGCACATGGGCACTGCGACTACCGTCGCGAGACAATACCTGGTGCCGGGGTATGTATCAAGAGAGTGGCGCACGGGTGCGGCGACAAACGTCGCAGAGACAATACCTGGTGTCGTGGGCACATGTCATGGAAGTGGCGTATGGGCGCGGCGACGAACGTCGCAGAGCAATACTTGGTGCCGGAGGCATGCATCATGAGAATGGCGCAAGGGAGCAGCGACAAACGTCGCTGAACAATACTTGGTGCCGGGGGCACGTATCATGACAATGGCGAATGGGCACAGGCGACGAACGTCGCAGGGACATACTTGCTACCGGGGCACATGTTATGGAAGTGGCGTACGGACGCGGCGACGAACATCGAGAAGATATACTTGGTGCCGGGGCACATGTTATGGAAGTGACGCATGGGCGCTGCGACGAACATCCTGGAGACAATACTTGGTGCCGGGGCACATGTCATGAAAATGGCGCATGGGCGCGGTGACGAACATCGCAGAGCAACACTTGGTGCCGGGGGGCGCATCATGAGAATAGCGCAAGGGCGTAGGCGACGAATGTCGGGGGGATATACTTGGTGCCGGGGCACATGTTATGGAAGTGGCGGACGGGCGCGACGACGAATGTCACGGAGATATACTTGGTGTCGGGGCACATGTTATAGAAGTGGGGCATGGGCGCGGCGACAAATGTCGCAGAGACATGGGCTCGACGACGAATATCGCGGAGCAATACTTGGTGCCGGGGGCAGCATCATGAGAATGTCTCAAGGGCGCAGTCGATGAACGTCGCGGGGATATACTTGGTGCCGGGGCACATGTTATGGAAGTGGCGTATAGGCGCGGCGACGAACGTCACGAAGACAATACTTGGTGCCATGGCACATGTCATGAGAATGGCGCATGGGCACGGCGATGAACGTCACGGGGATATACTTGTTGTCGGGGCACATGTTTGGAAGTGGCGTACTAGCACGGCGACGAACGTCGCGGAGATATACTTGGTGTCGGGGCACATGTTATGGAAGTGGCGCATGGGCACGGCGACGAGCGTCGCGGAGACAATACTTGGTGCGGGGGCACATGTCATGAGAATGGTGCAAGGGCGCAGCGACGAATGTCGAGAAACAATACTTGGTGTCGGGGGCACATATCATGACACTGGCGCACGGGCGTGGAGATGAACGTCGCGGGGATATACTTGGTGCCGAGGCACATGTTATGGAAATGGCGTACGGGCACAGCGACGAACGTGGCGGGGATACACTTGGTGTCGGGGCACATGTTATGGAAATGGCGCATGGGCACGGCGACGAACGTCGCAGAGAAATACTTGGTGCCGAGGGCAGGCATCATGAGAATGGCGCAAGGGCGTAGCAACGAATGTCGCGGAACAATACTTGGTGCCGGGGGCACGTATCATGACAATGGCGCACGGGCGCGACGACGAACGTCGCGGGGATACACTTGGTGCCGGGGGCACGCATCATGAGAATGGCGTAAGGGCGCAGTGACGAACGTCGTGGAGTAATACTTGGTACTGGGGGCACGCATCATGAGAATGACGCGAGGGCGTAGTGATGAACGTCGCAGAACAATACTTGGTACCGGGGCTCATGTCATGAAGTGGCGCATGGGCGCGACGACGAATGTCGCGGAGCAATACTTGGTGCCGGGGCACGTGTTATGAAAGTGGTGCGGCGACGAGCATCGCGAAGCCATACTTGGTACCGGGGGCACGTGTTATGAAAGTGGTGCGGTGACGAAAGTTGCGAAGCCATACTTGGTGCTCGCGCACATATCATGAGAATGGCTCACGGGCACGGCGATGAACATTGCGGAGATGACGCACGGGCACGCGTCTGGTGTCCTGAAGATGGGATGTGAGCTAAGTGTACCTGTCATAACAAGATGATGAATGCAACATGTAGTAATGACAAAGTCAGGAGTGATGGTATGCTGTCGTCGGCGATGGGTCATTCGGTGGTAGTGCGCGACTTTGGGTGATGGGCATCGCAGGAACGGTATGCGATCACGAATGACAGACGTTACAAGGTTGATGCACGACGGACGTCGTGAGGTTGATGCATGACAGACGTCACGAGGTTGATGCACGGCGGACATCCCGAGGTTGATGCACGATGGACGTCCCAAGGTTGATGCATGATGGATGTTGCGAGGTAGATGCACGATGTACGTCGTGAGGTTAATGCATGACGAATGTCGGGAGGTTGATGCACGACGGACTTCGCGAGGTTGATGCACGAACGTCTGTAAACATCGCGGAGGTGCAAAGATTTGAGAAAACAAGTGCACGCGGGAGGGGAGGCCATAGACCAAAAATTGTGGGAAGGCCATGGCCACCACCCTTGGGGAGGCCGAGGTCGACCCCTTGGGGAGGCTGAGGCCAACCCTAGGGGGTGGCCAAGGCCAATGGCCAACTCCCAAGAAGGGAGGCCAAGGCCACTCCCCCTTCTTGGTGAACTTCGGGCGCACCGACGGTAGGTGTTTCAATGGGCAATGATGAATCCGAAAGTTGTGTTACTACAAGTGCGTCGACGTGAATCGTACCGACATTATGAGCAAAGTGCCAAAGTCACATACAAAGCGTACAAAGTGAAAAAAGTACAAAAGGACTTGGCACGAAAAGTGAAGAACTGGGGGGAGAAGGCCAAAGCCAACCCCCCATAGGAGGCCGAGGCCGATCCCATGGCCTTGGGGGAGGTCGAGGCCGACCCAATGGGTTTGGGAAAGGCCTTTGCCCCTTGAGGGGGTTGCTTCGGTTGCGCTGTCAGTCGATGTTTTTGATGAAAAGGTGCTTGGGTGGTCGCAGTACGACGATCGTGCTACCGTGAGTGACGTCAACGTGAAATAATTTGTGACTAAGTCGCGCACGAAGCGCGCGAAGCAAGAAACACATGTGACTTGGGCACGCGCACTTTGACCGGTTCGATGCGTTAGAAAAATGACTATTGACAATGTCAACGTGTTCGCGTGAAATGGGACTCCTAGTGGTCCCTTGGGTATGACCAGAATAGGTTGGGAACAGTATGTTAAGTTGTATTCTATCAACATAAGGACCCATTCCCCCATTTTTCCCCTTAACACTGGTCTTGATAGCTTGTATTTTATCAAATCTGTTTGAGCAATTACTAATATATTGAATGGCAACGTATAATGTCGAAGCTTGACTGCGTTAAAATATAAAGTTAAACATAACTTTCCCACAGCAATGTACTTTTGCTCAATTACATTCAAACCTCGACTGAAATAGTAGATGGCTTGTTCAAAAATCTGGTTGTTTTCTTGAGCAAGCAAGCTTCCGAGTGATGATTCTGCTGCTGATACATACAACTTTAAAGGCCTCCCGATCCTTAGTGGCATCAATACAAGGGGTTTGGATAGATATTCTTTTATTGACTGAAAAGCACGTTGATGCTCTGCTTCCCATCGATACTCGATATCTCCTTTCATCCCTAACAAGGCTGAGAACACCCTTGTTTTTCTTGCTAAATTAGGAATAAATTGGCGTAAGAAATTAACTTGTCCTAAAAATTGCTAAAGCTCCTTCTTATTCGAAGGAGGTTTAGCATTTATAATGGCTTTTGTCTTGTTTTTATCGATTTCAACCCCTCTTTGGTAAACCAAAAATCCTAAGAAATTACCTACAGGAACTCCAAAAGCACATTTTAAAGGATTCATTTTTAAATTATGCGTCCTCATTCTTATGAAAGCCTTTCTAGACGCTCGACATGCTCAAGATGGTCATCTGACTTGACGACTACATCATCAATGTATACTTCTAAGAATTTGTCAATCATATCATGAAAAATTAAATTCATCGCCCATTGATATGTTGCCCCAGCATTTTTGAAACAGAAAAGGCATGACTAACCATTTAAAAGTGCCGATTGCCCCTGGATACCTAAATGTTGTTTTATGGACATCTTCATCTTTGATAAAAATCTGATTATATCTTGCATTTCCATCCATAAATGACATGATAATATGATTAGATGCTGAATCAACTAGCATGTCTACGATGGGCATATCATATTAGTCTTTGGGAGTAGCAGAAGTTAAATTCCTAAAATCAATGCATACTCTCAACTTACCATTTTTCTAACGTACCTGGCTGGCCGAATAAATTTGGCCTTGAGTAGTCACTCGATTTCCTCCTTAACCAGTAGTGCTACCTCATTCGACATTTTCCTGGGAGCCTGCATGAATGGTTTGAATCCCTGCTTGATTGGCAATCTGTGCTCCACCAGCTTCCTGTCTAAACTGGGCATCTCTTCATAATTCCACGCAAAGCAGTCTTTACAACTTTTGACCAAATCGACGATTTTCCCTCTATCCTCATCCGACAATTGAGCACTAACATAAATTGCCAGTGGATCAGCTTCTGATCCCAAATTCACCTTTATTAGTGGGTCTTGTATCTCTATCTTCAAATCATCCAATTTTGCTGGCGCTAATCTAAGATCATGTAACTGAATTCCATTCAATAGATCATTTTCTTCATCTTCTACGCGTTATGCCCATTCAATAGGCGACAACCTTGCCAATCTTTTTTCCATCGCATAGATCATTAATTTCTTGAAAGTCCTCCTGATCCTTCCTGTCCTTTTCTAACTTTATCTATATCTTCAACCGTTATCGACTAACTTTCAGAATTTTTTAGACTTCCTTCAGTCCCCAAATCTTCAACTACGGAAACATCTTCTAGCCTTCGTCGTACTCCACATCCCTTCTGTGGACACCTAATAATTAATAACTGTCTTCACATGTACTTGGCAAGGACCTTCTTTGCCAGGTCCTATCATTGAGTCAATTCCTAGGCCATCCACCAATATCCCGTCTTCATCCAGGACTATTGGTTCTATACTTTGCTGGTAAAATTTTGCTTCAAGGCAATTTGAGTCTGCCAAGAATGGTTTATCATCGGCGCAAACTAATTCAGCTATTTTCTTGCCATCTTTCTCTTCTCTCCAAAATATTAAAACTTGGTGAAGCGAGGATGGTATACAGCCATTTACGTGTATCCAATCCCTTCCGAGTAGAGCGTTGAAACTTTAGGAAGAATCGATCACAAAAAATGGCGACATTTTTGTCTTTTTTCCTACTGTAAGCTCTATTAGGACCACACCTTTTGGTCTTGAGATTCCTCCTGCAAAATTACATACCATAATTTCAGAGGGAATTAGATCCTTTTCATCCTTACACAATTTCCTCAACATTCTTATGAGTAAAATATTCACTGTAGCTCCGTTATCAACCAGTACTCTAGCCACTGGTTGACCGTCCATCAGTGTGGAAACAAACAAAGGCTTCAGATGCTTCGTGTTTTGAGGATCTGGTTTTGTCACCATAACCCTATTTCCATGATCGATCATGATTCCCTTGCTTGGATGTTTTTGACTTACCTCATCTATTGCGTCGTCTATCTTTTTTTACTACAAAACTATCGGGTACTGATGCCTTATCATCCTCCACGTCTTCTTCATTCTGACTCATTTGTTCTCCCTTTGCTTCAAATGTGAGAGGGAGAACAAACACCATGTTGCAGTCGATATTTGCTTCGTGCTCTCCAAAGAGCAGTTTTCTTTTGGTTTCTATTTTCTTGCCTTCGTCAACCACCCTGCCTCCTTTCTTATCTTCTTTTCAATCAGGAAGAGCAATCTTTGCTCCCTTGCTAACCAACATTTTCCTGAGTGGTTGGAACCTTCCTTTTGCAACCATCTCCTAAAGAATCTCTTCCTCCGCTTGCTTCTTGGGCTGAACTTCGGGTTCAAACCTTCTTCCTCTCTTGTCCAAATCCACTTCCTCCTTTCAAGTTTGGTTTGCTTGATCTCCAACTCCCTTCGCATTATATCTGCAAACTTTCATTGAACTCTTCGTTTCTGTGTTCTATTTAAATCTTGATATGTTTCTGGAAATGAGACTTTCTCTTGTCCAACTGTATGCCAATAATCATCAGAGGGGACTTTTGGCTTCAACATGCTTGATTCTCCTCGATATCTTTGCATCATTTGAAATTCATCTCGCTGCCCAGCTGGTATAGGGTTTTTCCCTTTGTAGTTTTTTGACACATACATCAGATCAAACGCCCCAAACCTTGGCTTTATCATTTTTGAGCCGAAATGTCCAGGTCCCATGTTGTTTTGATAAATGACCTAGTTAGCCATATTTGGTTGCTTAAAACTCATCCCTGATTGAAAGACCTCTAGCTTCCTTGATCTGCCTTCTTGCACTATCCCTCTGCGAACTTTATTCTCTATCAATCATTCTTTCTGCCACATCTTCTCTGAACATTCCTTATAGGAGCCATAACTTTGACACACTAGCTCCCCTATTGGTCCGATTTTTGACACCGAGGTGCCCAACTTTAGAATCAAACTCCCTCTATTGGAGCTGCACTCTTCATCAGCCCACAAAGTTCCTTCTCTCTTCCTGTTTCCATAATTGAAACCCTCATCCATAGCATAATCTGAACCTACCATTTCTTTAGTTTTCCTCCTGTTACAATCTCTTCCAAGGGTTTCCTTGTTTTGAAGTTATTGTCTTCCGAACTTTCATCTTCACTTGAACAATCGATTGGATTGTAATCCACCGATACCATGTTGATATCAAGCGCCATTTCTGGGAAAAGCTCACTGCCTACTTCCATCACTTCCTTGTCTTTGTCAAAAAACTTGAGGTGTCTAGCCTCGATTTGGTCCTGCACAGCATTACAAAAAATAACATAGTTATTAGTGTTATGACAGATAGTATTGTACCACTTACAAAATTTATTTTTCTTATCCTTTGGGACTCTAAGAGGACCCTGAAGCTAAATAAACTTGATCTTCAAGAGATGATCAAAGATCTGATCTGCTTGATTTATATCGAATGAGTATTTCCTCAAGGGGGTGATGGATTCAACTTGTTTGGCTATCTCGAGGATAAGCTGATAAGTTTTTGACTTTAACCAGAGTATCACAGGTGACTGGTTTCTTCTCAACCATCCCTACAACATCCACTTCTAGGTCAATGGGATCTTGATAATAAGTTCGCATTGAAATTTTTTTCTTAATCTGTTCGTCCCTCAACAAAGTTTCATATCGAGTTACCCTGGACAATAACTCGAAAACATTCCTAAATTCCATTCCTTTGAACTTTTTCCTAATTTCCAAATCTAGGCCATTGAGGGCTAAATTTGCCAATTTCAAAATGACATTTATTTTTTGAAGCTTTAAACCTTTCTAAGAACCGCTCTGTAGTTTCTCCTAAATGCTGCTTCAATCTAGCCAAATCAGCCAGCGATATCTCAGGTCCCATTTTAAAAAAATTAAGCATGGAATAAAGTTTCCATGTCTCTAAAAATGAACATTGAATTAGGCGGCAAATTTGCGAACCATGAGAACGCTACTCCAGTCAATGAATATTGGAACCATTTTACCTTAATCCAATCGATTTGACCCAGATCTCCACACTGGAAGGTAAACCTAGCAATGTGTTCAATGGTTGACTGATTTCCTTCACCATGAAACTGTCTGAATTCTGGGACCTTTGCCCCTTAGGTACTTCCAACTGATCGATATCATCAGGATATGGTTTTTGATATAGAGGCCTATCAATAAGCCTGTACCCCTGACCCATTCTAACTCGTGGAAATTCATGAGGAAATTGTGGCATCTAGCCCATTTCAACTCTATGGAATTCATGCGATAAGTGTGGCACTTGGCCCATTCCCGCTCGATGGAATTCATGTGGCAAATGTAGTATGGATTTGTAACCCATCTTTTCCATATCGTTCATTTGACCGCTATCGGTCGTTTCTTCAAACACAGGGTTTTTAAACCTATTTACCCTTTCTGGGTTCCTCTTATGAGGAGGAACGTATGGTTATCGATTGGATTCCTCTTTGGCTAGCATAGTACTGGTCATTTCCATTTCTAGGGACTTTGATATTATTAGGCCATGTAGCAGGATTCTTTGTCCCACTTCCTCCTACTTCTTTCCTATTTGGCCCGTTTTTATCTCCATCGGTAAGAGCGGGAATGTACCAACCGGAATCATACAGTTGATTTGAACTCAAACCATTTAGTTATTTTATAGCATTTTTTATCCTTATAGGAGAACCGTCAATTTCTAACGGATCGGTATGGCCATCAACAGGGGCTTTCCCCTTTTGTAGGTTCAAATTTACCACTTTAGCGATAGAATAAGTCTGTTTTTGGATTTCTCCTAATAGACCTTTTATCATTTCTCTTTCAGAGGTGTTTCTTTCCTCTGAAGCTCGCTTCACTTCCTCTACTATTTTGAAGCCAAATTGACTCTGCTCACTAACCAATTTATTCAAAGACATAGTTTGATTCTCCATAACAATCATGAATCTAGACACCATGTCTTTAAACTGTTGGATTGATGAACTAACCTGGTCCATCATCTATGCCAAAGTTTGCCTACTGTGGCCGATAGTTGGTATCCCCATGTTAGGACTTCCATTGTCATTGGCGCTTCCTCTAAAAGAATTTCCTGAATCTTGAACGTTAGCATTCATATCTTCAATCATGTCTATGCCATTAATGGCCTGATTATTCCTTGTTTCTTCCGAGTTGTCACCGTTGTTGTTGATGTTTGGATTTTTGATACCATTAGTGGTACCATTTTGCCTCACAACATTACTCCATGTGCTTGGCATGGTTTTCTTTTTTAGCTATCTGTGTCCCACCGGGAGTGCCAATGTTTGTGCTCCTGGGCAAACTCACTATCAATCGTGCACCTTTGACCCAACCGATGAACAGTGTGGGATCTTTTTTGCCTCTCGAGCCTGAGGACTTCGAAAAAAGGAAAACTAATGGATGACAATATGCTGAATTGATCAAACAACGATGCGCCCACTAAAATCACAAATACAATTCTTACAGTGTAACGAACACAATTTCTACAGCACCCTAGATTTCCTATCGATACTACACAGATCATCTAATAAACTGCCTAAAGAAGTCTAAATAAGCTATTCTTCCTAGTCTAGTTTTGTTGAGAGATTGACGACCTCTTTTCCCTATTGCTCTTCCCCTGCTTTTATACTTGTAATATTTGTAACTGTCTTCCCTTGGTAACTGTCACCCGTTATATTCATTGGAAACAAATTCTAGCACCCCATGATCGATTGCTTCTTTCGAGATTCCTTCAATCATGCTGATCGTGGCCTGTTTCAGAAATCTGCACTAATCGATTTCCTCTGGCACGTCTCCCACGTCTGTTTCAACGCCATCGACCATGACACTATTTGGCAGTTTTCCTCCTTCTTGTAGGTTTATTCAAACATTTTGTTTTCCCCCGTTTCTTTTGTTCACTTATCTCTTCCGGGTAAAAAATGATAACCACCGCAATCGTGCTTCTTCCACTTTCTTCATTTATGCACTCTTTTCTGGTTATCACTTTGCCATGTGTCTGCACTCTATTAGTGAAAATATTGGTGCCAACACACATATATGGGATTGATCAACTCTCATCTTTAGAAAACTGCCTATTTTTCCATCACCCAGCGCAACTCACATAACCGCCCTTAAGAAGAGCAGTTAGGATTTTTTTTAAAATGTTCCCGCTTCTCTCCCCAAAAATTTCATCCATACCTAAACCCAATCACAATTTTCATAACGGCCTACACCCACCACCATCATCCTAACAACCAACCACCATTGTACCCACGGCCACCCACCACTAGCCTCGCAGCCAACCATCACTAGTGAACCATCCCCAAACCGTCCTTCATTTAGGTCATCCTCTACCGGCCCTCACCAAAGCTTCCGTCTACAGATTTACATTATGATTTGAAATTTTGCATATCCAATTGTAGATCTAGAAATTACAAGGTATCGTGGGTGGTGCTGTGGTGGTCAACCGTTTTGATGATGGTCGGTGTCGTGACGGTTGAAGTTGGGAGGCTTTTGGGGTCCATGGTTAAAGTTAGCCATGGGTATGGTGATGCTTGGTTGTTAGTAGGGGTTGATGGAGGTAGCTAATTTGTGTATGGTGGTTGGTTGTCGGATGATGGTCATTGTGTTCGGTTGGAGATGCTCTGATCTTCGTGGTTTGGTTGGTTGGCTATGGGATGCTAGTAGGTTGTTATGTGTGTCGGGAGAGAGAGAGAGAGAGAGAGAGAGAGAGAGAGAGAGGGCTATGGGAGGTGGTTGGTGGCGGCATTAGCTCTTCATGGAGTTAATCATAATTAGTTGGTCTAGCTGTTCCACCGTACCTTGACAGGGTTACTACTCGGTGGTTTTCTCACCCTTGAAGACTCATGCTTTCAGACATGGGAAGATGTGGAGTGTGAATTCATTAACCAATTGCTATAATGTTGATCTTGATATCACCCATTGAGACTTAAATAACACTAAGCAATAATTGAATTAGTCGGTGTCTACACTTATTATGCGTTGGAGGAATAAAGCAGCCCAGATGCTTAATTGTCCATTAGGGGAAGAAGAAGTACCAGTGCGAAACAATGTCCTGCCAATCTACCATTAGTACGTCTTTTGCCACTACCACATCACATTTAAGGCGTTCATGGGTTCTTTCACTTACATTGAGGATGCCATCAATAAGAGGACAATAGCCAAAGATGGGAAGCCCAGAGGATACATGGTTGTTTCAAGGAATCCAAACACTCATTCAAAGGCATCTGCCAATGATAATGTCAATGCAGTTAGATCTCATGAGGAGGTTTTGTGGAAGCCAACCTGCACTCGATGAAATTTCACCAATCTGCCTGCCCTGTACCAAAGAGTTTGAGCAGTTGCTCAAGATGATTATGCCTGCCAAGCTACCTGCGTCACCCTGAACCCTATTGACAGCACCAGATTGAGTTGTCTATCACAATTACACCATAACCCTGTGCAGAATACAGAGTAACTACACCTTCTTACATTATAAGTCATTAATTGACGCTTCAAAATGCGTCCTTACAAAAAATTTCTTACGAACCTACATCATACTACAGCGGAAGACTTTCAAGTCCTTAAACAACATAGATATTTACAATGTAATTAACGACTGTAGTCGAGTGACTCTTATCAACTTATCTCACAGCTCAATCTTTATCTCATAATTTCTAGCTTGTCTTACCTCACTTCAGCTTATCCTCTTGCTCAACTTTTCTAGTTTATTTTCTTTCCCTTCCTAGAAGGTTCTCCTTGGTCAACCTTATAGCCTGCACAACACTAGGAATGAGCTCAAATTACTCAGTAAAGATAACACGTAGAGTATCATGTGCAAATAATTCAAGAGACTCGGAGGAATAATAATCATCTCAACAATAGCAGTGAATCAAGAGTTACAATGAATTTACGGCATCAACACGATTGTCAAACGATAATTTTCTTTCGTTAGACTGAGCGGCTTCAAGGGCCAACAAAATGACATTGCTGCCACCTCTCATGGACATGACTGACTGACTGACTTGACTATGTAAGTGAACACGAAATCCAGAGTCATAAAAATAAATATCATTGAAATACAAATCATTAAAAGCATCAACACCAAAATAAAATCAAATACAATACAACTTGGACACGACGGACTGGACTCGACAAGACACGACAAATTCAGCTCAAGCGCCATACATCCTCTTTGGCCAGTGATCATAGTTCATAGGCCATCCTCCTCGTATTGATGTTCTATTTTACGGGATGTTCATCTCAATCTCAAGTGAATAGAAGAGACATTGTCCACAAGTAGGGAACTCATCTAGAGTACTTGTCTCTAACCGCGTTACAGCTAAGCAAAGGGCTTCATCAATGGGGCGGATATTTCATCTTATGTCCTCAACAAGGAATAACGAATCACAAGATCAACCGATGTTCAAACCTAACAACACGAGTTCCATGTAACATCATCAACATGGCAGACTCGGGAAAAGTTCACCACAAGCCCTCAACAATGTTCTTACATAAAAGAAATGTCGATTACCAATAACTGTCGACTTTTTCACAACAACAATGCAACAATATCTACAACATCATCATCAACGAAGTTAAGTCCGAGGTTCATCAGACCGTTTAAAATCCTGCCTAGGATTGCAAAGATAGCATACAAACTTGATCTATGTTCATGATTGAGTTAATTGCATGATGTGCATCACATGTCAATGTTGAGGAAGTATGATCCCAATTCTATGCATGGGATCTAGTTGGAACAAGTTAAAATTCAAGATAATATCTCATATTATGAGGCACCGACGAAGATGGATGATAAGAAGGAACATGTTTTACTTGAATGTTGGTGCTCAAAGTTGATTGGGGAAATCATGCTGTCAAGGAGGTTACCTTGAAACCCAAGACGCTAATGCGGTAATAATGTCCGCACCAAGTTACAGAATGAGGTTTGTCCTTATTTCGAGGACGAAATTCATTTAAGGGGGGAGAGTGTGATACCTTGAAAAATACCAAAAATTAATCTAACCGTAAGTTTGATTAATTAAGGGGTGTTAATTTTATCAAGTAGCAATATGTTGGTGATGATTAAGTGTTAGGGAGCTAAATAGGGGGTTAGTGTGGTTTTGGGGGTTAAAATATAATTTTGGAAAGTTAAGAGGCAAAAATGTAATTTTAGAAAATATGATGAACAGGATGCATATCTTTATTTAGTAGCATCCTTTTGATGATAATGAGGTGTTAGGGGGCTACATGGAGCGTTAGGGTGATTATGGGGTCAAATTGTAATTTTCCAAAGTTGAGGGGTCAAAATGCAATTTTGGAAACTTTAGGGGCCAAAGTGCAAATTTTGAAACTTGGCAATGTGTCATAACCTGATAAAAATAGACCATGCACGATGGCCACCTCCTGCTTGCTATAATCTGAGTCATGGTTAGGAATTATAAAGTATTGGGAGAGGATAATGAGGAGGAAAATTATCAAGAAAAGTTTTGGGGAGGAAAACATAAATAAGAAGAAGTGAAGAACAGTTGAAAATGTGCACAGTAGCAACCACGGGAAGGAAAGAAAAAGAGAAGGAAATAAAGGAAAAAGGAGGAAGAAAAAGGAGGGGAGGAAAAGAAAGAGCAAAAAAGTTGAATTTGAACCCCAACGGGGTATGATCTTGAACCCAAAAGTGTGGAAATTGATTGAATTCGTTTGAGAATATGGTACATATAGATGTATATCTCTCTCTATATATTCGGTTATGTACGAAATTTGATTGGGATGAATTCTTGTTGGAATTATGGAGATAAAACCCTAAAACAAAAAAAAGAGAAAACGAATTAGGATTTTGAATTGGGCTTGATTTCAATGTGCGTGGGTGTGTGTTTCAGTGTGTTTTAGTGTGTGTTCTTCAATTTGGTTCATGGGTTTGGATTCAATTGGTTTAATTGTGCGAAATTGATGTATGAAAATGAGTTTAGGGCATTAATGTAAAGTTTGTAATGCAACTAAGTGATTAAGGTGTGTAAAAATGAGAGATTCATGCATGGGGGGTGAGTGGTGTGCTTGATGTGTGACGGTCTGAATGAGGAAGACGGGTGTGTGGCCAAGGTATGTTAGTGTGTGTAGTGATTTGAACAGTAGATGTTTTTGTCGTTAAAAACAAGAAATTATGTGAATAGTTTCTAATCCAAAATTTTAAAAATAGCTAAAAGAAGATTTAGCCAAAGTATAAAAGAAAGACCCTAGTTATTTTTAGGATACCTGTATCGTGGAAAAATTGCAGAGTTTTCCGAGATCAGGAAAGGGGTGAACGGATGTGGAAAGTTTGAAATTTTACGGTGAAATTTAAAATATCAAACGGATGCAGTTTTACCCGAAAATTTTATGAGGACTCTAAGAGGATGAGAAGTACCATTTCTCAAGATTCCGGGTCATTCCGAGTTTGTTAGCTATTTTTGGCCGAATGGGCTTTTTAGCGCTCGGTTCGGAATTTTTGGGCAAAAATTTTGTAAAATACTTTTTAGATCAAGAATGTAATAGGAGGCTTAAAATAGCATTTTAAAGCACTTTTATGATTTTTCTAAGGTCGGGAACCCTCAGGGGCATTTTTGTAATTTACCACCCAAAGAAGGGTATTTTGGTAAATTTCTCGATAAAGTTTTTCAAAAGACTTTTTTAGTTCGAAAAGGGTTGTAAAACACCTACAAGGTTGTTTTGAAGCTTATTCGGGGCGTTGCGGTGATAGTGAACACCAGGGGCATTTCGGTAATTTGTCGCCAGAAGGGGTATTTTGGTAATTTTTACTATAAAATGCTTTGAAGGACTGTTGGTTTGGGAAGGGGTGTAAAACATCCGAAAAGTTGTTTTAAAGTAGTTTTGAGATGTTTGTTAGGGCGATGGCCGCTAGGGGGTGTTTTGGTAATTTTCCCTTTAAAATTTTTTGAGGGAATATTTGGTCTATAAATGATGCAGTACATCTAAAAATTATTTTTAAAGCAGTTTTGGGGTGTTGGTGATGTAGCGGCCATCAGGCGGTATTTTGGTAATTTGCCATGTTGGCGCTAAATTTTTTAAAAATGCGCATAATTTAGTATTCGGAGGGGTGAGAAGCGAGGAATAGTGGTAGTATGTCTAAAATGAAGGTTGTTATCGATAATAACTCGATAAGGCTAGATTAAGGATCTGATTATCAGATCGAATTAACTAGCTATCGTAAGATGCTATGAACAGTTAAGTGAGAATGGGTAGAATAAGGAGTGCATATATATGTTGAATGATGACTAATGAGCACGATATGATTTGACTAGGTGATGCAGCTCGTTGCGATCAGAGATTGCGAGTTGCTTCAGCTATAAGCCAATCAGGTAAGGACAATGCGATTTTGATATGCTAATTCTTTGTTTCGATTAGCATGCCATGTTGATGATGTATTATTGAATTCTTGTTGTTATGATTGGTCACCGATAATCGTTGTAACCAGTATACGCTTATGTTGAATCGTGATGTTGAGGACTTAGGGTGGAATAAATTCCCTTAGTCCGCCCTACTGATAGAATTTAATGAGGATGATGCGTGTCCTAGTATGCTATGATTCAATTCGATTAGCATACTTGAAGTTGATGATGATATTGTGTAGGGTTGTTGTGTGGTGGTTGTGAGATGCCGGCAATTATTGATAGCCGATATCTCTTCTCTTTGAAAACACCATTGAGGACTTGTGGCAACTACTCCCGAGTCCGCCCTATCGTTGATGATGATGTTGTGGTGATCATTGCATTGTTGTTGTGAAATGTTGGCACTTATTGATAACCGACATTTCTCTTATGTAAGAACGCTATTGAGGGCTTGCGACAAATTTCTCCCAAAGTCCGCCCTGTTATGATGTCACGTTGATCTCATGTTGTTGGGTCTGAATACCGGTTGATCTTCTAATCCGGTATTCCTTGTTGAGCTGTGTTGTTGAGGACATAAGGTGGAATAAATTTTCCCTTAGTCCGCCCCGTTGATGATGTCTTGTTGCTTGGCTGTAACGTGGTTAGGGAAAGCATTCTAAATGAGTTTCCTACTTGTCGACAGTGTCTCTTCTATTTACTTGAGACTGAGATGAACATCCCATAAAATAGGACATCGATATGGAGGATGGCCTATGAATTATGATCACTGGCCCAAGAGGATGAATGTCGCTCCAGCAAAGTCTGTAATGTCTGGTCGAGTCCTGTCCATCGTGTCCACGTGCATTGCATTTGATTTTCTTTTGATGTTGATGATTTTAGTGATTTGTGTTTCAATGATATTTATCTTTACAACTTTGGATTTTGGGTTCACTTGCATAGTCAGTCAGTCCTGTCCATGAGGAGGTCGCAGTAATGCTGTTCTGTTGGGCCTTGAAGCATTCAGTCTGATGAAAGAAAATATCGTTGACAATTATGCTGATGTTGAAAATTTATTGGAGCTCTTGATTCATTGTTATCGTTGAGATGATTATTATTCCTCCGAGTCTCTTGAATCATTGTACACACTACTCGTGTTGTCTTTACTGGGCGATTTGCGCTCATTCCTTATGTTGTATTGTGCAGGCTAAGAGGTTGATCAAGAAGAACCCTCTAGGAAAGGGAAAAGAAGCAAGCTAGAAAAGTTAAGCAAGGGGTCAGTTGTGTGAGATAAGACAAGCTAGATACGGTGAGACAAAGATTGAGATGTGAGATAAGTTGAGAAGAGTTCTACGACTATAGTTGTGTATTAAGTTGTAAACATTCAGGATGTTTAAAGACCTGAAAGTCTTCCGCTGCAGTATGATATATGATTGTAAAAAAAAATTGTAAGGACGTATTTTGGAGCGTCTATTAATGATGTATGAGTATGAGGATGTAGTTGCTCTGTATTCTACACAGGGTTTTGAAGGTGATTATGATCGATAACTCAGCCGGTGATGTCACCAGGGTTGAGGGTGTCGCATTATACTTATAGAATATTTAAGTTGAAAAACATACTTCTTGAAAAATAATAAGATCGAGTAGTAGATTTTGAGGAGATTTATGATTAAATAATCAAAGTAGGGGATTGTTGAGATTTAATCTTGAATCTCATGGGTGTTTGATTATTTAATTAGCTTGAGTATTTGATTAACTTAAAATGGATTGCCTACCTTAGCTTTATATGAGAGACAACCATCACTTGCATGAAGTGGCGGCCATCTTCTTCTTCACAAAGCGACAGTCATTTTTTTTAAGTAAAAGTGAAGCGGCAGCCATTCATGAAGCGGTGCTATTTGCCACTCTTCATTCACCGGCTGAAATGAAGAGACACCATTAGAGAAAAAACAATGGATGAATCTGTTGTGAATTTGCTAACAGTTAATGAATGTAAAAATCATTACCCTTGTGCTAAGTTCTTGAAGAGGCATCACGGCTTCTACCCTTTTGATCTCCAGGAGGTGTTTGTGTTTCCATATAAATACCTACATAGGCAATTCAGCTTTGTATATACAAAAGTAGTTTGTTTCTAAAAATTCAGAATACTCTCTTAATCTCCCAAAGTCTAGCTACATTTGTTTCATAAAGATTTTTTTGGAGATCTTTGATATTGCTAGTCGCAGTTCTTCTCAGGCTTTGTTGTATCATGAGAATAAATTTGCCTACAATCCATTAGCAAACACTATCTTGAGTGAGGGCAAATAACGTTCCAAAGAAAGTGTCTTTAGGTACACCTCAAAGCCTTTTTCATTTCGATTTCTCAACAATTTTTCCCAACAAGTTAGTCTCCAAGCTCGATCTCCATTGGCTCACACTAGGAGCTTGGGTACTTACATTGGGGATTCTTGAACATTATTATCCATTTTGTTTCTTTAACCACATCCTAGCCTTCATTATATCTTGTGTATAACGTCCTCTTCAGGTTATGATTGTTTAAGGAAGTCAGATGCTCCTTCTAATTATGATGATGTTAAATAAGTATATTAAGAAAGAAGAGAATTCTTTGAAGTCCAATTGGCAATCAAGGACAAGATTTACTTCGTTATGTTATCATTGTCCCTTTCTCTTCCCATGGTCAGAGGGAATATCACCTTGGCCGGGACGAAAACTAGACCTGTATCTCTTTTATAAGGTCCCCAGAGCTCAGTTATTTGAATACATATACCGTTCCTTGTTGAGTCCCCTTGCTAGATCCTCTTTCGGTTATTTAGATTTGTCTTCATTTTGTTCTCCTACCTCTTTACCTCCTCATTGGTCAAATACACCTTTGAGATGGGCATCTACTTATTTGGTGAGAGCCCTTCTATTGCTGTTTGAATTGTTCTTCCTTTAGGTTGAGATTACCCGAGATATAAACAACTCTTCTGGTTCTCAGCCTTATTTTGCATTGCTGATGGCCTTTAGATTCTATGCCTGAACAACAGGCATGAGTATCAAGAAGTGGGCTTAATATAACTCAAATATAACTCTCAATAATTGAGAGACACCCGACGAATCCCAACCAAACTGGGAGATGGAGAATTATCTTATTAGAGATTGTGAGGTGATCCTCGAGGATCCTAACGCGATCCTAACATATCTGGTTCATGGCCCAGTCCTACTCTGTCTTCTCCTACAACTATATAAAGGGGTCTACCCCTCCAGGTATGAGACTATTACACAATTCATGCTTTTTCAGAGTTACTATTCGGTAGTTGCGCTCTGACTTAAGTATCGGAGAGTTCTCCGCTGGGAACCCTACTCCACGGTCACTCATTTTCTGTCTTGCAGGTCATCGGTCCAGGCTCGGGTTCTGCTATTTATGTGGAGCATATTTTTGGCAGCAACAGATTGGCGCCATTCATGGGACCCGCCAGCCTAGCCTTTTGACCTCAAGAACCGTTGGTGGCAACGCGTTGGAATCACGTATAGAACCACTGGCGCCATGGATCTCCAGATTGAATTATCATCACAACCAGAAAAAAGCATTGCTCGAAGAAAATTCAGAACCATCAAAGTGCCGCCGACAGACCGACGGCACCTCCGTAAAAAGTCCAGCAAAAGGAAGAAGCAGCCACGGTGGCGCCGCCACTCATGGGTCAGAACCCTATCGCCGCCACTGCAGCGTGCCCTCCAGTAAGGCGTTGATAGCGCGCATAGTCAGGCCACCCACCACCATAGGCCTTTGACAGTCGCCACTGCATGAGCTTCTCCACTACAAATCGCCAACCACTGCGGTGAAGCAGCAGGAACAGCTACAACAACCAAAGTGAAAAAAATGCTCATTGTAACTGCAAGCAGCATTAGTGGCACCGCTATGCTAGCTCGAAATCACAAGATGGCCGCCATCGATCTATCACAGACGACCAGCGACGACCACCAGAAACTCCCCGCACTTATAACACCTCGCCATCACCACTATGGCAGGTTCTCCGTCGGGGCACCGGCGCCACAAAATCGAGGCCTTACTCCAATCTGCCCGTCACCACCGCGACAATCACCATACCGGTGGCCACCATCATCGCTGCGACTTACCCGCATCGTCCAAGACTACAAACACCATTGGGCTACGTAATACAGCCGAAAACAAACAACATCTCAACCAAAAAAAAACAAAAACAAGTGGAAATCAGAGGGACACCCAGATATCGCATAAGGAGCTCTCCCTCAAGAAAGCCAAGACAAGAAGAGATCAAAGCCTTGGTAGAAGGCTCAACACCAGAGAAAAAAACATGGCTCTTATTCGGATTGGGGATAAGTCCCGAGAACTGCTGGAAGACAGAGAGCCCATGTTTCAAGACCTGAACCGAAGGAAGGTCACCTCGACAAAAAAGCATGAGATCATCAGCAAAGGCAAGTTGGAAGATAACATCCTTTTGGCACCTCTAGTGGTAACAAAACTGACTACCAACTACTAATCTCTAGAACATCCCTGCAAGAACATCCATGCAAATAACAAAAAGGTAGGGGGACAATGGATCCCCCTGCCTGATACCTCGCCTACCCTCAAAGAAACATTAGACTCCCCGTTTATGATGATCGAAAAGCTCGTGCTAGAGACACAGGCTTTGATCATCTAATAACCGTGGGGGGAAATCTAAGGCAAATCAACACATCAAAGAGAAAATCCCAATGCAAACAATCATAGGCCTTCATTAAATCCACCTTCATAGCACATCTAGGTACCTTGAAGTCAACCCGATGATAGTTCCGCATGAGCTCCTGAGATAAGAGGATATTATCTGCAATACTCCGAGAGGCAACAAAGGCCGTCTGGGAAGGATCAATGAGGTCCCCAAGCACCACCTTAACACGATTAGCAATGATCTTGGCTATGCATTTATAAATCGTGTTACAACAAGAAATAGGCCTGTAATCATTAAGACTCGAGGGATTAGTCACTTTGGGAACTAAGACAAGAAAAGTATGGTTAACTTCTTTGAGAAGCTGACCATTACCAAAAAAGTCCTGAATCGCTTCCACAATCTCTTCCCCCAAAAAAGTCCTGGGTATTAAGCAGATTGAGGTGTGGAATTTTGCTGCCATCTCTAGGCACATTTGGTCTATCATATCCTTCAGGTCGGACTCCCTTTTGGCCGCGATGGGTCAAGTCCAATATTCTGATAGGTCAGAGTTTTTGGGAAGTCTCTTGCCCTAGCGATTGTAGTTGGTCTTGGCGTAAGATTCTCATGGTTAGGGATATGATTCGTTCTTTCCCTCGGTATATAGTTGGGGATAGTAGTAGGATCTCTCTGTGGTTTGATTGGTGGCATCCGATAGGCCCTATCATTCCTACCCTTTCTGGTAGGATTATTTCTGACTCGGGTCTGGATAGGCGAGCGAGGGTTTCTACTGTGATCTTTGGCTCATCGTGGTGTTGGCCTGTGTCCAATACCCTTGAGCTCATGGAATTGCGCGAGAGTACCCCTAGCTTTTTTCGTCCTGCCCCGGATACGCCTGATAGGATCGTCTAGACGGTTAGTGGTTCTAGGGATTTCTCCATTGCGAGTACGTGGGAAGCCCTTCGACAAAAGTGACCGTTAGCTAGATGGGCTTGCTTACTATCGTGTAAGTGGCGTGTTCCACGTCACAACTTCATCTTATGGCTGGCCATTAGGGAGAGGTTAAGTACGCAGGATAGGCTTTTTGCTTTTCATGTTATTCCTAGCATGAGTTGTGTTTTCTGTCACATTCCTTTTGAGTCCCATGATCATCTATTTTTTAATTGCCCTTTCACGTTCAGATTATGGTCTATTATTCAAAAGAAATGCAATTTTAACTGGCCTATGTTGAGTTGGCAGGGTATGGTTGATAAAGCTTCCTCTGAATGGCAAGGCCCTGGATTCCCAGCATCTGTCTGTCGGATAGCGTTTGCGGCGTTGGTGTACTATATCTGGCGAGAGCGGAATTCTCGTTCTTTCCAAAATAAGTATACTGATGTGGTTTCTTATTCTGCAGGTCTTGTGCAGATCATCCGGTGGAGGTTATTCTCTTGCAGAAAAGTGGCCTATCCGGACCAACCGAAGGTTCCAGGGTGAATGGCAACTCCCCGACTCCATATTCGGCTGATTCCGTCATCTTTTGGTCAGATCAACTTTTGGGTGATCGGTTTGTGTACAGACAGACCGATGCAGTTTTTAGCACGCTCTATTGCAGTTTTTGTGTGATGCTCTTTCCACCAGGACTTCTAGATTTCGCGTGGCTTCTCCTGTAGTCACTACTGGGTCCTTTGTATTTCTTTTGCTGGTCTAGCTTCGTTGTTATGTATTAATTTTTTATTTTGTGGCCAGTGTGGCAAGTTTTGCCTAGCATAGGTTTTTTGTTCGCTCTTGCTTAGCAAGACTCGCGTTTCGTTGTTGTTTTCCTGGGGTATGCCCCTTGCAGATGTTGTACTTTTGTTTCATCGGTTGATATATATTTTTATTTACCGAAAAAAAAAACAAAAACAACAGAAAGAAGCAGCAGTAACGGCGCCGCCACATAGGGTCCAAATCCTAACAGCTCGCCACCGCACCTCGTCTAGATCCAACCACCGGCCAAAGCAAAAACAAGCAGAGCCACTAGGTTGCCATCGCCTCCCTGTTGCGCCACCACACTTTCGGTCGAACAAGAGAAAAGGAGGAAGAGACGACAAGGTTGTTGCCAGATCTATAGCGCAGCCACCGCCAAGTGGCACAACTACCACAACTGACGATAGCCGCATCGCCGTCAGTGTGCCCACGATAGACCTGCCTCTCGTCTTGATCCAACAGCCACTGGCTCCTCCTTCCCTTCTGATGACACCAGTCGAGACATCAACGAGCAGTGCCCCGACATCGCCGTCGTCGACTGCTACGTCCTTCACAGTTGTGCCGCATCACCAGGCCAATGGTTGGTCTCTGGTCAATGAAAAGAAGGCCAGCCCAAAAATAAAAGAGAGGTCCATTCTTTCTGTTAATTTTTACAACCCCCTACAAAAAATGCATATCTATATCTTTGACCCACAGGGTCTTTTTATTAGACATATGCCAAAATTTTGGACTATTAGACTTTTCGCCTACAAAAACAAGTCTATTTAATTTTAAGACCCAAGTCTCATTAATTTGGGTTAAGCCACATTTGTTGAAAGTATTAAGCTTTTAACCTGAGAAAAGTGTGCATTTAGACTCAAGACCCACAGGGTCTTATTTACTAGACTTGTGCCGCATATTCTTAAGCTTGAAAACTTACGTGCATATGCGTATTTATAGACTCGAGCCGTCTCATTTATTTGACAAGACTCATGCACTCTTTAAAGCGTGAAAATTTCAGCCCATGCAATATTGGACCCGCAGGGTCTTATTTAAATTTGTGAATGATGCACATTCTTTAAAGGCTAAGCACACTTTGTCGTCTATGTGTCATTAAAAATAAAACAACTACAAAATTCTAGCATTAGTAAGCCTTTCGAAGGCTACTTCCAGTGCACTTCTGTTAGCTAGACCTATTTTTTGGTCTACCATTCTCTAGTTGCATCAACTGGTGCGAGTGCATTACACGTCAGAAGTTGGGGCATCCGACTGCTATGACATATTAAGCTCACCTGCGGCACGTAGTGCAGCACACCCTGTCAGCTAACTGACAAAGCCCTAATAGGGCCACAATGTTTGAACACTGCTCTTAATTATGTGTTAAAAACATAGTTGCATTTTTATATGCTTTATTGCTTCAAAGGCTATTTTTTTCAGTCACATATTTTTATTTCTTGCAAGGTTTAAACTACGCCTGCGAGCATCAACGGTGACGTATAAACCACTTTATAAACAAGGAACAAATTCACAGCACCTTGAGACTTGAAGTCGCGTTTAGGGTTTTTCTGCTACAGCATCTTGCCAACTCTGCATTTCTTATTACAGTGATCGACTACGAACGGTCAAATGTTCACACTAGCGCATGCTACCAACGCATCTGTATATCCCCCAAGGGTATTTACATGTGCTTCAAGCTCCATCCGCCCTCGAAAGCGTACGACGAGAACTCTAAGTTTCCGTCAAACTTTCATGAGCTCGAACTTCATCCGCTCCCTAGGGCACGTAAGATGAGCTCGAGCTCCATCTGCCCCTGAGGGCGCGTAAGTTCTGTCAAACACTTGAGGGTATTTTCATGAGCTTGAGCTCTATCCACCCCTGAGGACGTGTAAGACGAGAACTCTTAAGTTCTGTCAAACCCCCGAGGGTATTCTTTGCCCCTGAGGGCGCATACGGTGAGAACTCTTAAGTTCCGTCAAACCCTCGAGAGTATTTACATGAGCTCCGAGCTCGATTTTCCCCCGAGGGCGCATACGATGAGAACTCTTAAGTTCTGTCAAACCCTCGAGGGTATTTGCATGAGCTCTGAGCTCGAATCGCCCCTGAGGGCGCATACGATGAGAACTCTTCAGTTCCTCCAGGGTATTTGCATGAGCTTGGAGCTTGATTCGCCCTGAGGGCACAACTCTTAAGTTTCGTCAAACGCTCGAGGGTATTTGCATGAGCTCCAAGCTCGATCCGCCCCCGAGGGCGCATACGGCAAGAACTCTTAAGTTCCGTCAAACCCTTGAGGGTATTTGCATGAGCTCCAAGCTCAATTTACGCCCAAGGGCGCGTACGACGAGAACTCTTAAGTTCTGTTAAACCCTCGAGGGTATTTGCATGAGCTCCGTGCTCGATCCACCCCCGAGGGCACGTACGAAGAGAACTCTAAAGTTTCGTCAAACCCTCAAGGGTATTTACATGAGCTCCGAGCTCGATTCACCCTCGAGGGCGCATACGACAAGAACTCTTAAGTTCCCTCAAACCTTCGAGGGTATTTACATGAGCTTCAAGCTCCATCCACCCTGAAGGGGTGTACAACAAGAACTTTAAGTTATGTCAAACTTTCATGAGCTCGAGCTCCATCATCCCCCGAGGGTCCATAAGATGAGAACCTTAAGTTCCGTCAAACCATTGAGGGTATTTTCATGAGCTTCGAGCTCCATTCGCCCCCGAGGGCGTATACGACGAGAACTCTTAAGTTCCATCAAAACCCCGAGGGTATTTGCATGAGCTCCGTGCTCGATTTGCTCCGAGGGCACGTACGACGAGAATTCTTAAGTTCCATCAAACCCTCGAGGGTATTTGCATGAGCTCCAAGCTCGATTCACCCCCAAGGGCGCGTACAACGAGAACTCTTAAGTTTTGTCAAACCCTCGAGGGTATTTGCATGAGCTTCGTGCTCAATCCACTCCCGAGGGCACTTACGATGAGAATTCTTAAGTTCTATCAAACCCTCGAGGGTATTTATATGAGCTCCGTACTTGATCCACCCCGAGGGAGCGTACGATGAGAACTTTTAAGTTCGTCAAACTTTCATGAGCTTGAGCTCCATCATCCCCCGAGGGCACGTAAGATGAGAACCTTAAGTTTTGCCAAACCCTCAGGGTATTTGCATGAGCTTCAAGCTCCATTCACTCCCGACGACGCGTACGATAAGAACTCTTAAGTTCCGTCAAACCCTCGAGGGTATTTGCATGAGCTCCGAGCTTGATTCGCCCCCTAGGCGCGTACAACGAGAACTCTTAAGTTTTGTCAAACCCTCGAGGGTATTTGCATGAGCTCTGAGCTCGATTCGCCGCGAGGGCACGAATGACGAGAACTCTTATGTTTCGTCAAATCCTTAAGGGTATTTGCATGAGTTCCGTGCTCGATCCACCCCCGAGGGCGCGTACGACGAGAACTCTTAAGTTCCGTCAAACCCTCGAGGGTATTTGCATGAGCTCTGCGCTTCATCAACCCTTAAGGGCACTTATTGGAACTCTACGTTCCACTAGCTCTCTAGGGTAGTCCTTCAAGGGACAAAAACCCCCAAGGGTGACAGGATAGAGCTCGAGTTCTATCCAAACTGTTTAGCCATAGTTCTAACCCGTGAAACGACAATGGACTATGGGACTTTATCCCCCCACCATTCTTTGTCAATTTAAAACCCAGCCAAGCGTGAGTGCAAGGCTTATTTGCCAGCTCTTAACTGATGATAAGAGTTCGCGTCAAAATAAAACGCAAGCATGATGTGGTCAGCTCGAGCTAAAGAACACAGACTTGCACAAAATGAACACCCTCCAAAGGAGAGGTGACCCCTCGAGGGGACATTCAAGCACTTAGCACATGTAACAACTTACATGCACATCTTTGTGTCCTCTCCCGAGAGAGGCTACCATGGGGCACAACCTCTAAAGGATCTCGAGATCCCATGATTCATCTTTCAAAAGATGATTCTGAAAAGCTTGCTTAAGCAAAATTCTGAGACTTAGCTCTCGAGAGCTAGAGTTCTAGCGCCCCTACTTGGGCAATATTCCAAGGCTTAAGCTCCTAAAAGCTTAGGCCCAAGCACATGGAGGAAAGAAATATTACTACCCCTATAAGCGGATGGAGAATCCCTTATAAATTTGGCGTGTTTCTCAAAACATCAGGTATAAACTTCCTGAGCCAAACATTTTGGCTAAGAAAGTGGGGGGCTTATGATATAACTCAAATTTAACTCCCAATAATTGGGGGACACCCGGCGAATCCCAGCCAAATTAGGAGATTGATAATTATCTTATTAGAGATTGTGACGTGGTCCTCGAGGATCTTAACGTGATCCTCGAGGATCTTAACGCGATCCTAACACATCTGCTGGCCCATGGCCCAGTCCTACTAGGAGTCTTCTCCTACCCCTCCAGGTATGGGATGATTACACAATTTATGCTTTTTTAGAGTTACTATTCGGTAGCTGCGCTCTGACTTAAGCATCAGAGAGTTCTCCGCCGGGAACCGCACCAGGCGGTCACTCATTTTCTGTCTTGCAGGTCATCGGTTCAGGCTCGGGTTCTGCAATTTACGCGGAGCATATTTTTAGCAGCAACAGGGCTAATCCAATGACTTTTCATATATTCATGACATCTGTAAAGATAAGTTTCTTACTCTTAGGATGTTGTCTTTCTAATACCCTAATTAAATCTAAAAAGCAGTTAGTTAGATAAATTTTTTTGATTAGTATTAGATTAACTAAGGGCATTTTACTTGTGAGAGTAATTAATTTTATTTAGACTAACATTAAACTAATTAGTTATTTAGTAACCAATCTAGTAACTTTTAAAAGTAAAGACGTAAAAGGGGAAAGAGGGGGAAGAGGGATTCAGTTCGAAGACAAAAAGAAAAGAAGACAAAAAAAATAAAGCAAGCATGACAAGGCTTTCTTTAAGCATGAGTTAGTGACCTCATAGCTTAAGAGAGGAAGGCATCAAATGGTCTTGATAGACCATTCGGTGGAGAAGAAATCAAAGAGAAGAAGAAGAGGAGAAAATGAAAGAAAGAAGATAAAGAAGGGAAGAAAAACCAAGCTTCACCAAGGTATTCTTTTAGGGTTTTTAAGTGTGAAATTTATGCATATGTTTAGGACGTATTTAGGCTGAAATTTTGTAGGTTTAGTATGGGTGCGTATGTGTGTTGGTAGTTAATTAGGTTTAGGGTGTGTTGAATAGCATAAGACTAGGGGTAATGGGTGTGTATAATATTGCCGCAAGATGAGGTATTAAGGCTATTGGGTGGTTGAGGTTAAGGGCAGTAGGGGGAACATTATGAGGTGGTTGTGAGGTGGCCAGGTATGGTGGTGGTGGTATGGGGTGTAAGGGGTGTGTTTAGGTAGGGTTGGGCAAAGTGGGACTGGATGATGGGGGAGGAGGGGGTTTCTGTGAGGTGGCTATGTGGGGGCGTTGGAGGTGAGGTTGTGTATAAGAGATAGTGGTGCAGTGCTATGTGTAGTTCTTCATGTAGGGCTATGTGCAGTGTTGTGTGAAAAGCAGAAAGGGAGTGAGAAATGAGTAGTTTGCTAGCTCCAAACTGTAAAGCGTTGCTATACATCTTTTGTTATTGAGTGATTTAAAACCCTAGTTTAAAAAGGCACTTTTTAAGCTGATTTTGGCTAAGTGCAAAGAAAAAAACCCTGTTTATTTTTGGAAATCTACAGCGTGGAAAAGTTTGAGATTTTTCCAGATTTGCGAAGGATGTTAACTAATTTTGTTACTAAAAAGAGTTCACGGCTTATTTAAAATAGCAAACCAATGTATTTTTGTCTAGAAAGTTTATGAGATCCCTAAAGTATTGTGATACTTTAGTGCCTAGTGTTTTGGGGCATTTCGATAATGATAGCAATTTTTATCGATGTCTGTTGTTTAGCGCTCGTTCGGTAATGTGCCCAGAGGTATTTTGGTAATTTTTCCTTAAGTAAATTTTTCTTATAAAATTTCTTGAAGGATTTTTTTGGTCAAATTTTGTGTAGTGCATTTAAGAAGTTTTTTTAGGGCGGTTTTGGGGGGGGGGGGGGGGTGTAATGGTCACCAGGAGGTATTTTGATAATTTTCCATGACGGCGCTAAATTTTTGTAAACAAGCGTAATTAAGCGTCAAGAGTTGGATGGACAATGTTAGTTCACCTCAAGCTAGGGAGTTTGATATTGCTAACGCGTTGATAAGCCCAAGGATCCCGTTATCGTATAGGAATAACTAGCCTCGTAAGACGCTATAAACCCGGTAAGTGTATGTATATGTTATGCAAAGACTGTTGTGTTATTGTTATGAAACTTTGGAAACTATTTATAGCCGATATTTCTCATATTTAAGAACCTTGTTGAGAAATTTTGGTAAAGTTTCTTCCAAGTCCGCCCTGTTGTTACACTTTAACGCGGTCAGGGAGAAAGATTTTATTTGAGTTCCCTTCTTGATAACAGTGTCTCTTCTAATTACATGAAACTAAGATGACACCCTATATTATGGGACATCAATATGAGGATGGCCTGTGAAATTTGATCACTTGCAAAAACTAGGTATGACGCTAAATCTGTCGTGTCTGGTTGAGTCTAGTTTGAATCTGCATTGCAGTTGACTTTATTCAATGTTAATAATTTTAATTACTTGTATTTTGTTGATGTTTACTTTTGTAATTATTAGTTTAGTGTCCACTTGCATAGTCAATCGGTTTGTCTTATCCATGAGAAGGTGACAATAATATTGTTCTGTTGGGCCTTAAAGCCGCCCATCTTAACAAAAGAAAAAGATTGTTTCACAATTTATGTTGATGCTAAATTCTTATTAAATTCATGATTCATGGTTATCATTGAGATGATCATTATTCTTCCAAGGCATCCAAATCGCTTGTACACGATACTATGCGTGTTGTCTTTACTGTGCGATTTGCTCTCATTCTTTATCTGTGTTGTTTTAGGTTATAAGATTGATCAAGCAGAAACCAGTAGGAAGGGAAAGGAGAAATTTCTCTAAGGCGTAAAGAAAAAGGTAACACGGTGACAACCGTGCTTTTGGTTGTTGATATTGTTATGCTAAGACTTCTGTTGTATCATGTTGAATGTTCTTAAGAAACTTTTTGTAAGGATACAATTTTCAATTTACGTAATTAGGCCTTTGTATTCCACACAGGTTATGAAGTGATTATAAGAAACAACTCAACTTGGGTGGTGTCGCAAGGAGGTGTTAGAGTATAGGTATATGATTCTACAGGCTTTAGTTAGATCATTAGGTATCTGTGAGAAAGGAAGCTATGGAAAGGATGTATATAAACCATGTTGTAAATTTGTTTGGTTATGTGTTCTACAGATAATGACAGGAATAGGTTGATGGCTAGAAAAGAATGATGAACAGGTTTGAATTGGAACACCCTTTTGATGATGAGATAGAGGAGGATCCTGAAGATGATCCAAATAACATAGAGGAAGATCTGTGGCCCATAGACGAGGAGCCAGAGGCGATAGACTTAGATGGACCAGAAGAAGAAGATGAGAAACTAAGCTCGGTTCCTTAATTGACTTTGAAGGGAACAATTGTCACGCCCCCAAACATGAGAGGCCGCGACTAACATCAAACTTCATTATATACCATTACAGTTCTCAAGATAACAGTATAGATAGAACAACTAAATCCTCTAAGATAAAATATCTCCTCGAACAAAAGTCTATGACAATCCGTTCCCCAAAGTAATTTCATTACAAAATGATAACTAAACGCAGCGATGAAACAATATACACAAAAGTAATTCTATCAAATTATCCGTATCGGGGTAAAGCTCTCAAAATGAAATCCATTAAACAATTTCGCACATAAGATCAATACTCTAATTTCAGGGTCCATACACGACCTTAAACCAAGACCCAAACACGTCGATGACATAACCTAAGAAGGTATAGCAGAGCATCTACGATACCATAAACACAATTATCTAAATTTCAATCTTATTTATCTCAAAATGGTCCAAGAGTTAAATACAATCCTTTCAAAAACTTAACTAAAATCTTCTTCATCAAAATTCACCAAAACAAAATAATATGACCAAGACTCTCTTCAAGTCTCAAATCCAACTAATCCACTTCCCTGTTACTCAAAGATACTAACAAAACTAAATGCTCTAATTTCCCCCAAACATGTGACGCCCAAAATCACGTCCGATACCTGTGGTAAAGGACAAAACAAACGAGTAGGGAGTGAGCTTGAATAGCCCATTAAGTGAAAAACAAATGGGAAGCAAATACGATGATTCGTAGTCCAAAACAAAACCAAATATTCGACGAACAAAAGATAGCAATTGACCACGATGCAAATAAGGCAAATCAAATATATGAAATGTTCATAAACTGGTCTGAAGAACCCAAATCAAATACAAGCCAGAAGGTGCAAAAATGAGCAATCATATCTTACTGTCAAATACCAAAGCAAACGTCATTAAATGTTTAACCCAAAATACATTTCAATTATATGTCGGGTACGCTACAAACATACGATGACTATGGTGATCATAAGACCCAAATGTCGAACCAAACATCAAACATCAAATGTGTGCTCCGGAGCGTACTAGGATTCTTTGGCTCTCTACATAACAAACATATGTCCATAGGACCCTCTCTATTTTTGAGAGTTGTTCAACATAGTCAGTGTCAATCTTAAATTGACGGTCACAAAAGTACAGATTCAAAGATGTGCATCATCAGGCACAAACGAAAAGGGGTAAACACTGTTCTCAAAAGAGGGCAAAAGTGGGACAAATCAAATGCAAACAAATATAAATGAACCAAATTGACGAAACATAAACCTTCAGATTCCGAAAGAAACCTTTCCTTCAACAAAAACGATGATAGAATCCCTTTCACAACAAGCTTGATCAAATTCAATAATTTCCAGATTTAAAGAGGGAAACCCAAGCCAAAAATCAAAAGGTAGAATCCCTTACAAAACAAGATTAATCAACTCTAACAACTCTTTTTTAGATTTAAAGAAGCAACCCATACCATAGCAAAAACGTTACAAACCTTTACCACATCAAGAATGTTCAAACCCTTACCTCAAACAAGCTTTCAAACAAAAGAAAACCTCAAAGCACCACTCTAGTGCCAAAAGAGCTTTCCAAGCCTTCTATTTTCTCTATCTCCTCTGTAAAGGAACAAGGAACCAGATGGCCTTTGTTGCCTCTCGGAGTATTGCAGATAATATCCTCTTATCTCAGGAGCTCATGCTGAACTATCATCAGGAGGACTTCAGGGTTCCTAGATGTGCTATGAAGGTGGATTTGATGAAGGCCTATGATTGTTTATATTGGGATTTTCTCTTTGATGTGTTGATTTGCCTTAGATTTCCCCCCCACGGTTATTAGATGGATCAAAGCCTGTGTCTCTAGCACGAGCTTTTCGTTCATCATAAACGGGGAGTCTAATGGTTTCTTTCAGGGTAGGCGAGGTATCAGGCAAGGGGATCCGATGTCCCCCTACCTTTTTGTTATTTGCATGGATGTTCTTGTAGGGATGTTGCAGAGATTAGTAGTTGGTAGTCAGTTTTGTTACCACTGGAGGTGCCAAAAGGATGGTATCTTCTAGCTTGCCTTTGCTGATGATCTCATGCTTTTTTGTCGAGGTGACTTTCCTTTGGTTCAGGTCTTGAAACATGGGCTCTCTGTCTTCCAGCAGTTCTCGGGACTTGTCCTCAATCCGAAAAAGAGCCATGTGTTTTTTCTCTGGTGTTGAGCCTTCTACCAAGGCTTTGATCACTTCTTGTCTTGGCTTTCTTAAGGGAAAGCTCCCTATGCGATATCTGGGTGTCCCTCTGATTTCCACTTGTTTGCGGAAAGAAGACTGTCACCCTCTTCTGGACTGCATCGTGAAGAAAGTCAAGCATTGGACATGCAATTACTTGTCGTATGCTGGCAGGGTCCAATTGATTATATCGGTTTTGTTCTCTATCCAAGTGTACTGGGCTTCAGCTTTTATCCTTCCAAAGAAAGTGATTCTTGATATGGAGAGGATTTTTCGAGCCTTCCTTTGGAAGGGTACGGACGGGCCTTTGTACCACGGGAGCCAAGGTGGCTTGGGCTGATGTATGTTGTCCTGAGGTAGAGGGTGGCCTAGGTATTAAGCAGATAGAGGTGTGGAATTTTGCTGCCATCTCTAGGCACATTTGGTCTATCATATCCTTCAGGTCGGACTCCCTTTGGCCGCGATGGGTCAAGTCCAATATTCTGATAGGTCAGAGTTTTTGGGAAGTCTCTTGCCCTAGCGATTGTAGCTGGTCTTGGCGTAAGATTCTCATGGTTAGGGATATGATTCGTTCTTTCCCTCGGTATATAGTTGGGGATAGTAGTAGGATCTCTCTGTGGTTTGATTGGTGGCATCCGATAGGCCCTATTATTCCTACCCTTTCTGGTAGGATTATTTCTGACTCGGGTCTGGATAGGCGAGCGAGGGTTTCTGCTGTGATCTTTGGCTCATCGTGGTGTTGGCCTGTGTCCAATACCCTTGAGCTCATGGAATTGCGCGAGAGTACCCCTAGCTCTTTTTGTCCTGCCCCGAATACGCCTGATAGGATCGTCTAGACGGTTAGTGGTTCTGGGGATTTCTCCATTGCTAGTACATGGGAAGCCCTTCATCAAAAGCGGCCGTTAGCTAGATGGGCTTGCTTACTGTCGTGTAAGTGGCGTGTTCCATGTCATAACTTCATCTTATGGCTGGCCATTAGGGAGAGGTTAAGTACGCAGGATAGACTTTTTGCTTTTCATGTTATTCCTAGTATGAGCTGTGTTTTCTGTCGCATTCCTTTTGAGTCTCATGATCATCTATTTTTTAATTGCCCTTTCACGTTCAGATTATGGTCTATTATTCAAAAGAAATGTAATTTTAACTGGCCTATGTTGAGTTGGCAGGGTATGGTTGATAGAGCTTCCTCTAAATGGCAAGGCCCTGGATTCCCGGCATCTGTCTGTCGGATAGCGTTTGCGGCATTGGTGTACTATATCTGGCGAGAGCAGAATTCTCGTTCTTTCCAAAATAAGTATACTGATGTGGTTTCTTGTTCTACAGGTCTTGTGCAAATCATATGATGGAGGTTATTCTCTTGCAGAAAAGTGGCCAATACCCCGACTAACCGATGGTTCCAGGGTGAATGGCAACTCCCTGACTCCATATTCGGCTGACTCCGTCATCTTTTGGTCAGATCGACTTTTGGGTGATCGGTTTGTGTACAGACAGACTGATGCAGCTTTAGCATGCTCTATCACAGTTTTTGTGTGATGCTCTTTCCACCAGGACTTCTAGATTCCGCCTAGCTTCTCGTGTGGTCACTACTGGGTCCTTTGTATTTATTTTGCTGATCTAGCTTCGTTGTTATGTATTAACTTTTCTTTTATGGCCAGTGTGGCATGTTTCTGCCTATCATATGTTTCTATTCGCTCTTGCTTAGCAAGACTTGCGTTTCGTTGTTGTTTTCCTGGGGTATGCCCCTTGTAGATGTTGTAATTTTGTTTCATCGGTTGATATATATTTTTATTTACCGAAAAAAAACAAAAGGGCCGAAAGAAAACAAAGAGGCTATTTATATGAAGGTGAAAAATTACACTATCCATTCAAAGCAATACAAGTTTAATTTGACTCAATCCTTCAGCTGTTTATTCTTTAGATTAAAACACTTTTCATTCAACCGAAACATCTTCTATGTCGACCGAAAACACCTTTAATTTGACCAAAAATACTTTTGAGTCGATCGAAAACACTTTTATTGAAAACACTTTTAATTTGACCGAAAATAATTTTGAGTCGATTGAAAGAACTATTCATTCGACTAAAAGTTACTGTTCATCGACTTAAAACTTCAGAAAAAAAATTTTGACACAAGAAAGAAGATTTTTGGGGTATTACAACAATGAGGGATTGAGTAAGGTACTGGGGGTTAGGGCTTTCTCAAAAAAGAATATATTAAAGTGACGTGAGTGAGAGATCGACTGGTAAGCCAGTTGGAGAAGTTGAAAACCAATGAGAGCCAACAAATAAAAGGGCTAGAGAGGGGTTATAAAGAAAAAAGAAGAAGACGAGATGAATAAGATGATGAAACAAACAATTTGCTGGTGAGAAAATTAATCGAAGAATACAACCAGGTGGTCTGGGATTATGACCCCCAAAAAGTTATGTTGAGTGAGAGGAGAAAAATGCTTCTTGATGAGGACTACTGGTGTATAGAGTTCTGTCGAGAGCAATGTGGGTTCTTCTAGTTGAGGGTAGGATGGAGTTTCACATTGTAGATATTGTTTGAAATAGTTAATGATGTTAATTTGTGTAAATTATAAAATGTTGAGTTGCAAATGTTGGTTATTTTATTTAGAATGGCACGTCAATTGAGAAATTGTATGGCTCCTCTTGCTGAAGGACCTACTAATCCTGGGGAACCCCACACTGAATCATCTTCAGTGAATGCTGAGAGTGGAAGTGCTGGTAATAATGATGGTAGGGCTATTATTAACCAGGAGGATTTAAGAAGGGAATTAGTTGGACTTTCACGAGAAGTCGAGTACCCAATAGCAGAACGAATGTTACTTGCATTTGGGATTCAATTATTTTTAGTGTTAATCAAAGAGGATGATTGAAGGATAGGACTATGATCTTTTGATGTCTATGGGCAGCTCTATCATATAGGGGCACAGAAAAGGTTATGATTTCAAGATACAAGTGATATGGTGACAGATATTTTTTTGTAGTGAATTTGAAAGAATATGTTGGCATTACCAAATCCTGATGCCACTTTATTCATTTATTTCAATATCCGTTCGTAAGCATATGAGTGTTAGACCTTGAAACTTGAAACCACAGTTATATGTAGTTATCCTTTTGGAAAATGCTATGGTGGCCCCTATGATTTATAATTCTGGTCCCATCAATACCGATGCTAGAGATTTGACAATTGATTTAATTTTTTTGGATATAAAACACTTCTATATAATTTTGGATATGGACTGAGTGTCTTCCAATCATGTCAAAATGGATTGGTTTAGAAAATAAGATGGTTAAAGGATAAGATTATGATCTTCTAATGAGTAGATCTAACGACAACTAGCTATAGGCTACGATTGAGAGCTATAAGTGATGTGGTAGCTTAGAGACTTAAACTTTAGCAAATGGGTGATATATGTATGTATTTAGATTTTTGGGTACTTTTAAGGCAACATTTTTCTCTGTGATGGATTTGATAATAGTTTGAGTTGGTTTGCTTTGAGGTATTAGAGTGAGCATCCAAAGCATGGTGGTCTTTGGTGTGATGTGTAAGTGCGTATAGAAATTAATTATCCATATTGGCTAAATCAAAATGGTATACTTTGAAGGTTGTTAGATGGAATTGGTTTTGATTTTGGTGTCAGACTAATAAAAATGGAGGGGGGAAATATTGATGATTAGGTAATCTCATGGTTGGGTTAGTGAATTACATATACATTATGTCGTTGCAATTTTAGTTAAGCCTTAGATTTTGAGTTTGTGACATTTTATAGTTGACAAATATGGGCATAAATGTTGAGTTTGATATTGTCTTAAGTAACTGTGTGTTGAAGTAGTAAGATATTTCTGGGTATAGAATTTTGGAATATTTGATGTTGGCAATTTGATCAAGTATTAGGCTAATAGTGTGGTGATGCATTAGGCAGAAAGCGTACCAATCAGCTTAGCAATTTTAGTAACTAGTTAGTCTGGGCTATAAACAAAATGTCATTTAGAGAGTATTAAGACGACTCAATTTGCGGCTTTGTATAGACATAGATCTCGATCACCTATATGATAGTATAACCTTGGGTTGATGATGAGAATGAAAGTTAAAACTAAAGTTTGGATATCGTAGAGTACGTGTCATATGGGATGATAAATTGCCTAGTACTTGGTAGGCTTGAAGTTAAGCGTGTTAATATTATGTAGATTGCGCAAAGCACATGGTTTGACATATTATCAGAGTAGTAGGGCCAGACTTAAAAAGGACGAGGACTAAGCCCGCAGAGCCAGACTTAACAATCTCAATCTTCATAGAGGCAGAGGTCCCCGGACATCATCTAGACTTTATTGAATGCCTGCTCAGGAAGCTACTACATCTTCTGACGTGGTGAGAGGTATACTACAGGTTAACCCATTAGATGCTTGTATATTGTTTGGTTCCAGAGCGTCATATTCTTTTGTATTCTTTACTTCGGCACAGTGATTAAGGGTGAAAACTCATCCTTCAGGAATTGATCTTGTGATAGGCACTCCATTAGAAGAGTTTTTGACTATTTCTATGGTTCTCTATGACGGTACCGTTCATGTTGCAGATAGAGATCTTCCTGTGGATCTCATCCCATTTACTGTTTGATACTTTAATGTCATATTAGGCCGGGGTTGGTTATTCCCTAATCATGCATCCTTAGATTGTCAGGAAAAGCCTAGCAGTATTTGAGAGTGTGTAAGGTATGAGTAGTGATTAAGTTAGTGACTTGGTTTATAAGTGAGAACAGTACTTTTGAGAAATGACTGGTGTTAAGTTTGAAAATTAGTTTGAGAGTATGATAAGAAGTATGGGATCATACCTTTTCTTCTCGTTTATTCTTTTTGTATGTTGAATTCAATTGCGGCTTAATTGAATGCCAAATCAGTATATTGTTTAAAAAAAAAATATTTTGAGCCAATTTGGAGTGTTTATTGGTGTAAGAGTCGGTAGGGCAGGTTTAGATAATTTTACCTATGCCCAGGATTATTTTGGTAAGTTTTCACACTCGGTGACGAATTTTGTCAAAAACTCATGGTTAAGCAGCAAGAAGTGTAAGAAATGAGGAATTTGAGTTTAAATAGGTACAAGAAGGATGGTAGTGCGGTTGATGCACTTTATGGGCTTGGACGAATCCGGTTAACAGATTAGCCGTGATAAGTTGGGAATAAATATGCGGCAAGAGGATTGTAAGGTTGTGTATTTTGTATTTTTAGAGCTATCTAACAAGAAGGATTTTGCTTGATAAGTGATCCCATTGTTGAAAAAAATATGGAAGGAGTAGTTCATCGGCTATAAAGCCAAACGAGTAAGGATAATGCAGTTTCATTATGCTATTGATTGTTTTGTTTAGCATACCATGTTGATGATGCTTATATTGAACTCCTATATTTATGCTTGAACACCAGTTGATCTTGTGTCCCGGTATTCCTTGTTGACTTGTGCTGTTAAGGTCTTAAAGTAGAATAAATTTTCGTAGTCCTCCCGATGATGAGCCCGAAACGTTGTTTAGGACTTATGATCAAAAACACTCTCCGAGGCCGCTCCTTTGATAAAAAAAAAAAAAAAAAAACCATCTCCTTCATCTGGGCAAGACTGAGATGAACATCCCGTATGAAGCGGCATCAATAAGTAGAGGGCCAGTGAAGTGAAGTAACTAGCGATCAGTGAAAAGGAAAGTAACTGACAAATAGGATGAAGTGCGTTAGAATCTGTCGTGTCGTGTCCAGTCAAGCATGAATTGTTATTTATTTTATTGATGTTGTTGAATTTATTGTCTTGTTATTCTCATGATGATTATTTACTTTAGTGTTTTCTTTTGCATTGCACTTGCATAGTCCATGAGTCTATCCAAGTAGAAATGATGATGTTATGTTGGGCTTCAGCCGCTCAGTCTGAACAAAGATGATGTACCAAGGTGATTGCAAATGTTTGTTCTTGGCATCTTTAAATCCATCGCCTTCATTGAGAATTAAAAATCGATTCTCTGATATTTACGAAAGGGTGGCACATTGTACTCCTCGTATTATACTTACTTGGCGACTTGCGCTCATTCCTTATATCTTATGTGCTTTTTTAGGTACTAGGTTTTTATGAGGAGAAACCTCGGGAAAAGGTAATGAGAAATTTTGCTGAGGTTCTGTAGGAAATATATTGTAGTGATGATGCAAATTTTGGTGTAAATATTAAGTTGTGCCGTATTATATAATTTCTGCTATGGTATGATGTGTACTTTTAAGGAATCTTTTTTGTAGAGACGTGCCGTAATGTTCCTTTATGATCTTAAAGTTGTAGTCGCTTAGTATTGTATTTAAAGTTGTGACGTTGATAGGATTGACATCTCCCTCATTGAAGGAAAATCTGTCCATTCAATCGGAATTGATAAAGGCATACTCATATTTAATGAGATCCCACTTCACTTGGGCTGGGGGTGTCACTGTTGTTGTGGATTCTATGATTGTTCTTTTATGTGTTGGCCTGGGGGGGTCGGTTCTATGGAAGGCATTATAAGGAAGGACTGTTACTGCTTCCTACAGGGAATGCAGGCGAGTCCCTTGATCGATGAAAAGGGCTAGTTATTATCGTACATCATGCATGTGTACATTATGTGCATTGCCTGAGTGGCATTGCCATTCATGATCAATATCTTTGAATTTCTTTACATTGTATCTTACAATGATGGTTTTGAGAATAATATTTAAATGAATGTCTCGTTAATGTTCATTTTTGAAACTTGGATGATTGTTAATCTTTGTTTTGGTGTCTGCCTATGATTGTCTTTGGTTGTTCTTTGGTATATGCTTAGGACTGATTATGATTGTTTTGGAATTTATCAAACTATTCCTAATTGTTGAAATGTTTTGAAACATTATCATTGAATGGACTCTTTTGAATCGTTTGCAATTCCTTCAGATGTTTCTTGAACGACCGTACTGAGCTCTCAAAGGGTCACCCTTTGAGAGTTGTAGAATGTTCAGGAATGGGTCACCGGTACTGTGTAGCGAGACCCTTGTGTGGGTGGGTCGGTACTGTTTATTCTTTCTATAAGAACTTGAGTTGTAAGGAACCTATGTTTTAATAGTGTAAGTTTAGCAGTTTTGTATTTTGAAGGATTTGAGTTGATGTCTAGCTAGATGCTTTGAATTATGTGTGAGTAAATATGATTTGACAGGTTTGATACGAAGTGATAGGTTAACACTCCGGGAGTTCGGGGCGATAAAGCTCCAGATCTCCGGGATGTTACAGTTGGTATCAGAGCAGGTCGGTCTCGTGGTACTAAGAGCTTAGGTCTATGATTCTGTTGACACAAAGTATAGGTAATACCATTTTGTTGAATCATATTTTTCTTAATGAGAATGGGGTGGGATGATGGTAAAATTAAGAAGTCTGTCTTTAATTTGGAATTGTGATGTTCTTTAGAAACGTGTTAGTACAACGCCAATAACTGTTAATGGTATTAGTATGGCTCGCACTTATTGCACTGGCAGTGGAGAAAGTACGGAGGGCCAGGAGGTCCCCGATAGATGAGATTCTAGCGGGTTTATATAAGATGAGTAGGGATCATATCCCCGGCATTAGAAAGACCTGACTAAGCAATCACTAGATTGGGAAATGTGCTGTATGGAAGTTTTAATGATTGTAGAGGGGCACCTTTACCTAATAGGGAGGAATAGCATAATTCAGAATTGATGGTTGCAGTTCCTAATACCATGAATCGGATTCTAACTTGGTGCCGCAGAATCCGGCTAACCAACCGCAAGGAATACCGAATCCAATCCCACCGTAGCCACAACCTCAAGAAAAGAAAATTCTGTGTGAGTTTAATGAATAAAATGCTACAAGTTTAGGAGGTCATTAGACCCTATGAAGGCAGAGCACTGGATTAATAAAATGGAGAAAATGTTTTGAGCTATTCACTGTAGTGAGAGATAAATTGTTGAATTTGCCATCTATAAACTGAGAGATGAGGGCAATCAATAGTGGAAAATGGTAAAAAAGGAGTTTGACTCGTCAATAATTGGATGAGATGACTTGGGAACAATTCTCGTAATTGTTCTTTAACTGGTATATTTCAATGAGTTATCATGAACAGATGTTAAGGGAGTTGGTTAGTGTGAGGTAAGCTGATCAAGAGTCGGTACACGAGTTATCATGAACATATTCTCTACCCACAAGACTTGAAACTATGAAAATACAAATGCTAAACTAAAAGAGAGATTGAAGGAGACTTACTTGAGGCAGAGTAGAATGCTTCGAACTTTTGAGTGAGGTCAAAAATAAAGTGGGCTTGCCCTTTTCATAAAGGATTCTTATGCAACCAACTCTTGGGGAGTGTGACAGTACATTTTCCCCCTTGTGTCACGATCTTGGAAGCATGGAAATTTGAATTTTTCTGGCCCAAGGCATTTATTACGTAAGACACGTGTAGGACAAATAAAGCATTTGTCCGAGCCCTCTGCCCCAGCAGAAATTCAAACTTCATCCCTCTTGTCCTCAGACGAAGCACAAGGAACAAAGCATCCGCCCGAGCATAAAGCTGTCCGAGCACTCTCCCGGAGCAGAGTCTCTAACATCATCCCCTTATGCTCGAATTAAGCACAAGGAAGAATAAATCATCTGCCTGAGCAGAATGCTGTCCGACCACTCTACACGAGCAGAGTCTCTAACTTCATCCCCTTGTGCTCAGACGAGGCAAAAGGAGGAATAAGGTATCTACCCAAGCAGAATGTTGTTTGAGCACTCTGCCCGAGCAGAGATCAAACTTCATCCCCATTATGCTGGGACAAAGTAAAAGGAAGAATAAAACATCTGCTCGAGCAAAATGTTGTTCGAGTACTCTGCCTGACCAGAGTCTTAAACTTCATCCCCTTTGTTCTCAAACAGAGCACAATGAGGAGTAAGGCATCTGCCCGAGTAGAATGTTGTTAGAGAACTCTTCCTGACCAGAGTCTCGAACTTCATCCGCCTTATGCTCAAACGAAGAAAAGGAATGATTAAGGCATCTGCCCGACCAGAATGCTGTCCAAGCACTCTGCTCAAGCAGAGTCTAGAACTTCATCCCTCTTGTGCTTGGACAAAGCACAAGGAGGAATAAGGCATATGCATGGGCATAATGCTGTCCGAGCATTTTGCCAGAGTTGAGCGCCAAGATTGTCTTCATTCTGCTCAGACAAAGGCATCTGCCCGAGCAGAATGCTGTCTGAGCACTCTGCCAGATCAGAGCACCAAGATTGTCTTAATTTTGTTCCGACAAAGGTATTTGCCCGAGCAGAATATTTTGGTTATGAATCAAAGAAGTTATGGGTCTTCAAAGTGAGGTAAAAACCAGCTTTGTGTGTGTGTGTGTTTTTGGTCTTTTGTTGATAGAAATTAGGGTTGAAATGATTATGTTATGATATAATTTCATGTTAAATGAAGTTATGGAGTTAGATCGGTGGAAACGAAGTGAATTTAAAGTGGTTTAAGGGGGTACTTGAAGTCGATCAAATGGCTAATGACATATCTTAGCATAATTTGCACGTGTGAGTGAAAAAGTGAGGTACTTGGCTGAAGGCAAACCTAAGAATTCAGCTGTGAGTCTAGGAAGTGATGAAAATATGTAAATTTGATCCAAAAGTGGTGAATAGTGAATGTAACTGTCACTAAAAGTCTTGTTGCCTAATTATTTTCAAACATTATTTTTGAAACATGGTTTTAAGCTAGAATTTGGCCAAACCCAAAAGAAAAACTCGTATTCCTTTTGAAAGATCTATTCGCTCTGTAAATTTTTGGGAGTTTTATGAGTTTTCTAAGGATATTAAATAAATTTATCCTTAAAATAGGGTTTCAAAATTTAAAAATAACAAATGATCATATTTTAATTTGAAAATGTTATGGGGACTTTATGCTGCTGAGAGACTTCAGTTTCTAAAATTTCATGACATTTTGATGCTTTTGGTATTTTTAACAAAATTGGTTTCCTAGCGCTCACTTTGGCTATCCGAATGGAATTTGCAGCAAAAATTTGATCGACTGACCTTTAAGTCAAACAAATCAGTATATTGTTTCAAAAAAAATATTTTGAGCCAATTTGGAGTGTTTATTGGTGTAAGAGTCGGTAGGGCAGGTTTAGATAATTTTACCTATGCCCAGGATTATTTTGGTAAGTTTTCACACTCGGTGACGAATTTTGTCAAAAACTCATGGTTAAGCAGCAAAAAGTGTAAGAAATGAGGAATTTGAGTTTAAATAGGTACAAGAAGGATGGTAGTGCGGTTGATGCACTTTTATAGGCTTGGACGAATCCGGTTAACAGATTAGCCGTGATAAGTTGGGAATAAATAAGCGGCAAGAGGATTGTAAGGTTGTGTATTTTGTATTTTTAGAGCTATCTAACAAGAAGGATTTTGCTTGATAGGTGATCCCATTGTTGAAAAAAATATGGAAGGAGTAGTTCATCGGCTATAAAGCCAAACGAGTAAGGATAATGCGGTTTCGTTATGCTATTCATTGTTTTGTTTAGCATACCATGTTGATGATGCTTATATTGAACTCCTATATTTATGCTTGAACTCCAGTTGATCTTGTGTCCCGGTATTCCTTGTTGACTTGTGTTGTTGATGTCTTAAAGTAGAATAAATTTTCTTAGTCCTCCCGATGATGAGCCCGAAACATTTTTTAGGACTTATGATAAAAAACACTCTCTGAGGCCGCTCCTTTGATAAAAACCATCTCCTTCATCTGGGCAAGACTGAGATGAAGCGGCATCAATAAGTAGAGGGCCAGTGAAGTGAAGTAACTAGCGATCAGTGAAAAGGAAAGTAACTGACAAATAGGATGAAGTGCGTTAGAATCTGTCGTGTCGTGTCCAGTCAAGCATGCATTGTTATTTATTTTATTGATGTAGTTGAATTTATTGTCTTGTTATTCTCATGATGATTATTTACTTTAGTGTTTTCTTTTGCATTGCACTTGCATAGTCCATGAGTCTATCCAAGTAGAAATGATGATGTTATGTTGGGCTTCAGCCGCTCAGTCCAAACAAAGATGATGTACCAAGGTGATTGCAAATGTTTGTTCTTGGCATCTTTAAATCCATCGCCTTCATTGAGAATTAAAAATCGATTCTCCGATATTTACGAAAGGGTGGCACATTGTACTCCTCGTATTATACTTACTGGGCGACTTGCGCTCATTCCTTATATCTTATGTGCTTTTTTAGGTACTAGGTTTTTATGAGGAGAAACCTCGGGAAAAGGTAATGAGAAATTTTGTTGAGGTTCTGTAGGAAATATATTGTAGTGATGATGCAAATTTTGGTGTAAATATTAAGATGTGCCGTATTATACAATTTTTGCTATGGTATGATGTGTACCTTTAAGGAATTTTTTTTGTAGAGACGTGCAGTAATGTTCCTTTATGATCTTAAAGTTGTAGTCGCTTTGTTTTGTATTTAAAGTTGTGACGTTGATAGGATTGACATCTCCCTCATTGAAGGAAAATATGTCCATTCAATCGGAATTGATAAAGGCATACTCATATTTAATGAGATCCCACTTCACTTGGGCTGGGGTTGTCACTGTTGTTGTGGATTCTATGATTGTTCTTTTATGTGTTGGCCTGAGGGGGTCAGTTCTATGGAAGGCTTTATAAGGAAGGACTGTTACTGCTTCCTACAGGGCATGCAGGCGAGTCCCTTGATCGATGAAAAGGGCTAGTTATTATCGTACATCATGCATGTGTACATTATGTGCATTGCCTGAGTGGCATTGCCATTCATACTGAGCTATCTTATTCCTTTCCAGGATATTTATCTGCTTCTTTCCAATATATTTGGACTTGTTGGGATAGTATCTGACTTCTGGCCATGGGGAAGCTATGAATCCTGTTAAGGACCAATAACCCTTATTTATCGTAATTGTTTCGGGTCATTGGGTTGACTTTGCTTCGTCATACCCATACTGTTGTTTCTGTACTCGTCATTTTTTGGAATGTCATAAATTTTTTTTAAAATCGCGAGGGCAAATAGGTGTGATACCCTTGTTGTTGATAATTAAATAAAAAATTTCAATTAAAACAACGGTCTGATTTTGTGTCTACCAAAGACAGCCACAAACAAAAGGGCAATGGCACCTCTCATTTCCAAGAGGTGGAGGGTATGCATGAAGAGATAAGTGGAGGGTGAGGTGGCATGGGGAAATGCTTACCCTGGACAGCTGTTAGAGGGAGAATCACGGAAAATTCAGAAGGAATCACGAGATGACTTCAACTGATAAATCGTAGAGAAAAGAGACAGGAAAAAAAGACAAGAAATAGAGATTGATTTGAAGGATGGTCGCAAGCCCTAGACGTTGTGTCCATGTTCTTAAACTCTTTGTGTTATTTTGACTAAGTACTCTTTATGCCCTTCCAAGGGCTTGTAAGCACTTTATCTTATCTATCACCCTCCTTAAAGGGTGTTTTATTCATGGAATTTGTTGTTTGCTCATGTTTCTACGTGTTTTTTTGCCTTATACAGTACACATAGCATTGTCTTTTTTTATTTTTTTACTTTGACACGAACTCTTATTTGTCACTTAAGAGTTGGCGAAGAAGCACAACACCCTCACTTGGCCATGTTTCGAAGTATCCAAGTTGGGTGGAGCGACGATGTCCCCATCAAAACCTTGCTGCCTCACAAGATAGATCTACCCCCATCGGCCTTCTACTCTAGCAGAGACCTTTTTCACCTTTTGTTTTATAAGCGCACAAAGGGGATGAAGTTTGGGACCCTGCTCGGGCAGAATTCTGCTTGGGCAGATGCCTTATTCCACCTTGTGCTCTGTCTGGGCACAAAGGAGATGAAGTTCAAGACTCTGCTCGGGCAAAGTGCTTGGGCTACATTCTGTTCGGGTAGATGCTTTGTTTAACCTTGTGCTCTATCTGAGCATAAGGGAGATGAAACTCAAGACTCTGCTCGAGTAGAGTGCTCGGGTAGATGCTTTGTTCCTCTTTGTGCTATGTCCGATCACAAAGGAGATTAAGTTCGAGAGACTCTGCTCGGGCAGAGTGCTCGGGTAGCATTCTGCTCTGGCAGATGCTTTGTTCCTCATTGTGTTCTGTACGAGCAAAATGGAGATGAAGTTTGAGAGTTTGCTTGAGCAGAGTGCGTGGGTAGCATTCTGCTCAGGCAGATGCTTTGTTCCTCCTTGTATGTCCAAGCACAAGGGAGATGAAGTTTGAGACTCTGCTCGGGCGAAGTGCTCCAGCAGCATTCTACTCGGGCAGAGGCTTTGTTGGCCTTGCGCTTCATCACAAAGAGACAAAGTTTACTCCTTATAAAAACATCACAAACATGCTCAGGAAAACAACTTTATTGTTCGGGCAACAATAAAATACATACTGGATCTGTGACGACCCATTTATTCGTCAAGCCATCTAAAGACTATTCTAGAAAGATAAAATCTCCTAAATTTTACTGGAGTTGGGCAAGGTCTGAGCACCCTTCCTCACCCCTCCACCCCAAAAATAAAGTGTCTTGCCCCGGGGCAAGATGCTATTGATATAATCTTCGTAAGTTTATGGTATTCCAAGTAATAGGGATTGGCTCTCTAGAAAGTGTCTCTAATGAATAAGTGCCTGACTTAAGTACCCTGAGGACACAATAAGGCCCTCCCTAATTTGGGGACAGCTTTCTTGTAGCTGACCTAGGGTCAGATACTCCCAACTTGCAAAGGACTAAGTCCCCGATTTGGAAAAGCTTGGAGTGAACTCTCTAATTGTAGGGAGCGTTCATGAGCCTGGGCCCCAATTTCCTCTACAAGGTCAAGGCTTCTGTAGAGGCCAGCCTTGGTTTTAGAGCCCATACCCTTGGGAGCCATACTTCAACTGGTAACATTCCCTATGTCCCAAAGTAAAGGAGGAAGAGTGTTTCTCTTGTGACTGAATGCGGAGTCCTACGATATGCCCATAGAACTTTTGGGAGTTCATCCACCCATGCCCCCTTGGCATCGTCTAACTCCTTCTTGAGGCCTTGCAAAATGCTTCGATTCATGTTTTCTGCCTGGCCATTGGACTGTAGATGGACGACGGAAGTAAAGAGAAGATCAATCGTAAGATTTTTACAGAAAGCCCATAAGTTGTTATTGTCAAACTGTCTCCCGTTATCAACAACGAGAGCCTTCGGTACTCCAAAATGGCAGACGACACTCTTCCAAAAGAAATCGTTCATATTTGGCTGATGTGATAGTCACTGGTGCTTCCGCCTCGGTCCACTTTGTGAAGTAATCAATTGCCACTCACGCGAATCATCGTTGCCCAGATGCGAATGGAAATGATTCTAGCATATCCATTCCCTACATAGCAAAAGAATTTTGGGAGACCAGTGAGCTGAAAGGGGAAGCCAAAAGGGGAGGGTTAACTGAAAGACTAGCTGGTACAGGTTTACAGGGAATGATCTTCCCATACTCTAAATGTTGCCCATGTCAGAGGCTCATCTGTGGAAAGGGCACCCCGGAGCTTTATGTGGCTAAGAATATGCTTTGTTAAGGTATCAAGAAGAGGCTTGTTCTTGTTCTCAAGATCCTTGCAGTAGGCATTCCAAGTCTTCTCAAGCCCCAACTTCCCTTGGTCTTCACGACCAGCAAAGAAGTATCTGGAATGCCAACCTTTGTTGGATTTTGGACCACCCTTGAGAAGCCTCTACCTCCTGTGGATGTAGTACCACCCAGGGTTGCTGGCGGCACATTTAAAAAAGCAAAGTTCGAAGAAGACTGTCATGCAATCTGTGGGATCTGCTCTGCAGCCCGAAGTCCAGATCAGATAGATGAGACCCACCAATTTTCTCCAACCATTGGGAATGAGCTGGCCATATTTGTAGTGATCAAACATCTTGAGGCAAAAGGGTATAAAGGAAGTCTATAGCTCGACCTCACTTGCTCCTCATATATGCCCTTTTCCCAGTCGGTTACATAGTTGGCTGGCTCTTGCAACTCTAGAACTTGAGCTATACAGCCTTCGGGTAGAGGATACTCCATTATCAGCACCTCCAACTCTTCCTACTTCTCATCGACAGTTAACCAAGGTTTGGGATTCTCTTTCTCATCAGCTTTATCCTTTAAATCGCCTAGTGCATTCCTATGGAGTAAAGTTTGTAGTGATTGGGGATTTGAAGGACCTGCTTTGCTTTGGGATGTTGAAACTCGCCGAGTAGAGGAAGAGGAACTAGTCTTAATAACTTCTTTGGAAGAAGTTAAACTATTAGATGACGACGACATATTCTCTACCCACAAGACTTGAAACTATGAAAATAAAAATGCTGAACTAAAAGAGAGATTGAAGGAGACTTACTTGATGTAGAGTAGAATGCTTCGAACTTTTGAGTGAGGTCAAAAATAAAGTGGGCTTGCCCTTTTCATAAAGGATTCTTATGCAACCAACTCTTGGGGAGTGTGACAGTACATTTTCCCCCTTGTGTCACGATCTTGGAAGCAGGGAAATTTGAATTTTTCTGGCCCAAGGCATTTATTACGTAAGACACGTGTAGGACGAATAAAGAATTTGTCCGAGCCCTTTGCCCCAGTAGAGGCTCAAACTTCATCCCTCTTGTCCTCAGACGAAGCACAAGGAACAAAGCATCCGCCCGAGCATAAAGCTGTCCGAGCACTCTCCCGGAGCAGAGTCTCTAACATCATCCCCTTATGCTCGAATTAAGCACAAGGAGGAATAAATCATCTGCCTGAGCAGAATGCTGTCCGGCCACTCTACACGAGCAGAGTCTTTAACTTCATCCCCCTGTGCTAAGACGAGGCAAAAGGAGGAATAAGGCATCTACCCAAGCAGAATGTTGTCTGAGCACTCTGCCCGAGCAGAGATCAAACTTCATCCCCATTATGCTGGGACAAAGTAAAAGGAAGAATAAAGCATCTGCTCGAGCAAAATGTTGTCCGAGTACTCTGCCTGACCAGAGTCTTAAACTTCATCCCCTTTGTTCTCAGACAGAGCACAAGGAGGAGTAAGGCATCTGCCCGAGTAGAATGTTGTTAGAGAACTCTTCCTGACCAGAGTCTCGAACTTCATCCGCCTTATGCTCAAACGAAGAACAAGGAGGATTAAGGCATCTGCCCGACCAGAATGCTGTCCAAGCACTCTGCTCGAGCAGAGTCTTAAACTTCATCCCTCTTGTGCTTGGACAAAGCACAAGGAGGAATAAGGCATCTGCATGAGCATAATGCTGTCCGAGCATTTTGTCGGAGTTGAGCGCCAAGATTGTCTTCATTCTACTCAGACAAAGGCATCTGCCTGAGCAGAATGCTGCCTGAGCACTCTGCCAGATCATAGCACCAAGATTGTCTTAATTTTGTTCCGACAAAGGTATTTGCCCAAGCAGAATATTTTGGTTATGAATCAAAGAAGTTACGGGTCTTCAAAGTGAGGTAAAGACCAGCTTTGTGTGTGTGTGTGTGTTTTTTTTGGTCTTTTGTTGATAGAAATTAGGGTTGAAATGATTATGTTATGATATAATTTCATGTTAAATGAAGTTATAAAGTTATATCGGTGGAAACGAAGTGAATTTAAAGTGGTTTAAGGGGGGACTTGAAGTAGATCAAATGGCTAATGACATATGTTAGCATAATTTGCATGGTTGAGTGAAAAAGTGAGGTACTTGGCTGAGGGCAAACCTAAGAATTCAGCTGTGAGTCTAGGAAGTGATGAAAATATGTAAATTTGATCCAAAAGTGGTGAATAGTGAATGTAACTGTCACTAAAAGTCTTGTTCCCTAATGATTTTTAAACATTATTTTTGAAACATGGTTTTAAGCTAGAATTTGGCCAAACCCAAAAGAAAAACTCGTATTCCTTTTGAAAGATCTATTCGCTCTGTAAATTTTTGGGAGTTTTATGAGTTTTCGAACGATATTAAATAAATTTATCCTTAAAATAGGGTTTCAAAATTTAAAAATAACAAATGATCATATTTTAATTTGAAAATGTTATGGGAACTTTATGCTGCTGAGAGACTTCAGTTTCTAAAATTTCATGACATTTTGATGCTTTTGGTATTTTTAACAAAATTGGTTTCCTAGCGCTCAGTTTGGCTATCCGAATGGAATTTCAGAGCAAAAATTTGATCGACTGACCTTTCAGTGAAACAAATCAGTATATTGTTTCAAAAAAATATTTTGAGCCAATTTGGAGTGTTTAATGGTGTAAGAGTCGGTAGGGTAGGTTTAGATAATTTTACCTATGCCCAGGGTTATTTTGGTAAGTTTTCACACTCGGTGACGAATTTTGTCAAAAACTCATGGTTAAGCAGCAAGAAGTGTAAGAAATGAGGAATTTGAGTTTAAATAGGTACAAGAAGGATGGTAGTGCGGTTGATGCACTTTATGGGCTTGGACGAATCCGGTTAACAGATTAGCCGTGATAAGTTGGGAATAAATAAGCGGCAAGAGGATTGTAAGGTTGTGTATTTTGTATTTTTAGAGCTATCTAACAAGAAGGATTTTGCTTGATAGGTGATCCCATTGTTGAAAAAAATATGGAAGGAGTAGTTCATCGGCGATAAAGCCAAACGAGTAAGGATAATGCGGTTTCGTTATGCTATTCATTATTTTGTTTAGCATACCATGTTGATGATGCTTATATTGAACTCCTATATTTATGCTTGAACACCAGTTGATCTTGTGTCCCGGTATTCCTTGTTGACTTGTGCTGTTGAGGTCTTAAAGTAGAATAAATTTTCTTAGTCCTCCCGATGATGAGCCCGAAACGTTGTTTAGGACTTATGATCAAAAACACTCTCCGAGGCCGCTCCTTTGATAAAAAAAAAAAACCATCTCCTTCATCTGGGCAAGACTGAGATGAACATCCCATATGAAGCGGCATCAATAAGTAGAGGGCCAGTGAAGTGAAGTAACTAGCGATCAGTGAAAAGGAAAGTAACTGACAAATAGGATGAAGTGCGTTAGAATCTGTCGTGTCGTGTCCAGTCAAGCATGCATTGTTATTTATTTTATTGATGTTGTTGAATTTATTGTCTTGTTATTCTCATGATGATTATTTACTTTAGTGTTTTCTTTTGCATTGCACTTGCATAGTCCATGAGTCTATCCAAGTAGAAATGATGATGTTCTGTTGGGCTTCAGCCGCTCAGTCTGAACAAAGATGATGTACCAAGGTGATTGCAAATGTTTGTTCTTGGCATCTTTAAATCCATCGCCTTCATTGAGAATTAAAAATCGATTCTCCGTTACTTGCGAAAGGGTGGTACATTGTACTCCTCGTATCATACTTACTGGGCGACTTGCGCTCATTCCTTATATCTTATGTGCTTTTTTAGGTACTAGGTTTTTATGAGGAGAAACCTCGGGAAAAGGTAATGAGAAATTTTGCTGAGGTTCTGTAGGAAATATATTGTAGTGATGATGCAAATTTTGGTGTAAATATTAAGTTGTGCCGTATTATACAATTTCTGCTATGGTATGATGTGTACTTTTAAGGAATTTTTTTTGTAGAGACGTGCCGTAATGTTCCTTTATGATCTTAAAGTTGTAGTCGCTTTGTGTTGTATTTAAAGTTGTGACGTTGATAGGATTGACATCTCCCTCATTGAAGGAAAATCTGTCCATTCAATAGGAATTGATAAAGGCATACTCATATTTAATGAGATCCCATTTCACTTGGGCTGGGGGTGTCACTGTTGTTGTTGATTCTATGATTGTTCTTTTATGTGTTGGCCTGGGGGGGTCGGTTCTATGGAAGGCATTATAAGGAAGGACTGTTACTGCTTCCTACAGGGAATGCAGGCGAGTCCCTTGATCGATGAAAAGGGCTAGTTATTATCGTACATCATGCATGTGTACATTATGTGCATTGCCTGAGTGGCATTGCCATTCATGATCAATATCTTTGAATTTCTTTACATTGTATCTTACAATGATGGTTTTGAGAATAATATTTAAATGAATGTCTCGTTATCCGCTTGATGGGATTGAGTGAAACTCTTCCCCAAATTGTGATGAAACTGTTTTTCGTATTGTCTTTGAAATATCTGTGTTTGTTTTGAAATTATTTGAAAAATCATCATTGCATTTTAAAACAATGATTTTGAAAATGATTTTCAAATAATCGTTTTGGTATTTGGTTATAATTGTTAATGTTCATTTTTGAAACTTGGACGATTGTTAATCTTTGTTTTGGTGTCTGCCTATGATTGTCTTTGGTTGTTCTTTGGTATATGCTTAGGACTGATTATGATTGTTTTGGAATTTATCAAGCTATTCCTAATTGTTGAAATGTTTTGAAACATTATCATTGAATGGACTCTTTTGAATCGTTTGCAATTCCTTCAGATGTTCCTTGAACGACCGTACTGAGCTCTCAAAGGGTCACCCTTTGAGAGTTGTAGAATGTTCAGGAATGGGTCACCGGTACTGTGTAGCGAGACCCTTGTGTGGGTGGGTCGGTACTGTTTATTCTTTCTATAAGAACTTGAGTTGTAAGGAACCTATGTTTTAATAGTGTAAGTTTAGCAGTTTTGTATTTTGAAGGATTTGAGTTGATGTCTAGCTAGATGCTTTGAATTATGTGTCAGTAAATATGATTTGATAGGTTTGATACGAAGTGATAGGTTAACACTCCGGGAGTTCGGGGCGATAAAGCTCCAGATCTCCGGGATGTTACAGTTGGTATCAGAGCAGGTCGGTCTCGTGGTACTAAGGGCTTAGGTCTATGATTCTATTGACACAAAGTATAGGTAATACCATTTTGTTGAATCATATTTTTCTTAATGAGAATGGGGTGGGATGATGGTAAAATTAAGAAGTCTGTCTTTAATTTGGAATTGTGATGTTCTTTAGAAACGTGTTAGTACAACGCCAATAACTGTTAATGGTATTAGTATGGCTCGCACTTATTGCACTGGCAGTGGAGAAAGTACGGAGGGCCAGGAGGTCCCCGATAGATGAGATTCTAGCGGGTTTATATAAGATGAGTAGGGATCATATCCCCGGCATTAGAAAGACCTGACTAAGCAATCACTAGATTGGGAAATGTGCTGTATGGAAGTTTTAATGATTGTAGAGGGGCACCTTTACCTAATAGGGAGGAATAGCATAATTCAGAATTGATGGTTGCAGTTCCTAATACCATGAATCGGATTCTAACTTGGTGCCGCAGAATCCGGCTAACCAACCGCAAGGAATACCGAATCCAATCCCACCGTAGCCACAACCTCAAGAAAAGAAAATTCTGTGTGAGTTTAATGAACAAAATGCTACAAGTTTAGGAGGTCATTAGACCCTATGAAGGCAGAGCACTGGATTAATAAAATGGAGAAAATGTTTTGAGCTATTCACTGTAGTGAGAGATAAATTGTTGAATTTGCCATCTATAAACTGAGAGATGAGGGCAATCAATAGTGGAAAATGGTAAAAAAAGGAGTTTGACTCGTCAATAATTGGATGAGATGACTTGGGAACAATTCTCGTAATTGTTCTTTAACTGGTATATTTCAATGAGTTATCATGAACAGATGATAAGGGAGTTGGTTGTGTGAGGTAAGCTGATCAAGAGTCGGTACACGAGTTTGAGATAAGTTTTTCTCGTCTCGCCAAAATTGCAATAAGGATGTTAATGACAGAGGCAGATAAATGTCGAAAGTCTGAATGGGGCTTAGGCCTGGAATGAGAGATGGAGTGATCTCAGCTCGATCGGTGAGCTACATGGAATGTCTTTACTTGTTGTGAGTTATGGATCAGTCGAAGTCTGACAATAGAAGTAGGTATGAACAAAGGTAGGGTGGAGAAAAGAAAGATAGGCAAGAGTTTTCCCAGGACATATACGTAAGAGCTAACAGGCATCGTCAGTTTTCACAGTCGACACAGCAGGGTGCCCAAGGCCCCAGGATAGGGCGGAATCAGCGATTCAGGCCTGCATTGGCTCAGGGACTTAGACCTGGGCAGAGTTCTGGAATTGATTGGAGCATGATATAAGATTCAGATGAGCGTAGGGTATAAGCGCTTGATCAGCTCACAGTACTAGATTTGAACCAGAGCACTGGCCACGGTGCCAGGTCAGTTTTTCCAGCCACGCCATGTAGCATGTGTAGGAGAATTCATGGTGGTATGTCATGCTATAGATTTATTGAAGGGTGTTTTAGGTGTGGCGGTATGAACATTAGGTTCGAGACTATCCATTTCCTATAAATAATGAGCCAACTTTTTGTCTTGGACCTATAGCTAGTGCAACACCGAGTAGTATTCCTTGTCAAGGAAGAGGACCAAACCCGCAGGGCCAGACTTAACAGTCTCAATCTTAATAGAGGCAGAGGTCCCCGGACATCATCTAGACTTTATTCAAGGCCTGCTCAGGAAGCTACTACATCTTCTGACGTGGTGACAGGTAAACTACAGGTTAACCCATTAGATGCTTGTATATTGTTTGGTTCCAGAGCGTCATATTCTTTTGTATTCTTTACTTCGGCACAGTGATTAAGGGTGAAAACTCATCCTTCAGGAATTGATCTTGTGATAGGCACTCCATTAGAAGAGTTTTTGAGTATTTCTATGGTTCTCTATGACGGTACCGTTCATGTTGCAGATAGAGATCTTCCTGTGGATCTCATCCCATTTACTGTTTGAGACTTTAATGTGATACTAGGCGGGGGTTAAATATTCCCTAATCATGCATCCTTAGATTGTCAGGAAAAGCCTAGCAGTATTTGAGAGTTTGTAAGGTATGAGGAGTGATTAAGTTAGTGACTTGGTTTATAAGTGAGAACAGTACTTTTGAGAAATGATTGGTGTTAAGTTTGAAAATTAGTTTGAGAGTATGAGAAGAAGTGTGGGATCATACCTTTTATTCTTGTTTAAAATTATTTGAGACACTTCTCATGCCCAGATAAATCTCCAAAAAAATCCAAGTCAAAGGTTTCTCAAAAATAAGGAAAGTTTTAGTTTTGTACATTGCATAAATCTATTCGAAAATAGAATTTAAAAATAGTTTAGTAAACTGATGTAGTAGTAATGCATTACGCAATCTCCAATCAAGCGCTACTCGACCAACAACGCTAAAAATAACAAACGACTTTAAAAACTCTCAAAATTTTAGAAAATACCTTATCTTAGTTATATAAGATCATTGTAGAAGTTTCAGGATTTAATAACTTAATTTACCATTCTAAAATACATTGAAATCCCTTGTCGGATAAACTTGGTTAGTACGCTTTCCAAAGTCAAAAAAATCTAGAACTTTTTCTATGTGTAGATCTTGGAAAAATAATATAAGTCACTCGATTGAGTTTTGTCCAAATAAATTCTTATACATATCTTAAAATTTGGAAAGAAATTGCTGGAATAAGATATCTTTTAGCGACACTTTTAAGTTCAATTTTAAAATCAAAGCTTTTCCCTCTCTTTGTGAAATCATCTTCTTTCTCATGCACCCAGTAGCCTCTTTACCCGAAATCTCTTCACATGCTTACATCACACACTCACAGACTCAATGCGCACACACGCGCGCACACACACACACACAATTCATCTAGTCATACATTACACATATTTACATATCTTTGATTTATATAGCAGCACTGTAACACTCTCTTCTTCCACATTACTCCCGTAAAACCCATTACCCAATTCCTAAACCTCTATCACAGCTACTGCCCCACGGCAGTAGCATGTTTTCTCATTCCAAAACCCAATCTCACAACCCACTTCTCCTACCAACACACCCGCAAACACCGTCCACATCCACTGCCTCACGACAGTGGGTTTTTTTTTCTTAGCCAAGCCACGTCGCTCCCGCCGTCAGCTCTCTCTCTCTCTCTCTCTCTCTCTCTCTCTCTCTATCACACACTTTCCCCCATGCCGTAGCCATCATCCACGACACACCATACCACGGTAGCCCCCCTTTTCCATCTTACAACCAGTCAAAATTCAACCTACTATGCACATGCCCTTCACTCTCAAACGCACGCACACACACTTACACAGGTTCGCACATCTACTTACATATATAAACCCATATATCCACACTTGTATTCCCACAACCCACAATAGCCGTATACCACATACAACATCCCAAAGAGAAATGATTTTGGTGAGAAGGTAGAAATCTTACCAGAAGGTTTCGCCAAGAAAATGTCGTGCCAAGCTATCTTCCTCTCTCCCGTACTCTGCTCAGCCATTCTCCAGATGGTTTGTGAATTCTAGGGTCGGCTGACACCATAAGGTTTAATATATACACTAAAAAAACCTAGCTTGAACAAAAAAATTCATAAAATTCCCCAATTTTGATTGTTAATTTAATTTTTTTTCCGGCTTCCTATTATTGTCAAATAAAAGACCCAATAACTATTTACGACATTTTACGTGTTAGAAAAGACCCAATAACTATTTAACAGATTGTTGCATCACTCGCTTCACCAATTTTTGCTATAAGTCACTCACGAAAATATACTAACGCTGAACAAGAGTTCGTCACTAAAAATTTCATTTTGGTCTGAAGAGTAATAATAATAAAAAAAATTCAGGCATTACATTCTCCCCTCCTTTAAAGAATTTGGTCCTCCAAATTTACGTACCTCAAGTTTGAAACATGTGAGAGTATTTGCTTCTAACTTCATCTTCGTGTTCTCACGTGGCCTCCTCAGCCGTATGGTTTCTCCACAGAACCTTTACCAAGGGAATTTTCTTAGTCCAGAGTGTTTGCTCTTTGTAATCTAAGATTTGAACCAGTTGTTCGATGTAAGTGAAGTCTTCTCTAATCTGTAAGGGCTCCGGTTATAATACATGCGTAAGGTCCGAGATGTACTTCCTCAACATGGATACGTGAAACATGTTATGGGCACTAGCTAATTCCGACGGCAACGAACACGGTAAGAGAGAGAACCAATTTTGTCCAGTATTTCAAAGGGTCCCACCTACCTAGGGCTTAGCTTCCCTTTCTTTCCAAATCGTAGTATTCCTTTCATTAGTGACACCCTTAAGAATACATAAGTATGTCATCTATGAACACCACTACGAATTGGTCCAAAAAGGGTTTGAACACTCGATTCATTAAATCCGTAAATGCCGCTGGGGGCATTAGTCAATCCAAAAGGCATAACCAAAAAATTGTAGTGCCCATATCTCATGCGAATTGCCATTTTGAGCACATCCTCCGCCTTGATCTTTAACTGGTGATACCTCGAATGAAGGTCAATCGTTGAAAATCACTTTGTCCCCCATAATTGATCGAACAGTCGTCTATGCAGGGCAAGGGGTAAAAATTCCTTATCGTCATCTTGTTTAACTCTCGATAATCGATGCACAGTCTCATTGTCCTATCTTTCTTCTTAACAAATAGCACGGGTGCACCATAGGGCGATGCACTAGGGCAAATGAATCCTTTATCTAAAAGGTTCTGTAGTTGTGTGTTTAGTTCCCTCAACTCCCTGCCATACAGTATGGTGCTTTGAAAATAAGGGTAGTCCCTGAAATTATTTCAATATTAAATTCAACTTCCCTATCAGGTTGCATCCCCGGTAAATCTTCAGAAAACACGTCAGGAAATTCTTTCACCACCGAAATGTCCTCTAGCTTTAACTTCTTTTGCTAGGTGTCTATAACATAAGCCAAGTACCCTCGACAACCTTTCTTAAGGAGTCGGTTCGCTTGTAAGGTACAAACCATTAGTGGAGGATGTGCAATACTAGATCCTTGGAAAAACAAGTGGTCTTGACCTGGGATGTTAAATGTCACTCTATTAGTGTGAGAACCCAACATTCTATATGCTTTGATTACATATCTAAGTACAAATCACTTAATGTGAAAATTGTCACACCCCCGAAACGGGAGGCCGCGACTGCAAATCAAACCTCAAAGTATACCATTACAGTTCTAATGATAATGGTATAAACAGAGCAACTAATACCTCCAAATGTGATACACACACACACAGATGTTTGTTCTATAGATGTGTGCGTGTGTGTGTACGCACACATCTATAGAACATAAGTTATACATTCCTAAGAAATTCTTCCACTGAGTATTCTATTACAAAAGAATTTCTAATCGCAGTGGACAAATAGTTATACAAAATTAATTCTATCGAATTATCCAAACTGGGTAAAGTTCCGAAAAGAATACAACTACAAGTTTGTCAAACTAAAAGCAAAAGTCTCATAGCTCCCAAGCTGCCAAAGAATCAACTGTCGTTTCCTAGTAAGATGTTAAGCAATACTGACAAAATCAAAGGACAATATTAAATGAAATGGGCCAAACATGTCTTACTATTAAATATCAAAGTAACAAAGTTACGCATTTAACCCAAAGCACATTTCAGTTATGTGTAGGGTATGCTACAAACATGTGATGACTATGATGGTCATAAGACCCAAATGTCGAACCAAATATACAAACATCAGCATGTGCTCCGGAGCGTACTAGGAGGCTGTGAAAATGTCCTACCAAAATCTTAAGGTTTCATTCAACCGAAAACCACTTCGATTCGACCAAAAAGTTCAGTAGCCATTCCTCCTCAAATTAACACAGCTTTTCATTCGAATCAAAACATATTCATTCGACCAAAAACCCTTCATTCGACCGAAAACTTTTCATTTGACCAAAAACCCTTCATTCGGCTGAAAACTATTTCTTTTGACCGAAAAGTCCGAAGTGCTTCTACTCCGATTGATTCGAATGAATCCCAGTTTAATTCGATTGAATCCCACATAATTATTTTTAACACATTTTCTTAATTTTTCAAAAAGAGCACAAACTTATCTATATTTTTTAAGGAAAAATTTTAACATAGGAAAAGAAAATTTTGGGGTATTACACTTTCCCCCACTTGTTTCGAAGTAACTTGCACTATCTCGGGCCCCAAGGCACAAAAAGCTTCTCCTCTCCAACCTCAGACCAACAAATAGGCGTTCTACATCTCCGACCATACAAGGCGTCCTACATCTCCTACCATACAAGGCATCAAACAGGGCCATACTAATACTAGCTTGGAAGCTATTGTTGTATGCAAACTCCACAAACAGCAATTGATCACCTCAACTATTCTTGAAGTTTAACGAGCAAGCCCTAAGCATGTATTCTAAAATCTGAAGTGTTCTCTCTAACTTTGAGGATGATAAGACATCCTAAGGTCAAGTTGAGTACCCAAGCCTTTTGCAAACCATGCCAAAATTTCAACGTAAAACGTGAATCTCTGTCTGAAACGATTGAAATGGGCACACCATGGAGTCAAACAATCTCTTGAATATATAGTTTGGCCAATCTCTCCAAGCTATAGGTAACCTTAACTAGAAAAAAAATTCGCTGACTTGGTCAAACGATCAATTATTACCCAAACCGAATCATGACCTTGCCTTGTCCTAGGCAACCCAGACACAAAGTCTATGGCAATGCGTTCCCACTTCCACTGAGGGATGGTAAGAGGTTGCAAAGGTCCAGCAGATCGTTGATGTTCTGCTTTAACTTGCTAACAAGTAAGGCATCAAGCGACAAAATCCTCTATTTCCCTTTCCATATCATTCCACCAAAATACGTCCCGTAAATCTCGATACACTTAGTGCTTCTTGGATGCACTGTGAAGCTGGAACTATGCACATCTCACAATATTTCCTCCTTTAATCCCACATCAGAAGGAACACATAATCTGTCTCCAAAACATAATACCCCCTCGGCATCAATTCTGAACTCTGGTTGTTGCCCTTCTCCAACTTGTTCTCTAATCTTAACAAATCTTGAATCCAAAATCTAAGCTTACTTAATTCATTCGATCAAGGTAGGCCGTGCCATTAAATTCCCCAAATAGTTTCTCGTCTCCAAAACCAAAACATCCACACCCAAACTTTCAAGATCAGCAAGAATTTCCTTACTTGAAGTTAAAAGGGCTGCACATGTACCTGTGTTCTTTCGGCTAAGAGCATCAGCGACCACAATGACCTTTCCCGGATGATACAAGATCTTGCAGTCATAGTCCTTAAGCAATTCCAACCATCAACGTTGTTGCATATTCAATTCTTTCTGCATGAACAAAAACTTAAGATTCTTGTGCTTTGTGTATATCTCACACGTCTCACCATAGAGATAGTGCCTCCAAATTTTCGAAGCGAAAACCACTGCAGCTAATTCCAAGTCATGTGTTGGGTAGTTCACTTCATACGTTTTGAGTTGCCGTGAGCCATAAGCAATAACTCGCCCATGCTGCATTAAGACACATCTGAAACCCTTTCGTGACGCATCATTATATACCACCAATCCTCCACTCCCAGAAGGTAGAGAAAGAACCAGAGCCGAAACCAATCTTTTCTTTAATTCTAGAAAACTGCGATCACACTCTTCCAACCACTTGAACATAACCTTGTTCTGGGTCAATTGAGTCAATGGAATAGCGAGTTTTGAAACCCCACAATAAACATGCGATAATAGCCAGCCAAACCAAGGAAACTACTAACTTCACCAACCGTTCTTGGTCTTTCCCAATTCCACACTGCCTACCTTAGATGGGTCCACTGAGATCCCATCTTTAGACACCACATGTCCTAAAAACACCACTTTATCAAGCCAAAACTCACATTTATCAAACTTGGCATAAAGCTTCTCTTCCCTCAAAATTTCTAGCGCCATACATAAATGCTCTTCATGTTCTTTCTTGCTTTTAGAGTAAATCAATATGTCATGAATAAAGACTATAACGAATTGGTCTAAATATCGCTTGAATACCCAATTATTAAGTCCATAAATGTTGTAGGTGCGTTAGTCTACCCAAACGGCATTACAACAAACTCATAGTGTCTGTACCTCACGCGGAAAGCAGTCTTGGATATATCATCCTTCCTAATCTTCAATTAGTGATAACCCGATCTCAAATCAATCTTGGAAAAGTATTCTGCACCTTGAAGTTGATCAAACAGATCATCAGTCTTTGGGAAAGGATACTTGTTGCAAACTGTAATACAGTTCAACTCCCTATAGTCAATACACAATCTCATCTTTCTGTCCTTCTTCTTTACAAATAAAATAGGAGCACCCCAATGAGAGATGCTTGGGCGAATGAAGCCTTTCTCGAGCAATTCTTGAAGTTGCACCTTAAGTTTTTTGAGCTTGACCTGGGCCATACGATAAGGAAGCTTAAAAATTAGAGCAGCTCTTGGTATAAGATCTATAACAAACTCGATTTCACGATCTGGAGGAAGATAGGGAGTTCCTCCAAAAACACATCCAAAAATTTGCAAACGATAGGAATAGCAGATAAATCCTGAACAACTATTCGAGTATCCACAATGTGAGCTAAATATCCTTAAAATCCCTTCTGAAGCAAACGCCTGAATCGCAATGCAGTATAAGGCAAGACGAAGTAATGGGCGTAGAACCCTTAAACTTGAACTTGGATTGACCGGGAATCTGGAAATGCACTTCTTTGGCATAGCAATCCAACGAAGCATGGTAGGAAGACAATCAGTCCATATCGAGGATAACATCAAAATCCCAAATGTCCATAGCTATAAGGTCAGCGGGTAACACACTACCCTCAATGGGTACCAAGCAAGGCTTGTACATTGTAGATACTAATATAAATTTCCCCACTGGGCTATCAATCATCAAATCAAACTCTAAAAGTCATGGGCCAGAACCCAACTTACACGCAAGAGAAGGGGTTATAAATGAATGCGTGGATCCAGGGTCAAACAATGCATGAAATAAATGAGAACCAATCTGAATTGTACCTGCCACTAGGTCGCTAGAAGTCGTGGTATCCTTGGCAGTCAAAGCATAAGTACGACCTTGTACTCTCGACCTTTGGTCCCCCATGGACAGTTTAGCTCCAACGGGGCTTGAGTGTTATTAGTCTTCTCTTTCTTTGGATACGGGCATTTTGTAGCATAATGCCCCACCATCCCACAGTTGAAGCATGAGTTTTTCAAACAATGGCAAGGCTTATCCCCATGATTCTTGCCACAAGTATCGTAAACTTTCGTACCCCCTTGAGCCGATTTCATGCCTTTTGTAAAGTTGCTTTCCTCTTGTTCTGATCACCACTCTTGTTCTTGTCCAAAGTTTCTGCACGACTTCTTTTGTGCCTCAGTTCCTCTTGCTATTTCAAAAATTCCCCGTAGTCCGTCTCTAGAATCTCGGCCCGTTCAACCACCTTGACATAAGTCAGAAGCTTTAGAGCCAACAATCTGTTCTTGATGCTGCGCTTCAATCCCTTTTCAAATCTTCTTGCCTTACGATTCTCGGTGTCAACCAAATGCGGGGGCATGCCTTGACAATGAGATGAACTTTGCCTCATATTCTGCTACTGTCATTTCATTATGTACTAACTTCAAGAATTTTTCCTCTTTCTGATCTCTTACATTTTGAGGAAAGTAAGTCTTGAAGAAAATACTCTTAAACCGTTCCCAAGTCATGGGATGATCAGCTTTGATCCTCTGTGTGCGCTTGACCATCTTACACCAACGGCTAGCTTCATCTACTAACATGAAAATTGCATACGCCACATTTTGCTCGTCACTACTGTTCTAAAGGTCAAATACCTTTTCATTTTGATTCACCCATGCTTCAGCCTTTTTCGGATAGGGTTCCCCTCTAAAAGCGGGTACTAACTTCTTAAATTTCTCCACATCTCCGGTTTTAACACCACCATTTTGTCCATTGTTCTGATCTTGGTGTAGTGGTACCCTGTTATCACCTGCAATTAGGTTTGCCAAATTCTGAAATCCATGTACAATGGCCTCAGAAACTCTATCATTCGTTGGTGGATCGTGAGGTTTGTTGGCGTTACGATTAGAGCTTCTAGGAGGCATGGTACTCCTAGCACATCAAACGAAACTGTATAAGCCTATAAATGTACAAGGATACACACTAATCAAGAGAGACCAAATCTAATCGCACAATCATTTCGTAACGCTCTAAACCTAGGCTCACCCGAGTCTACAGAATCACAAACCTAGGCTCTGATAACAACTCTATCACACCCCTAAAATGGGAGGCCGCGACTGCAAATCAAACCTCAAAATATACCATTATAGTTCTAATGATAACGATAGAAATAGAGCAACTAAAACCTCTAATATGATATACATACATATATATATATATATATATATATTCGTAAAACAAAAGCTATCCATTTTTAAGAAATTCTTCCACTGAGTATTATATTACAAAACAATTTCTAATCGCAGCGGACAAATAGTTATACAAAAAATCAATTCTATCGAATTACCCAAACGGGTAAAGTTCTCAAAAGAATACAACTACAAGTTTATCAAACCAAAAGCAAAAATCTCATAGTCCCCAAGCTGCCATAGAAATCAATTGTCACTCTCTTCACATGTGGCAAAGGCAAGGTAAGAAGACAAAGGGGTGAGCCCAAATAGCCCAGTAAAATAAACAAATGGCAAGATGTTAAGCAATACTGGCAGAATCAAAGGACAATATTAAATGAAATATGCCAAACATGTCGTACTATCAAATATCAAAGTAACAAAGTTAAGCATTTAACCCAAAACACATTTCAATTATACATAGGGTATGCTACAAACATCCGATGACTATGATGGTCATAAGACCCAAATGTCGAACCAAACATACAAACATCAAACGTGTGCTACCAGAGCGTACGAGGAGGCTTTGGCTCTCTAGTATAACAAACATGTGTCCATAGGACCCTCTCTATTTTGAAAGTTGTTCAACATAGTCAATGTCAATCTTAAATTGACAGTCACAAATGTATGAATACAAAGATGTGTAAAGATGTGTATCATCAGGTATAAATGAAAAGGGCAAATGATGTTCTCAACGAGGACAAAAGTGGAATAGTTCAAATGCAAACTAGTATGGGAGAACAAACTTGATGAAACATTAATATTCGAATTTCGAAGATACCTTTCCCACAGCAAAAAAGTATAAACACTTACCTCAAACAAACTTTTGAACAAAGGAAAACCTCAAAGCACCACTCTAGCGGCAAAGGAGCTTTCCAAGCCTTCTATTGTCTCTCTTTCCACCGTAAAGGAGCAAGGAACCGAGAACAACAGGGCTAAAAAGAAAATAAATAGGCTATTTGTATGAAGGTAAAAATTACACTATTCATTCGAAGCAAATATAAGTTTCGTTTGACTCAATCCTTCAGCTGTGAAAATACCTTTCCCAAAATCTTGAGGTTTCATTCGACCAAAAACTATTTCCATTCGACCGAAAACTTCAGTCCCCATTCCCCTTCAAATCAACACGAGTTTTCATTCAAAGTAAAGAGGATTCATTCGATCGAAACTATTCATTCGACTGAAAACTATTCATTCGATCGAAAACTATAATGCTAACACAATGTCTTCGCTCTTCCAATTCCTTTCGAATGAATCCAAGTTTCATTCGACAGAATCTCACAGAAATATTATTTTCAAGGAAATTTTTTAATTTATTTTTTTTAACACACGAAAGAAAACTTTTCAGTAATACAATCTACAAAATAATAATAATAATAATAAATAGTGGGTGTTAATAGTCTTGATTTTACAATACTACACTCTGGGTGGAAGTGAAAGACTAGGCTCACATCTCATAAGGTTAAGTACAGATTAAAAACCTATAAGTTTATTCTTTTATTGTGAAAACTTGGAAAGAGTAAATTGTTAAGATCAAGTGCTTACCACTACACCAAAAGCAATTGCTAATAGTAAGGGTGCAACTTAATTTCCATATAGTCTTGGCATAGCCTCCGATCTGCCAATAATCCTTTCCCCAGATACACCCTGGGGGACTTGAACCCGTGACTTTCTCTGATACCAATTGTTAGGATCAAGCACTTACCACTGCACCAAAAGCAATTGCTGTTAGTAAGGGCGCAACATTATTTCCTTATAGTCTTGGCACAGTAGCCAGCGCACACCATTGAATAGACAAGGGAGTAGATGGACGCGGCCAACCTCCGATCTGCCAACATAAATGATGTGTATACATTGTTGATGCTTAGAGATTGAGATGTATTGTAACATCCCGGAATTTTCCAGAACATTAACACTCGCTCGATCATTTACGCTAAGATAATACTACCTTAAACTCAACCAAATAATACCATCAACCAGTCAGAGCAACTAAACCATCGAGTAATATAGTACTCTTAGCGTACTATCGTAGTTGAAATATCAAGTCTAAGTTAACAATTCTAAATAACAATAATGACCCACGCAGGGGTTCTAATAACTATGTCTGAAACTTAATTTCTTCTTCGCTCGACTCAGATCTAATCCACGCCCAATGCCATCTATTGTTGGTTATCACCTGCGGAAATAAAGTCAAAAGGGAGTGAGCTTTTGAGAGCTCAATAAGGTCGCTGAAACGAAGAAATTTCAAAATAAATCTATAAATGCAAAACAATGATGGTTTGGTTCAATGAAACAATTCGATAATGAATTCCAGAATTTTCGCAATGATTACAACTAATTCAATCAGATATCAATATGACTTTCGGATACGATGCAAACAATCACAAACGCTATTGAACATGAGTAGTTGCAAAGCCACACAGGCGATGCTCACTAACACTTTACACTGGCTAGTTCGTCAAGGTGCTAGCCCACATCAACACACCGGCTAGTCCGTCAGGGTACTAGCCCACACCAATATCTTCCCATATACACCAACTCCCGCCAAACACACCAATGCAGAAACTCATGCCAATTAATAGAATGACAACAAATCAATAATGCAACATGTTATTCAATGCTCGATGGACAATAAATCTTGAGCACCGATAAGAGTTTCAATAAAAGATTTTAAGGCTCAATGAAAGGTTTTTTAGGCAAACAATACGACTTAATCAACATAACAAAATCCAAAAGAATAGCGATAACAATTCAAAAAAATATCTATGCGGACAAACAGAGGAAACTGGGTTTCAGAAGAAATCCCTTACCTCGGTCTAAGCTATGCACTACTAAATAGCCTCGATCCAAATCCTTTGAATTAACCTAGGTCGGGCAAATTATTTATCAGAATAAACCCTAATCTCAAAGTACTATGAACCCAATACTAATTTCTTGAACGTTGCTTGCCCCGGCACCCTTAGAATGACTCAAATCATAATGGGTCCCACGTCCAAACCTAGCTAGGAACCCCACACACTCTTTAAGGCATTATGATACCTCCAAATTCATAATAAATCAATATGAAGTACTTTCAGAGCTTAAAACATTATAAGAAGTTAAAATATGAAGTTTCTAAATTTTTGATTACTTTTGAATTAAAAATATTTTTTTAAATACCAAAAAAACCAAAAAAAAATAGCCATTAATATTTCTAGGAGAAAGAAAAATCGAAAAACTTTTATAATAGCATTATAATATGTAAGAAAAATACGAAAACTAAAATCAAGTCAAAAATTGCATTAAAACTATTATTAAATAACTCATTTTGCCCACATTAATGCGTTATAGAAATCTTATCAAATCACCTCCAAAAATTCTGAAATTTGCACTATAAACTCTTATCAAATACATAAAACTTTTCAGAATTTAATAATTATTTTAAATAGTTAAAACTTATTTTAGAAGTTTTAAATTGCACAAAATATAAAAAATACAAAACGATATCAAAAAAATTCTGAAACTTTCTCAGAAATTCTAAAATAAGATTATCATCACGACTGTAAAAACATTTTAGAATGTTTTTACAGTCGTGAAGATTCTAAAATAAGATTATCATCAAGACTGTTCACGGTAGTGTTCATCGTGTGAACAGTAACGAAAAACAACAACACTTATTTACGATTTTCTCCATTTTGATTCGTTTTTTTCTCATTTTTCTTGCTCCAATTCATTCCTCTAACATCCTAATACATTCTATAACAATAATACATGATCCACAATCGAATTTGCGGAGTTTATACAAAGAAAAATGTGTGTATATATCTATATATATGTATATGTACATGTGCATATATAATATCTTGTAAAAATCTCCTCTAAACAATGATCTTCGATCCCCCTACTCTTCCTTTGTTCAAATCTCTCTCTTGATCCCTTTCTTCCACTTTCTCTCTCTAGTCTCTCTCTCTCTCTCTCTCTCTCTCTCTATACTCTCTCTTCTATTTGTCGATTTTTTTTCAGAAGTATATGGGAAGATAATTAGGGCCGACTTCACTTCAATAGCCATATTATATATTAGAAACCTAAGTTGGCAATTTATCAAAAAAAAAAACCTAGACTTTAGGCTATTTTCAAAATTTATCCAAAGCTTTCTAATATTATGAAAAAGGCCCAAAACACTATTTACAATAAATTAATGTTCAAGAAAATATTAACGAGGTGTTACATGACCCCACTTCGCCAATCATCGCTAAAAGTTGCTAAATAAAATATCGGTTACGCTAATCGTCACTAAAGACCTAAATTGGTACTATCACTTATAACTGCTATCGTTGAATTATAACTTATGGCTTCCAAAATTTTGTGCTAAGGATCATAACGTATAATTGTCACCTATTTGTCGCTAAAGGTCCAATAAATAATCAATTAGGATTTTTTTTAACCATAAAACTAACCTCAGGTTTGGGGTGTTACATGTATAGCCCCTGACCTATGAGGTGGTATATGTTTTTGTAAACTTCTTTATTTAGGAAAAAAATGTGGCTTATGAAATGATAGTGGAAAGCCGCTTATGTTGTTGAAAAGTGTTTGACTATAATGACTAGCTAGCGCCTTATTGATGATAAGGTTGCATTGTCGTGAAGGTAAAGTTAGATATATCTTTCAAGCACTCTGATCCATTGAAGATTGAGACATGATTTTCGGACCTCGACTATATCTATAATCCTCTTGCACACACTTTGGATTGAATACCTAGAATTATTTTAGGTAAATGTTGACATATGTATTACATTAATGGAATAAAGGCACATTAATAATTGTTATTCAAGTTATGTGTGCAATGTAAATCTTAATGTGATATGAGTCGTGGGCTATTCCGACATTGAAAGCCAGGTTGTGCCTAAATATAAGGACCTAAGATAAGTCATCGGCTATATTTAAGTTGATGTTCTCAATACAATTATATTTACTCTATAAGGTGAATCTAGCCTATAATGGATATGGCAAGGGTAACTAGAAAACTCACGAGTTTAGTTTTTTGGATAATCATCATAAGCAGTATTTGGTAGGAGTTGCCACAACTTCGTTGGCACTGCAAAACCAAGAGAATATAGATGAATATTTGGTAATAGAGGAGGTTTTGTAATTCTAAGTATACTGGAAGGACAACTAAGTCTCAAAGTTCATAGCCACCGCCTTTGAGGTTCTTCGAACATTAATGCATAAGTGATAGTCCTATAGATCTGAACTAGTGATATGACTTGAATGAGAATTGTAACGTCTGCATATTCGTGGGACATGACTTTTGGTGTGGAGTTTAAGCGGTGCACTGGTATTATTGGGTTGCTATCAGAGTTACATAGTGGAAGCATTGGACCTTATCAATGCTGTGAAGTTTGAGGATGGATTTTTAAAGGGAGAAGAATGTAATATCCTAGAGAAGTCAAATGGGCCGGGCAGCCTATGGGCTGGCCCGACCCGGCCAGAAAAAAGCTCGGGCTGGCCTGGCCCTGTAATGAACAGTGCAGGCCCACAGATAAAGGGCCTTGGACCTAGGCTTGGACCAGGCCAAGGTTTCACCGAAAATGGCCAGAGCCCGGCCCTAAAAAAAGCCCAAAAAAGCCCGAAATTGGGCCCAATTTTTGCCCTAAATTTGGCCCAAAATTGGGCCCTTTTCTGGCTTTGGCCCCCTGTTTGGGCAGTTTGGGCCAAACTGTTTGGCTTTTCATTTCTCTTCTCTTCTATGTTTCTTATTTTCTTTTTGGACTTCTTGGTTCTTCTTTTTCTTTTTTTTCCTTCATTATCTTCCACCCAAGACATCCATTATCCACATATCCCATATTTTAACATTTAACTAGCTTAGTCATTGTAACAAGGAGGAGGTGGCAAGACAATAAAACATGGTTTTTAAATTATTTTTTATAAAATTACACAAATGTCCCTAAACTTTACGTATTTATAAAAACACCCCAAACTTTGAGAGTCATGGTGATATTATTGAGAAACGTCTCTATAAGAATATTTTTGCTTCGCACTTCGGATAATTAGCAATCATTTTTCTGTAGACTTTCGGATGAAGAAACGTAATCTTGAGACATATTTTGAGATCAAGATTTGTGTACTATTCGAATTATACTTACAAGATTTTCTTTGATTGCACAATTTTGACAAATCTCGTATTCACGTCTCTTACTAAAACAACAAGAATTGGCACACAAAAAGAAAACATTTTTTTGCTTCTCGCTTTTGCTCTAGTTCCTTTTTAGCATTGAGGAATGATAATGGTAAAATGTAAGAGTGCATCAACAATAAAGTTTTTCGAGCGTCAACCCATTATTAAAAGTAAAAGTAGCCTACAACATTTTGCTCTATATAACGATCATTGTCGCTAAATGTTATTAGAGTCATTTTGCATACATTCTTTTAACAATTGTTTTAGCATTACAATCGTTTTGCATACGATCTTTTAAGAATTGTTTTAGAGTTACAAAATAAAAGTTACTAGACATATTTAAAAGGAAATACCCATATAGTAACCAATTCTTTTTTCCCAATTCAAGATAAATTCACGAGGAAGTGGTATCTCTAATAAAACAACATTATGAGTAAAGAGGGATAATTATAGCCAATAAAAGAAAGAAAATTACACCCAAAACAAAATTTGGGCCCGGGCCCAGCCCAAGCTCGGCCCTAAATGTTGGGCCTAGGGCCTGGGCTTGGACTAGGCCCAGATATCCCCAGAATCTGGCCCGGCCCGTTTGGCAGCCCCCTTGGCCCGGCCCCAGCCCGTTTTGCTGGAGGCCCGATGGGCTTGGGCTGGGCCGGCCCAAGCCCGGCCCATTTGACACCTCTAAATATCCCGGTTCTAAATTATGGTTAAGGTTTATTGTTTACTTAGACCATTAGCAACTATTTAATGGTACAAATGGAAAAAGGCTAAATATTAAAGATCGCATTTATAGTGTAGTAGAGTTTGTGACTTAAGAATGTTGGTAAATTGTTCCCTGAGGTTTACACGATTTTGCACTTTGCTCCCGTGTTTACAACTTTTGCAATAGTGTCCCTCGAGGTTGACAAAACCATTGCAAACATATCCAAAATTGGATGTCCGTTCAATTTTGGACGTTAAGTCCTCATGTGCGGTGCACATGCCATTTTGGCATCGGCAAATTTGTAATTTCCCCTACCCCATCTTCCTTTTCTCACTCTGTTCATCTCTCTCTCTCTCTCACTCACTATAATACCCCAAAATCTTCTTCCTTGTGTCACAAAAAAAAAGTTTCTAAAGTTTTTAGTCGATGAACAGTAACTTTTAGTCGAATGAATAGTCCTTTCAGTCTACTCAAAACTATTTTCGGCCGACTCAGAATTATTTTCAGTAACACCCTGAACCATGATATGTCGAGCCGGTCAGTTTATTATCTAGGCGACGACTTTTATATGCGAGATTTAACGCTGATTTTCATTAGTGAAATTTTATCGGTAACATTTAGCATCGATTAGCGTGATCCAATTTTTAACGGCTATCTTAAAAGACAAATTTTAGAAATTATACGATATAGTTTAACGACGAGTGATATTATCGAGTTACTTAGTAACAATTAGCGTTAATGATTTTTTTAAGAAGCCTTTAGCGATAATTTCTTATTTTATCGTTAGCATTGAATTTATATTAACAATCTAATTAGCGACGATAATTTTAAAACTTAGTATTGACGTATATTTTTATAGCGACAATTCATTTTTAGTATCGGCGTACTTACATAGAAACTTCCTAGCTGTGTTGGTAAAGTGAGATTTAGTATTGTGAAGGTATTTTGTGTAATGTAAATTTAAAACACAAGAAATGGGGAGGAAAGTGATGCTGCGTGAACAGTAACCATGAGCTGGTGAGTGTGTGTTGGTTTCGGAGAGAAAGTAAAGAAAAGAAGAAGAAGAAGAAGAAGAGAAGTACGGAGCGGAAAACTTGGGTTAGCGTTAGATCGATACATGCATATGTTAATGCACGCTTATCGTTAGCATGTGAAAATTTACAGTATAATACTCTAGACCATATTAAAATTCTTGGCAAAATTTTGTAATTTTCTGAGATCGTATGAAATTTTAGTATTTTATGTAATTTCAGATTTGGAAAATTCCTTACCTTTAAACCCTGAAAATGTTCTAGGGAAAATTAGAGTAGTGTTTTTATAGTATAATAATGACTCAGTATAAATTTGATGATTTTTGGAGTCGATTTGTTATCATTTTCAGTATCGCTTTGAATTTAGCAAAATGAAAAATAAAGAAATACTTTTAGTGTCTTTTAAATTCTGATTTCTGTTTCTATAATTTTTAAATATATTTTAAAGTTCGTATAAAAATTATGGGACTTATTTTTCAATTGGAAGTAATTTTGACAATTTATGGGTTTTTATTGCATTTAAGGAAATTATTTTAATTCCAAAATATTGAACAAATTCAGAAAAATTCATGCTTTGACTTTTTACAATGTTTTAAGCCATAAAAGTGTTTTATTATAATTTAATGTGTATTTAGAGTATCATTACACATTTAAAGAGTGTATAGGGATTTCGGTTAGGTTGGCCGCGTGCGAGGCGCATTTTAAGTTGAGCGATTTCGGGGTTAGAAGTGAGCACGTGGGGGTATATGATATTAGGGTTATAATATTGTAGTATAGATTATGTTCTAACAAATGGTTTGCCAATCTAGGTTATTCAGAAAATATTGATCGAGGATTGGTAGCATCGCTTAGCTTGGACCGAGGTAAGGAATTCTATCCGAACCCTATTTTATCATTTTGTTTTCAAATGCTTATAACGACAGTTTTACAAACTAATTGAATGTTGATTTTTCTTGATTGATATAAAAAAATGTTTTTAAATTGCCCATGAAACCCTAAATTGAGCCTTATAGCAATCGTTTGAAATTCTGTTTCATCTCATCTTGGAATCCATTGTTCATTTGATATGTTTATTGATTTCTCACCGTAAAGCATTTTTTAATTCTATTTATTACACCTCAATGTTGACATGAGTTAGTTACTTGGGAGCCATAATGATGGTCTGTATTGTTGGCGTTATAAGGATGGTCTGTTGGATGGGTTTAACTAGTACCTAGATGGACTAGTCAGTGTACATATGCATATGTAAAGCGATCGAGCACTGCCGGGGTGGCTTTGCTTTTGTACTGCTCATGTTCAACGATTCCTGTTTATGCTTTATTGCACTTGAAATGTTTTGAATATTATCCATTCCTGCTTTATTATATCCGAAGTGTTTTTCAACTGACTATTATTTAAGGGATTGAGTTGAATACTCGTCCCTATGTTTATATCGTATTGTAGTGGTTTCATCGAAAACAAATCCCTCAAAGAGATGTTATTGGACTTGAATGTAAAATCATTCGTTTTGTAAATATTTGTCGAAACGCTTGAAAATACTCATAAAAAGTTTTGTTTGACTCTATATGAAAAACCGTCCGAATCGTTTTATGATTTTAAATCTTTGTACGACCTTACTGGGTTCTCGAAAGCTCACTCCCCTTTGACTTCCTTTCCGCAGGCGACAACCAACAGTAGGTTACCTGAATAGGGATTTGAGCCGAGCAAGCAAAAGCGAAGGAATTAGATTTTTGGTATTCATCATTAGAACCCCTGCGTGGGTAAATACTATCGTTTAAATTTTCTTAGACTTAGACTTGGTATTTCAATTATGATAGTTGATTGAGAGTATAGTTTGATTGACGAATAGTTGCTCTGACAGATTGATGGTATTATTTGATTGCGTTTGAGATGGTATTATTTGATTACAGTGAACTGATCGACTAAGCGTTAACGTTCCAAAAAAAATTCCATGATGTTACATTTTCGGTCGAATTAAAAGTGTTTTCATTAAAAGTATTTTCGGTCGACTTAAAAGTATTTTCGGTCGAATTAAAGGTGTTTTCGGTCGACTTAAAAGTGTCTTCGGTCGACTTAAAAGTATTTTCAGTTGACTTAAAAGTGTTTTAATCGAGAGAAGAAACGGCTGAAGGACTGAGTTGAATTAAACTTGTATTACTTTGAATGAATAGTGTAATATTTCACCTTCATATAAATTGCATCTTTGTTTTCTTTTGGCCCTTTTGTTCTTGGTTCCTTGTTTCTTTGCGGAGGAGATACAGAGAATAGAAGGCTTGGAAAGCTCTTTTGGCGCTAGAGTGGTGCTTTGAGGTTTTCTTTTGTTCAAAAGCTGGTTTAAGATAAATAAGAGTTTGAACATTCTTGTTGTGGTAAGGGTTTGTAACATTTTGCTATGGTATGGGTTTTGATCAAGCTTGTTGTGAAAGGGATTCTATCGTCGTTTTTGTTGTGGGAAAGGTATCTTTCAGAATCTGAAGGTTTTTGCTTCGTCAATTTTGGTTCATCTATTTGTTTGCATTTGATTTGTCCCACTTTTGCCCTCTTTTGAGAACATTGTTTACCCCTTTTTGTTTGTGCCTGATGATGCATATCCTATGGACACATGTTTGTTATGCTAGAGAAAGCCAAAGACTCCTCGTACGCTTCGGAGCACACGTTTGATGTTTGATGTTTTTGGGTCTTATGACTACCATAGTCATCGTATGTTTGTAGTGTACCCGACATATAAATGAAATGTGTTTTGGGTTAAATGCTTAATGACGTTTGCTTTGGTATTTGACAGTAAGATATGATTGCTCATTTTCGCACCTTCCGGCTTGTATTTGATTTGGGTTCTTTAGACTACCTTATGAACATTTCATATATTTGATTCGTCTTATTTGCATCGTAGCCTGTTGCTATCTTTTGTTCATAAAATATTTTGTTTTGTTTTGAATTTCAAATCATAGTATTTACATCCCATTTGTTTTCCACTTACTGGGCTATTCGAGCTCACCCCCCCCCCCCCCCTCTCATTTGTTTTGTCCTTTACCACATGTATCTGACGTGATTTTGGGCGTGATATGTTTGGGGAAAATTAGAGCATTTAGTTTTGTTAGTATCTTCAAGCAATGTAAATCATTTGAGAACTCTACCTAGAAGTGGGTTAGTTGGATTTGAGACTTGAAAATTGTATTAAATAATAGAGTCTTGATCATATTATTTGGTTTTGGTGGATTTTGATGAGGAGGATTTTAGTTAAGTTTTTGAAAGGATTGTATTTAACTCTTGGACTTTTTGAGATAAATAAGATTGAAATTTAGATAATTGTGTTTATGGTATCGTAGATGCTCTACTATACCTTCTTAATGGTTATGTCATCGACGTGTTTGGGTCTTGGTTTAAGGTCGTGCATGGACCCTGAAATTAGAGTATTGATCTTATGTGCAAAATTGTTTAATGGATTTCATTTTGAGAGCTTTACCCCGATACCGATAATTTGATAGAATTATTTTTGTGTATATTGTTTCACAGCTATGTTTAATAATCGTTTTGTAATAAAATTATTTTGGAGAACGAATTATCATAGAATTTTGTCCGAGGAGATACTTTATCTTAAAGGATTTAGTTGCTCTGTTTATACCGTTATCTTTAGAACTGTAATGGTATACAATGAAGTTTGATATTAGTCGCGGCCTCTCTCTTTTGGGGGCATGACAGGAATGGTATCAGAGCTTAGCTTTGAGATTCTGTAGACTCCTAAGTGTTCCCAACCTATTCTGGTTGCACCCAAAAGGCCCACTTGGGTTCCATTTTGCACGACACATCGGCACAAATTTTCAACGCTTCCAACCGGTCAAAATATGCACCTCAAGTCACGTGCACTTCTCACTTTTTCTACGTGACTTCGTCACCAAGAAACTCATCCTTCTGCGACTGCTCATCACGCTTCGACCGTCGCACATCGCCGGTTGACCGTCGGCGCACCTTGGCGCTTGCCCAAGGAAATCTGCCTTGGCCTTCCCCTTGGGGTCGGCCTCGGCCTTGGCCTTCCCCTTGGGGTCAGCCTCGGCCTTGGGGTCGGCCTCGGCCTCCCCTCAAGGTTGACCTTGGCCTTTCCCCTAGTGTTGGCCTTGGCCTTTCCCCTAGGGTTGGCCTTTGGCCTATCTCCTTAGCAGCTGCACTACTCTTTAAGGGACCGGACATCACTCCGAGACCCCGTCACCCGGACGTCACTCCCGACCGCCGCCGGGCCTGACGTCACTCCACGACCCCCGTCACGCCGGACGTCACTCAGCGACCCACGTCGCCCGAACCTCACTCCGCGACCCCCATCGCACGAACATCACTCCTCGACCCCCGAAGCCCGAACCTCACTTCGGGACTCCTGTCGCGCCAGACGTCACTCAGCGACCCCCATCCCGTTGGACTTCACTCCGCAACCCCCGTAGCCCGGACGTCACTCCACGACCCCCTGTCGCCCTAACCTCACACAGCGACCTCGATTGCACTGGACTTCACTCCACGACCTCCGTCGCCCGGACCTCACTCAGTGACCCCCGTCGTGCCAGATGTCACTCCGCGACCCCCGTCGTGCCAGACATCACTCCGCGACTCCTGTTGCCCGGACGTCACTCCGCAATGCTCATTACCCAGACCTCACTCCGCGACCCCCGTAGCCGGCGTCCGGGCATCACACTCCAACACTCTATCGCACCCATGCGTCGCGCTGCTGATACAGCCGTGCCACTGACACCATACGTTTCTCATCGTGCCATGCGCCACAATCATGTTACAGGCCTCCGAACACCACACTCACTCCCCACACCATGCGCCCTCGCCATGGACGTGGAACATGCTTCGACCCACTCTCCGGAGTGTGCAGCATTCTACGGGGAAAAATGACTCCTCCGGGATGCTATCTCTGCTAGGGAGCTTTTCAACTCCCCTTCTGCCAGGTAGACGGCTCCTACAGGAATCTACCTCGGCTTATCGGGTAGACGGTGCCATCCTCCGGACACCACACTTAGAAATTTTTTTTGGCAAATTTGATCACGCCCCATGTGATGCCATCCTCCGACATCAACGTCCTTGGTAGGTGGTGCGCGAGGCAGCTCGAACCACTACCGCGACGATCATTGCCTGGGTGCCGACTCTGCGACCCCTGTTGCCTATCAACCGGGCGCTGACTCTGTGACCCCCGCTGCCCTTCTTCACGATGCCCTTCTTTGCGACCCCAGTCGTCGTTGCCCGGGCGCAGACTCCGTGACCCCCTTACCGTCGCCTTGGCTCTGACTCTGCGACCCCCGTTGCCCGGGAGCCGTCTCTGCGACCCCCATCGTCGTCGCCCGGGCACCGTCTCCACAACCCCCGTCACCTGCACCCGGGGCGCCGACACTCTGGATCCGTCACACGTGCCCTATCAACGTGCCCTTGTGTGAACTCCTAACCATTCAAAGGCTTCAGTAGGTGGTGCGCAGGGTAGCTCGAGCCACCCACTCCTCATCTTGATCAGACAGTGATGACGTAAACAACATTCGAACAAACAAACATCATAAATTCTTCTAAGTGTAAACTTGCGAATATGCGTGCGGTGCCTACTTGGGTTGCACACACCACACACAGGGGGCTTATGTTCCCAACCAATTCTGGTTTCACCCGAAAGGCCCACTGGGGTTCCATTTTGCACGACACGTCGGCACAATAATCAACGATTCCAACCGGTCAAAACATGCACGCTCAAGTCACGTGCACTTCTCACTTCTTCTACGTGACTTCGTCACCAAGAAACTCATCCTTGCGTGACTGCTCATCACGCTCTGACCGTCGCACATCGCCCGTTGCCCATCGGCGCACCTTGGCGCTTGCCCAAGGAAGTCAGACTTGGCATTCCCCTTGGGGTTAGCCTCAGCCTCCCCCCAAGGTTGGCCTTGGCCTTTCCCCAAGGGTCGCCTTTGGCCTATCTCCTTAGCAGCTGCACTACTCTTCAAGGGACCGAACGTCACTCCGTGACCCCCGTCGCCCAGAACTCACTATGCGACCCCCGTCGTGTCAGATGTCACTCAATGATTCCCATCGCCAGACATCACTCCATGACCCCCGTCACCCATACCTCACTCCGTGACCCCCATCGCGCCGGACTCCACTCTGCGACCCCCGTCGCCCAGACGTCACTCCCTGACCCCGTCGTGCCCAACGTCACTCCATGACCCTCGTAGCGACGGACATACTCCGCGATCCCTATGGCCCGAACGTCACTCCGCGATGCCCATTGCCTGAAACTCATTCCGTGACCCCCGTCGCCAACGTCCAGGCGTCGCACTCCAACACTCTGTCATGCCTATGCACCACGCCGCTGATACAACCATGCCCCAAGGATCTGTGTCACAATGTCGTGCCCCCGGCACCATACCCACCTTTCGTGCCCATGCGCCATAATCATGTTACAAGCCTCTGGACACCACACTCATTATCCACACCATGCGCCCCCGCCATGGACGTGGAACATACTTCGACCCACTCTCCGGAGTGTGCAGCATTCCGCGGGGATAGACGACTCCTTCGGGATGCTATCTCTACCAAGGAGCTTTTTAACTCCCCTTCTACCAGGTAGAAGGCTCCTTTAGGAATCTACCTCGGCCAGTCAGGTAGATACATCCTCCAGGACGCTACCTTGATGCGCTTCGAATGCTCCGGCACAAGGACTCACCCGCAGATAGGTGACTCCTCCGGGATGCTACCTAGGCCAGTCGGTAGACGGTGCCTCCGAGATGATACCTTGACACGCTTCGAGTGCTCCGGCACAAGACTCACCGCTGGGGTAGGTGACTCCTTCGAGACACTATCTCCATAAGGGAGCTCTATAACTCCCCATCCACCAGGTAGACGGCTCATCCAGGATGCTACCTTGGCTGGCCAGGTAGACGGCTCCTCTGGATGCTACCTCAGCCTGTAAAATAGTGACTCCTTCGGGACACTATCTCCTTCAGGGAGCTTTTCAACTCCCCTTCTGCCAAGTAGACGGCTCCTTCGGGATGCTACCTTGATGCGCTCCTAGTGCTCCGGCACAAGGACTCACCCGTGGGATAGGCGACTCCTTTGGGACACTATCTCCACCAGGGTGTCTTCGTGATTGGCCTATGTGCTCTGGTACTGGGGGCTTGCATCGGCATCCCTATGGACTATGACCCCCGGGTCACTCCAAGACGGGAGCAGGTCTTGGGAGGGCATCGCGCCTAATCTGCATAGTAGTTGGGCATGGGGTCTTCCCCACCACTGGCAGGCCTGTAGGACTCTACAAGGGCTTGGATTGGTTGCTAGATCAAGGGGTTCTCTGGCCACACTGACGCTGTGGGAGCCAGTCTTTCCAGGCATACAAAGCGACGCTGTGCAGGGCAGGCCGGGTGAATATGCTATTCGACAGTCCGCGGAGCAACGGTAGCAATGGGCCCCTCAGTGATGTGTCACTCCCAGGGAGTGCCACGTGTTGAGTGATGACATCATCATCTCAACCTCTATAAATAGAGGTCTTGAGAATTCATGCACGGGAGACATTTTCTGAGACTTGGACATTTGTTGATAGTTGGACATTCTCAAACTTTTCTTTTTCTCACTATAGAATCCTAGAGAGAGAAACATATCGGACCTTGACTCTGGACCTAAGTATCGGACTGTGACAATCGTCATGTATTCACCATGTGCATCGCCCTCACAACACTGTCACCCTCAGGCTCTGTTTGGGAAGCCCTTGGTCTCTGCCTTAGCTTCGCCCTTGCTGTGTCTCCATCAACATACTTGGCATCTGACTCGGACTACACTCCTTGTGGCACCTCCACGTCCACTGTGAACCCACTTTCCTTGGCATCACTAAGCTTAAGACATTTTTTATTAAGATTAAATCTTGAAATGGCAGATTAAGTTTAGAGAATTTATTTCACATTAAAGCATGAGATTAATATTGGGCCATAAGCTTTGGATTTGATTTGTGTACGCATCCGTAGAATGCATGTTAGTTGTTTTTGAAATTTAGATATTTCAAGTGTTAATCAAAGAGAATAATTGAAGGATATGACTATGATCTTTGGATGTTTATGGGTAACTCTATCAGATAGTGTATGGAAAAAGGTTGCGATCTTAAGAAATGATTGATATGGTGACAGAGATTTTGTGCAGAGTTTGAAATGAAGATTTGGCATTTCTAGATCATAATGCCCCTCTATTCAGTTGTTTTGATATCCCTTGTGGGCACTTAAGTGTTGAACGTGAAAATTTTGAAACAAATCTATATGTAGATACCTTTATGGAACCCTGTGGTGACTCTTATGGTTTATACTTCTTGCCCCATTAGTATTGATTTTGGATATTTAAGAGTTAGCATAATTTTCTGGATATGGAACACTTTGATGTTATTTTAGGGTATGGACTGTTTGTCTTTCAATAATACCAAGATGGATTGCTTTAGAAAAGGAAGATGATTATGATCTTCTGGCAAAGAGCTCTAAGAACTAGAAGCTATCTGTAAAAGCTGTGACTTAAAGATATAAAAGATGTGGTAGTTTAAAGGCTTAAACTTTGGTGGATGCACGATATATGTGGAATTAAGAATAATATGTTTTGCTCAGTGATAAATTTGATAATAGTTTGGACCGGTTTGTTTTGAGGCATCAGAGTGCGCTGTAGAAGTATGGTAGTCTTTTGGTAAGATGTGTAAGTGTTTGTTGATGTTGGTTATCCAGTTTGGATAAGTCGAAGTATTATTCCTCAAAGGTTATGGATTGTTTTGATTTTGATGTCAGAATAAAATTAGATGGGGGGAAACATTAATCATTAGGTGATCTTATGGTTTGGCTAGTGAATTGCATAGACATTATGTCGTTGTAATTTTGGTTAAGCCTTTGATTTTGAGTTTGTGACCTTTTATAGTTGACTATTATGGGCAGAAAGTTGAGCGTGATGTTGCCTTAAGTAACGTGTGTTAGAAGTAATAAAATATTTTTAGAGTATAGAATCTTGGGATATTCGATGTTGGTGATTCGATCATGGATAATCATATTTAAAAGTCACAAAGTGGGTGAAGCTTTGGACGGAAGCCGTACAAAGAGTTTAGTGACTTTGGTTATGAGTTACATTATTTATCGAAAAAAGGTTATGAGTTACATTCAGTGATCAGTGAAATGTTATTAAGGACGTGTTTAAATGGCTCTATTTGTGACTTTGCACTGGTTATGAGTATAAATTCTTTGAGATTAATGTGAAGATTGGTTATTACTTTTGGTGTATGATTGAAGTTAAGCGTGTCAATGTTAGGCATTATACGAAGGCTATGGTTTGATATGTTACTATAATGGCGCAACGTGAGCCTGTCGGTATTGCATTGGTTTCAGATGATTTAAATTTTGATTGGAATAAATCGATTCAGCGTTTGTTAGCCAAGCATAAATACTTGGAGGAGCAATCGAAATATATTTTTGGGGTGGTGATAACAATGGAAGTTAAAAAACTTATGTATGAATTTCGTAAAACATGTCATATTGGATGAGAATTGCTTAGTACTTGGTACACCTTAAGCTTGAAGTTAAGCGTGTTATCCAGATTGTTTAAAGTATATGGTTTGGTATTTATCAGAGTAGCGCAGTGGAAGCGTGATGTATTAGAGATTGATTTCGTTTGTTGAATTTTGAATGTCGTAATTTTGACTCAGTACATTTTGTAGGCTAGTTAAAGCCATACATATTTCGAAGTTAGAATTTCAAATATAGTATAAGTAATGTTTTGACTCGTATTAAAAAGTAAGAAGGTACTTTCGATAATTAAAGTACGTTTTAATTCTACGAATGGAATTCTTTTGAGAGGGGAGAATGTAATACCCCAAAATCTTCTTTCTTGTGTCACAAAAAAAGTTTCTGAAGTTTTTAGTCGATGAACAGTAACTTTTAGTCGAATGAATAGCAACTTTTAGTCTAATGAATAGTACGTTCAGTCTACTCAAAACTATTTCCGGTCGAAATAAAGGTGTTTTCGGTCGACTTAAAAGTATTTTTGGTCGATTTAAAGGTGTTTTCGGTCGAATTAAAGGTATTTTCGGTCGACTTAAAAGTGTTTTAATCGAGAGAAGAAACAACTGAATGATTGAGTTGAATTAAACTTGTATTGCTTTGAATGAATAGTGTAATTTTTTACCTTCATATAAATAGCCTCTTTGTTTTCTTTTGGCCCTTTTGTTCTTGGTTCCTTGTTCCTTTGCAGAGGAGATACAGAGAATAGAAGGCTTGGAAAGCTCTTTTGGCGCTAGAGTGGTGCTTTGAGGTTTTCTTTTGTTCAAAAGCTTGTTTGAGGTGTAAGGTTTTGAACATTCTTGTTGTGGTAAGGGTTTGTAACATTTTGCTATGGTATGGGTTGCTTCTTTAAATCTGAAAAAGAGTTATTGGAGTTGATTAATCTTGTTTGTAAGGGATTCTACCTTTTGATTTTGGCTTGGGTTTCCCTCTTTAAATCTGGAAAATTATTGGATTTTGATCAAGCTTGTTGTGAAAGGGATTCTATCGTCGTTTTTGTTGCAGGAAAGGTATCTTTCGGAATCTGAAGGTTTTTGCTCTGTCAATTTTGCTTCATCTATATTTGTTTCCATTTGATTTGTCCCACTTTTGCCCTCTTTTGAGAACATTCTTTACCCCTTTTCGTTTGTGCCTGATGATGCACATCTTTGAATCTGTACATTTGTGACCGTCAATTTAAGATTGACACTGGCTATGTTGAACAACTCTCGAAAATAGAGAGGGTCCTATGGACACATATTTGTTATGCTAGAGAGCCAAAGAATCCTAGTACGCTCCGGAGCACACGTTTGATGTTTGATGTTTTTGGGTCTTATGACCACCATAGTCATCGTATGTTTTTAGCATACCCGACATATAATTGAAATGTGTTTTGGGTTAAACACTTAATGATGTTTGCTTTGGTATTTGACAGTAAGATATGATTGTTCATTTTTGCACCTTCCAGCTTGTATTTGATTTGGGTTCTTTGGACCACCTCATGAACATTTCATATATTTGATTAGCCTTATTTGCATCGTAGCCTATTGCTATCTTTTGTTCGTCAAATATTTGGTTTTGTTTTGGATTTCGAATCATAGTATTTGCTCCCCATTTGTTTTCCACTTACTGAGCTATTCGAGCTCACTCCCCCCTACTCGTTTGTTTTGTTCTTTACCACAGCTATCGGACATGATTTTGGGCGTGATATGTTTGGGGGAAATTAGAGCAGTTAGCATTGTTAGTATCTTTGAGCAATGTAAATCATTTGAAAACTCTACCCGGCAGTGGGTTAGTTGGATTTGAGACTTGAAAATTGTGACGACCCGAGTCGTCAATCACCCAAATCATATTTTTCAATAAATCACAATGCAATCTCAAGCAGATTACAGGATCCAAGTGACTGATATTATATCTTCAAAACAATTACAATAATATCCCATTAGATCACAAGCGCTAAAAATAGGTTACAAATAATTCTAAAACTCCAAAACTACAAGTCCCGCTCACATCCCTGCTTGAACTTGCTCATCAAAATAATCATCTGCACTGGAATGGTAAATGGTGGGGGGTGAGCCGGGTAGCCCAGTAAGTGGAATAATCATAGCACCATAGGATTAGAATCAAACATGCTAAACAATTCAACATCAGTCAATGTATTTGACAGTCAAACCGTCAACACAACCGTCGCTTAGTACCCAGAACAATTAGTAAACCAATTCAATATCCAGGTCACACATAACACTTCAGCATCTTGCTTCCGGTATCCTCAAAAGGATCCGCCAAAGCTCAGTTGTATCATAACATACCGTGCATATAGACAAATCAATGGAGCACTGTCATTGATCAAAAGTACTTAAACCACATCCCGAAAACATATTTCAAAAACAAGATATTTACCAACCTCCAAAACAAAACATTTCAGCAAAATTTCAAAACAATGGTGTTTAGGAGTACGAGGAACATTAAGAAATAACCACGTGGTACAAAAGAATAGTGATATGGAATTCCCCTTACCTAAATCATGAAGAATCCACTTAAACAATTCCTCCAAATTAGTCCTTATGATTCCTCTTTCAAAATCATAGCTGAACTTCTTCTCTCACTCATTATCTATGTACCCATTGATGAAAGTCAAAGATAACTTGAAACAATTTAAAAAGATATCAAAGGCTTATTTATAGAATTTCTAGGAAGCACGAGGTGTAAAGAAACACGACGTGGCGAGACAAGGCTATACCACCTAGCAAGCACGACAATACTAACCAAAGCACGACAAAGCTCGAAGCACGAGGTGAAAAAACAAGGATGTGCCACCTAACAAGCACGACAAGGCTTGAAGCACGACGTGTCGCAATACTATGTTGACACGTCACAAGCATGACGAGGTGTCACGATTATGTGAAGACACCTAACAAGCACGACAATGTCAATCCTAATTGTCACTTAAAATCATCATTAATTTTTTCCTCAATCCAACAAGTATTATTTGAGCACCTCTAAAATTTTGGGGTGTCACAAAAATTGTATTGAATAGTAGAGTCTAGATCATATTATTTGGTTTTGGTGGATTTTGATGAGGAAGATTTTAGTTAAGTTTTTGAAATGATTGTATTTAACTCTTAGACCTTTTTGAGATAAACAAGATTAAGATTTAGATAATTATGTTTATGGTATCATAGATGCTCTGCTATACCTTCTTAATGGTTATGTCATCGACGTGTTTGGGTCTTGGTTTAAGGTCGTGTATGGACCCTGAAATTAGAGTATTGATCTTATGTGCAAAATTGTTTAATGGATTTTAGTTTGAGAGCTTTACTCCGATACGGGTAATTTGATAAAATTATTTTTTTGTATATTGTTTCACCGTTGCGTTTAGTAATCGTTTTGTAATAAAATTATTTGGGAGAACGAATTGTCATAGACTTTTGTCCGAGGAGATATTTTATCTTAAAGGATTTAGTTGCTCTGTCTATACTGTTATTTTTAGAACTGTAATGGTATATAATGAAGTTTGATGTTAGTCGCGGCCTCTTTTTTTGGGGGCGTGACACACTCTCTTTCTCTCATGCGCAAAAGCCTTAGAAGAGTATCAATGATCTCTCTAATTCTGCGAATTGGGCCAATTCCAATTTTAATTTGCCGGCCACTTGTTTCATGGCTTTAATTTGAGCTGCGGACCCCACTCTTGAAACGGAGATACCAACATTAATAGCAGGTCTGATTCCAGAATTGAATAGATCGGCAGATAAGAATATTTGTCCATCGGTAATCGAAATTAATATAAGCCGAAACATCTCCCGATTGAGTTTCAACTATTGGTAAACATACTTCCTTCACCTAATAGAGAACTTAATTTAGCAGCTCTTTCCGAAAGGCGCGAATGCAAATAAAAAACATCCCCTGGATAAGCTTCGCGACCGGGTGGTCTTCGTAATAGAAGAGACATTTGACGATATGCTTGTGTTTGGAAAGATCATCATAAATAATTGAAGTGTGTCGTTTACGGTACATAAAATATTCAGCCAGAGCAGCTCCGGTGCCATTGCTACGCATGGTGACATTCTGTATGGTCATTCCCACTTGGGCCGGCCCAGCCCAAGCCCATCAGGCCTCGGACAAAACGGGCCAGGGCCAGGGTCGGGCCAAAATGAGGGAAATATGGGCCCAGTCCAAGCCCAGGCCCTAGGTCCAACATCTAGGGCAGGGCTTGGGCCGGGCCCGGGCAGAAATTTGTTTTTTTATTCAAAATAATATTATTATTTTACTATCTATTTTGTTATTATTATTTAATAATATAAATAATAACTTTTTATATGTATTTTAACAGGTATTTTTTTATGCACGGTACTAATACTAATTTATATGTAAGAGGGTGGAATTAGTCGGTTTGGTATTTATTGACAAATAAGTTTGGCTAATTATCAATTAGTACAAACTTTTTTACAACTCAACGCTTGCTTCTCCAATCACTCAAAACTTGGACCAACTGATCAGGGAAGTCAAAATCTAAAATTATGTACAATTTTAAACAAATGATTTTACCATCTTTCCTGGCCCTTGAAGCTGATAGTAAAGATTCAACCTACATGACTATAGCCTCCCACTTGCTGGCATGTTCCGCGAGTTACTCATCAACTGGAAGTTGACTCTTCCTTTTTTTTACACTTCTTACAAAGCAAGGTATGTTTGTACCTTCTCAAAATGTTGTGTTGCTTAGCTCAAATCTAAAAGTAATAAATCTGTGGCCACGAATATTTATTTGTTTTCTCACTAATGATCTAAAAGTAATAGATTTCTTCTACATTTTAGTCATAGAAGGCATGCAAATACACCTTAGTTTAAAAAAAACTGAAAAAGCCATTTTTCGGGCCAAAAGAAAGCCGGGCCAAAGCCGAGCCATTTTAAGGGCGGGCCTGGGCCTGTTTCTCAAAAAATTAGGTCTAGCCCTGGCCCTGGCCCAGGCCCAAGCCCTGAGGGTTAGGGCCGGGCCAGCCCGGGCCAAAAAGGGCCGGGCTGGGCCAGCCCACGGGCCACCTGGCCCATTTGACACCTCTACTATTATGTATTACGTCTTTTATATTGTTGCCAGTGTGGCATGTTTCAGCCTAGTTTATGTTTTCTTTTTAGCTCTTGCTTAACAAAACTTGCATTTCTTTGTTGTATTCCTAGGGTATACCCCTTGCATATGTTGTATTATTGTTTCATCGGTTGATGTATATTTTTATTTACCGAAAAAAATCATTAAATCAAGGAAGACATGATACTAATAGGAGTAAACATATAAAATAAATCTAAGTGATTTGTACTTTATTTATTTAGTTTTCTTTCAAAACCAGGCAATAAGGGCTTTGTTGACGTGACTTTGAATAAAATTCATATTATAAGTCAACTCAACTTCATAATATTGATCAAAAGTGAATATAAAAAATAATAGAAATGAACAAGTAACATAGAAAAGTCCTAAATTCCCTGAAATTTAATTTAGTGACAAAAATATGGGTTGAGTACCAACAAGACGAGTAATAGGGCAAATGGAACTATGCAAGCCTTATATTAGGTCAAAATGCACGTAGATAACATATTGTCAATTTTATAATCATTTTAGAATAGAACACAATCAATTTTTGATAATCAGATTAAGTATGAATAACAATTATAACATAGTATTTTGAAACATATTAAGCAAACACCAATCACAAAAAAGACGGTGATAATGATGTAATAAAACATCTAACATTGGTCACAACAAAATAATTATCTCAATCAAGCATTTAGAGAATAAACAACAATAATAATAATAATAATTATCGCACCTGGACAACCAAAATGCCAAAATCTCTAAAGAGATCATACCTTCTGGATATTCATAATGCAAATACATGACATTTTAAGTAAGGCGACGAGTATAGAAACAATGGTGTATGTATGACAAAGCAAGGACAACCCAATAACTCAAAGTGAATAAGGATTAGTAGGGGTTATTGGTCCTTAATAAGATTCTTAGCTTTCTCATGGTCAATTGATTAGATTCTATCCCACCAACTTCCAATAGAATTGAAAGAAGTAGATAAATATTCAAGAAAAAGAATAAGATGACTCAATAGGAATAACATCATCTTCTCTGACATCTCAAAGTAAGTACCCATTCGATTAACTCGCAATTGAATTCAACATATAAAGAAATAAACGAGATGACAAGGTAGGATTTTCACATTTCTTATTCGTACTCTCGGACCAAACTTTCAGACTTAATACCAATCACTAACTTAAACTAGTACTCATACCCTGCCAACTTTCAAACACTACTAAGGTTTCTCAAATGCACTAACCCGTACAGTCATGCACCACTTTCTGAACTCAAATCCAAAGATTATATCTTGGCGATGCTACCTTATAGCGCTGATACCATTAAACTGTCATGCCCCGAAACGGGTCTAACTAACTACGCACATCATTAGGGAGCCAACCTTAAAAATTAACAGAGCATTACTATTTCTCTCCAGACATATGCGAAAGCGATAAATCCAAATGTCTTACTCAAAGTACATTTCTTAATCAGTTGAATTTCATATTTTAATAGTAAACTCTAGACAAACTTACACAGATCAAACACACTTGACAAGTGCCGCTAATGTCCAAATCACGCTCCACCAGAAAGAACCTTATCAACTGCCAACACCAAAAGTTGTGGATAGGGAAAAAAGAATGAATTTTTACCAACTCAAAGGATTTCTATACATCTATTTACACAGAGCAATCAATCACATAATGACTAAGTGCAAACAATAGATGTGTAACACATGGTGCACATTATATATCATGACATAATAAGAATACGTAGCTAAGATACCTAAAATGTAACATAGAATGAGTAACCATGTTAAATATTAACTTTTGATCAACCATTCATCCTCAACTCTCCCATACCAACTGAGCATAGATGTTTGATCTAAGCAACCAAAATCATAATCTTAATCAAGTACTGTGTTGAATCATAAGTTCAACATGCACTTATGTGTGACATATGATCAGATGCTGAGCGAGACAAATCATCTCATAAATCATACTAGACTACGTCGATGTGTTTTGTTTGTTCTATTAGCTTTCTAAATTAGTCCTAAAACATTCAAGATGACAAGAGCATATATTCAAGTGAATCAACGTAAAATTATAAGTTTTTCTCCCAAGCAAACTACTCTACTTTTAAAGTAGAGAAATGCTTAAACTCTAGAGATGCTTAAATTATAAGTGATCAATTCTAGATATATGCTCAAACTCTGTCAAATGACAAAAACATAAAGAAAGAAAACAAACTTTCCAGTTAAACTAATAGAAACTACAAGTTCAGCACGGCCATGACCGTAGACAAGATGGTTATTCACACGTCACAGCAATGACCATAGGAAAAGTTCATGCACTCTTTCGATCCTAATTATATATTTGATTTATTCTAAAAGAAAATATTCATATATTCATTTCAAGGAATCTAAGAAACATTTGGTTTGTAAAATTACCATCATAATAAGATCGTAACTACTACCCTGAACTGCACGCACTGCTTCCACTCCATTATTAACTACTTCTATGTCATGACCTATTGGCTTCATCATTGATCGCATTACCATCACATTGATCTTGTTATCTTCTACGACAAGGATCTTATGTTTCAATTTTGCTTCAGGAATTTCTGGGCTTTTGCTTGTAGTGCTCTTGGAGCTTCTGCCTGATACTTGCATTTGACATGTTTTTCGAGACTGTATCATCTTAGCGGTTTCAACCACGTCTTTGCTTGTTGGCGAGCAATGACCTGAGTACAAATCAGGATTATAGAATTGACGATCTGTATCACCCCAAGTCTGTCTGTCTTTACCAATGGCATCGTCACCTGAGTCTGGACTATACAGCATAGAACTCGCTGGTTCAGATGATATCACAGCGGTATCAGCCATTGAAAAGGCATCTTCTACCAAACTCATCTCTTTTAACATGACATTATTAGTAGGGAGTGGATAGGAATCTTCTGAAAATCCATTGAGTCTGTGGGGAATTAAGCCCAAAGTTGTTTGCTGTTGCTTTTTGTGTCCTGCTACAACCATTAGAATAGAATAGCAAACCCAAAGTGCGAGGTTGGAACTGAAAGAAGCCAGAACTTATATCATCATCGTTCGCATCAACTGCAGCATCATGGTTAGCCATATTAGGGATTTCGTCAGGATCGTCTGAACTATCACACAATGGTGAAACTTTATAAGGCAGTACAAATGTAAAAGTTGATCCCCAGTGCTCTCTGCTGGAGACAGTGAGATGACCCCCCATGAGCTCAACCTGTTCCATATGCATAAAGGTGATACCATCCATGAGTAAAGTTGGTGTCCTGAAACTTACAACTAGTAATTAATGGACCACAATTACGAGGGAGAAAAAAAGCAAGCCAGTTTGTTTTCAATATGCCACACGCATATCATTAAAGTAGAGGCTATATAGACATACTTGAGCAAAATTTCACCGCTGAAGCAAGAAAATTGTTGGAGGCCATGAAACTATTCGGAGCACTTTGTATCAGTCCACTTTCCGGAAAAAAAAAAATTTGCGACCAATAACATGCTCAGAAATGACATCACTCATCGCAAATTGATTGTGTATCTAATTGAAGTCCTTGTGTTACATAGATGACAACTGATGATATTTGCCATTTCTCGCAGATGAGGATTGATATCTTTGAGGAGATAACATCACGTCCTCTTTTAACTTTTTAAAAATCAACCAAGCAACTTAGTAACAATGAATATCAACGCGAGGAAACATATGTACAACTCGTGGAGTCAAGAAATATTAAGACTGAAATGTTTATGAACTGGATTACTCAGGGCTGTGCTCACTGCAATTAAAAGAGTACCTAATAGATACCAAAACCAAGCGTTGGCTTAAAAACCTACCAGTTGTTTGCAGATTGCTAGGCCTAATCCTGTGCCTCCATACTTCCGAGCTGTCTGCACTTACTTGCATGTACTTCTTAAAGAGAGTAGGCAAGGCATGTTCTGTTTCAACATAGAAAAACACACTAATTCCAATTAAGCATTTTTTTTTCTTTTTTCTGAGAAGAGGTGAGTTGGTCCCTTTGGGACGGGATTCAAAGGAATGACCTTGGACAGTTCCTATTCGTCCCGCCCCTTGGGGGTAACAGTAGTACTATTACTCTTAGTACCAGACATCGTTTACACAGGTAACAAAATATTAGAGAATACTAAATCATAGTAGGAAGGGAAGGAAATGATAAACCTTTAGACTTCATTGTACAAGGAGAATACACTTATATATGAAATACCTGGTATACCAATCCCAGTATCAAAAACATCACATCGTATCCAAACCGTGGTTTCATGTTGCTGCAGAAAGATGTCTTCATCACATTCTGGGGTCTTGTGTTCATCGTCAAGTGTAGGTCTTTGGTGAGGACCTTCCCCATGTTTCTTTTCCTAAAATCCATTTTGGTCATAGCAATTGTGAGATACGCATTTATCATCTTTCTGTATATTGGTGAAAACTGTCGACCGCTCTGCATTTGACTTCTGGTATCCTTCCGGCTTTCCAGGATATGACTCCGGTACCACATATAGCTTTATCCCAACTTTCCCTTCGTGGGTAAACTTTATGGCATTCCTGCAAAGAATACACACTCATGATCAGAAGTACGTAAAATGATAGGATCGGATAGTAGTTAACCCGTCTAAGTAAACCACGTGATATAATATCCATGTCTTTTTACAAATTGCTACCTAAATCCACAAGTGGAAAGGACTTCCATTAAATCTGTGGAGGACCAAAAAAGAAAAAACTAAATATATGATATGATCAATCACGCTATAGGTCAGAACAGGAACCCAGTTACCCAAGAACTCGTTCCATAGCTGATAAATTATTTTGCATGAGAAGACCATGTAGAGGGAGATGGATAACGCTAATTAAGAGTATAATCAACTGTTCCACGTCACACTTCCTATTCTGGCCAGGGAAGAGAGGTGTATGGTTCAAGTCCTGCAGAAGTATTGCTATGAACTTGAATCAGTTTGCCAACACATCTCCTTCAAGGTATGTATGGAGAGTTATTTCCAAAGCAATAGGCCATGAAGCTACTGTAGCGAATCATGCTAGTTCCTTGGGCAGACGTGGAATCCAAGGTTCAAAAGAGACTTCCACAGTAAGTGCCAAGGAATCAGAGCGCCTCGAATGGTGCACAAGAGTTGGAGGGTGGCTCATTTGTGTCTAATTGATGTTGTCCATTTGACGGGAGAACAATACAATAGCGTTCAAAATGGTGCAGTTTCAAGTGCATCACCTTTGTCAAGGTTAGTACTGCTTTAGTCACATAGACCCATTTTCGTGTGTTCATGACTTTCTATACTCCTATTTTCGCTGTTTAGATCCTTCAACTATTCACTTTGTGTTTTGGTCACTCACTGACACTTTATATTAAAGTTTTGGGGGTAATTTTGTCAACAAAACAATTTTCCTTCTTCCTCCCAATTTCTTAACCTTAATATGCTCTCTCTCTCTCTCTCTCCTTTCTCCTGCTGCAGCCACCGCCACCCTTGCTCAGCGGCTCCCAACCACCATTGACCCCCCACTCCTCCCTCTGCCAGCAACCACACCACCAACCACCACTACCCACAGCGGTCACCACCCCCAAAACCACTGCCGATCCCTATGTTTCTTTAGGACTCCGTATGAGTGTCCGTGTCGGATATATGTCCAAATGCCAGATTCGTCTAATTCTCAGAGCACAAGACAGGGGACAAAACTAAATGTCTAAGTGTTAATTATTTTCAAGGTACAATGGTTTTTATGTGAACATGGTTTTAATTAAGAACTTGTCTCATCCCAAAGCAATAAAGAATCAAAAGAAACACTACAGATAGTGTTCATAGTGCCATAGTGGCATACTCTTTAAAATGTGTCACACACATATCTCGTACCCATGTGTAATTGTCAAGTTTACGACATGGGTACATGCATTCTGAAGAGTCCATGTAGCATAGCCATCACCACCTCATCAAACCTGCAATGCCGTCAATCCACAGCTAGTAATTACTCCACCTACAACCACTACCATAGCCGTCACCACCCCCAACACAAAGCGCCATCACATCTCGTCTGCAATGCCGTTACCCAATCACAAGCAATCACATCACCTACCATTACTACCCGCTACTGTCACCGCCCCCATTACCACCGCCATCAGCACCTCGTCAACCATGCTACATTGTCACACGCCACCGCTAGTATTCACCCCACCTAAAACCACTGCCCACGGTCATCATCATCCCCAAACCACCGTTGTCACCCCTTCTCAAACCGGCAGTGCCGCCACCACCTCGCCTTCTGACTGCAAGATTTGCTAATACAGCCATGGCCGTTCATATTGGTCCAATGCAAAGATGGAGGGGGAGGTGGTGGTCACTATGGCGGCCACGGTGGTGACGCAAAGCGGCGGCCAAGGATAAGAGTTGTGGATAACAGCCCAGGGCTATGCGGGTTAGCTTTAGAGAGGTTTAATTTGGAGGTTTTGGGGGTCGGCAATTGACTGGGGCAAAGAAAGAAGAACAAAGGAAAATTTTAAGGACAAATCTACCCCTATGTTTTTAACAAAAAAGCTAAGAGGGGTACCAATTAAGAGACGGGGCAAAGTACAAGGACAATTCTAAAGAAAGTAGAAGTTAAGAGACAATTGAAAAATGCAGGAATAGTCTAAGGGACTAAAGTGGTATAATCCCTTTCTTACTTCAAAGCAAAGTTTCCAACTAGGTGCCATTTTAGCTTTTGTAGATGAGTTTTTCTTCATTAATTTAACAATTTATTTTGTATGCTCTTGGCTGCAAGCCATAAGTTAGGGATTTCTAGTGTATGTTGCAAGGATCAGAGTCCTCGCTATTTTGTTGCTACAACATACTTTCTGTTAAAATGGCTCACTCTCACACAAGGCAAGAAACCATACCCAACCATAAATGCCCGACATCCTACTGAGTGTAGACATAAAACGCCTCGTTAAAAGATAAAATAATTAGGGAACTTTTCTGATTCGAAATGAAAACGCACTGGGGCAAAGTATTGATCGACAAGGACAATGGCCCGATTGGTACAACTTATCAACTTACTGATCGGTACTTCAGAACCAACAAATTCCAGCTCATAATGCCTGCTTGATTGAGCATTTGCTGATTCGCTTCCTGTGTCATAATGACAGTAAAATCTCCACATTAAACTTAAACATTTGTCTTTGCCACATCAAGCTCCTCAAGTACAGGGAAAATCCTTGATCTTTATCTGCATCAAAGAAAAGACCGAGAGAAACTGCACTTACATGATATCTAATTATCCATTCTACTCATGTCCAGAGAGCTACAACCATGCTACTAGTGCATCTACTAACAACACCAACAGCCTATGGTTTGTTCATACGAGTACTAGCTAAGAAGCACGGATGCGGGTGCGGGTGCGGGTGCGGGTGCGGATACGATACGGGTGCGGATACGCGGATACGGGATTTTTGAAAATTTTAGGATACGGGTGCGGCGGGGATACGGCAGATTTTATAAATATTTTTTTAACTATATACACTTATATATGTAAAAAGGCATAAATATTCCAACTAAAATAGTGAGAGTTTATTAAGTTTAATGGGTTGCTTCTTAAATTTGGAAGTTTTCAACAAAATTAGTGATAATTTCTTAAGTTTGGACTGTTTTGTAAATATTGAAATTGTATAAGTGAACACAATGAAGTTGCATGTGTAATATTATTATTTCTTTGAAATATTGGGGCTGATTTAAAACATAAGTTGATAAGTGGGTACAAAAATGAAATGGCAAAAGTCTTTTATATCTGTTGACTTTAGCCACACCAGCATCGATAACATCGATGCACATTTTCTCCTTTCTCCAGCCACAGAGCTGCATGGCGCCGCAGCACCACACGCCGCAACGCCGCACTTGGTTTGCCGGTCAGCTCTTCTCCTTCTCCTCCTCCTCTGTCTTCTTCGTCTTCTTCTCTCCGGTCTCCTCTCTCCTCTGCGATTCCTTGCCGGTGGTCGTTTGAGTTGCCGGTGGTCACAAATCTGCACATCGGTCACAGATCGCCGGTGGTTAGAGGCCGCAGCGCGCACTTGATTCGCCGGTCAGATCTTCTCCTTCTCCTCCTCCTCCTCCTCCTCTGTCTTCTTCGTCTTCTTCTCTCTGGTCTCCTCTCTCCTCTGTGATTCCTTGCCTGTGGTCGTTTGAGTCGCCGGTGGTCACAAATCTGCAAATCGGTCACAGATTGCCGGTGGTTAGAGGCCGGATACGCACCCGAGCCGCACCCGGTATTTAAGAAATTAAAAAAATAATTCAATAAAATCGGAAACGCACCTGACACGCACCGATGCCGCACCCGAGCCGCACCCGCACCCGACGCGTATCCGGTGCCGGTGCTTCACCCCAAGTGCCGCACCAGTGCTTCATAGAGTACTAGGAACAAGAGACTAGTGTTCAAATACAAAACCAGTGTATACATGCTGCTGAAAGTCAAACTTGCAACAAGAATGGCATACCAACCTACAACAGGGATAGCACAGCTTCCCTAACACTGTATATCTCCATACATCATTCACACTCACTTCCAACTTAAACAACTGAGACCTGATATTCTCTGACTTATGCCTTACAGCAATAGACATATCATTGTTGTCATTAACATTCTAAACCAACAAAGAAAAATATGAACAATTTGATAATTTCAAGCACAATTCACTGACTCCCACAACCAATCCTCACAAAGAGACTCAATCCCTCCACCTCCGCCAAAACTAGTGCAAAAGCATCCAAATCTGCACAACCATACCTCTGTTCTGTTTGTTTGTTTGATCTTACGCTACCTGAACTGTAATGTCAACGGAGAACACCTCTCTACTTTATGTCTAACTTCTTTCTTGTTCTTGGCCTGTTGAGCTGTACGAAGTAAAATTACCTGATAACAGACTTGCTTGATTCTACAGCAAAGTCTGTTGTTTAGACTTGCTTGATTCTACAGCAAAGTCTGTTGTTTGACACCCCCAAACATACTTGCACATGACTCCTTTTTATCTTTTCAAAAGAGTCGCTGACTCATCAAACACAAAACCGTTGTTGAACATATCCTCTAGTGACTTAAAATAGCAGCACCACAACATGTATTCATCCACCCAGTGTCCATAACCAAAAAAGTACACTTCTTTACTTTGTGTTCAAAGTCCTCGAATGCAGACGAGTAATCAGCAGTTACCGGACCATACTTTTTCTGGAGTTCTGCACTCCAACGCAGGCGCATAGACCTGGTCATTAAATAGCAAGTTGTAAACACTGCTTCAGCCAAAAAATACTCCTATAGACTAGCATAAGAAAGCCCACAACTGGCTCTCTCTAAGAGATTACTGTTCAAATGTTCTGCTACACCAACTTGCCAAGAAGGTACTGGCATATAGTGGCAAACAACATCAGAACCTTGGCCATGAATGAATCAAAACAACACTCAAGGCTTTATACATCTTAAGACGCGACCATTTTCCCTGTCTGCTTCTCAATCATCACCTTAAATTTCTTAACCATGCATAAGTCAACATATAACATCAGATTAAAAAGTCATCAGCAAAAGTCAACACACATCTAAACCATAATGACAAGGAAGCTGTGAAAGACCACAAATATCATCATTGAGCTTTCTCATTCAATTTCAGGGCTTCTTCAATTATCAGGTAGGAAATGGCAAGAACACTTGGTTGTGGATGGATAGATGGCTCAACGGCGACTCAAATCATAGGCAATTATGGCCAGAGAATTCTATACGAATCTGGTTTGGCAATCAATAGATTACAATACTAAAGTCTCTGCTATTACAGAGGGGACCACATGGAGATTACCTGCACTAAGATCTGTGGCATTGAGAGATCTGGATTCCACTCTTAGGAATATGGCAGCACCAAATAATCAGCAAAATGATAAAATCCTATGGAATCTGGAGACCAATGGGCAATTCTCTATCAGGACTGCTTGGGAGGCTATAAGAACTAAAGCAGTAGCTGTTGCATGGTGGAAACTGGTGTGGTTTAGTGGGCATATTCCAAGATGTGCTACGATTCTTTGGCTGCTTTATGGGATGGGGCGCTAAGAACTAAGGATAAACTTATGAAATGGAATATCACTCAAGAAGACCAGTGTGCATTATGCTCAAGAAATCAAGAAAATGCAGATCATTTGTTTGTGCAATGCTCATTTTCTTAGGAACTTTGGAAACTCGGCTTTGAAAAATGGAAGGTATCAATACATTTGCAATCTTGGAGCATCCTGTCACAATGTGCCACTCAGCAGTTCAAGGACAAGAGCTTTAGAGCTGAATTGGGTAAGCTGGTATTGGCAACTACTGTATATGGACTATGGATGGAGAGAAATGCAAGGATATTTGAACATGAGCAAACAAATCCTCATGGCTGCTCCAGTGTTATTCAGAAATGGGTTCAATTTAGGGTCAGGAGTTGGCCTACAGCACCAACAAATTCCAAGAACTGGGAGCTGCGTCAAGCATGGAGTCTTGGGAATTTGTATTAAGGTTTTGAAAGTGACAGGAAGAGGTAGTTTGCATGTAGAAAACAGGTAGGAAATGATAACTGCAGGGATGGATAGCACTGTAAATATGTAAATCTTTGATTTGTGTACATTTGAGCTTTTATGAAATAAAAGGACCTTTACCAGAAAAACAAAATATCATCATCAACATATTCTAACTTATCTTTGCCCCTACCAATCAGAGGTGTACTGATACGTTACATGCTTATGCTTCGTAAGCAAAGCATCCACAAACTCTGACCATAAAAGAACCACGTCTACAAAGGTCTGTCATCCCTTTCTAGCGCATATTCCCTAACCGAACGAGATCCAACGGTCACTACACCTACAACATTTCAACACTACAAGACCTCCTTCAGCTGTAATCCTAGAGAGACAAAGATCACGAGTATGCAACAAGATCAAATCTTCTTGTCAAAGTCCTCACAATCCCAAGATGTATCTTTATCCGAACTATACCAACCGTGAAAATTTTATACTGGTTGTTATCCATTATTAAGACACTACCACCATCAATACTTCGATAAGCAGTCAACAAAGTCACTATTGGGACAAATGATTGGAAAATCCCGAGTGAAGAATCCACTAAAAATTTGTATCAAGATTACTAACTGAGACTGAAAGAACATCATCTGAACCTGATTCACCTCAAAAATACCAGCAACATCTGAAGAAGACTCAAATGGATTGAAAAGCACCTATCCAGCTGCATACCTCTTTTGGCTTATTCATGGGATCAGGACAATGCCTTTTTTGGTGGAAGTAGTTACACACTTGCATCTGCATCCACTTCGCTTTTGATTTCGATCTAGAACTCCCTCTGCTCGATTACTACTATTGTCACTCCTTCCCTAACAAACAACCCTTCGCCTAATCATCATCACTACCACTACACACCTTCTTTCTCAGCTCTGGAGAATTCTAAGCAGATTGCACGTCCTCCATACCAACGGTGTCTCAACCATTGAACATAGTGAAAACAAGGCAAGCATCTTGACCGGCCATACACTGAAACTAGTTTCATTGTTGAAGTTCTCCATCTCATACTTGGTTGACGCTTGATGCCAAGGAAAGTGAGTTCGCAGTCGACGTGGAGGTGCCACAAGGAATGCAGTCCGAGTCAGATACCAAGTATGATGATGTGAGACACAGCAAGGGCGGAGCAAGGGCAGAGCAAGGGCGGAGCAAGGGCAGAGACCAAGGGCATCCCAGATAGAGCCTGAGGGTGGCAGTGCTGCAAGGGCGATGGCGCAGGGTGAATACATGACGACAGTCACAGTCCGATACTTAGGTCCAGAGTCAAGGTCCGGTGTGTTTCTCTCTCTAGGATTCTAGAGTGAGAAAGTGAGAAGTTTGAGAATGTCCAACTGTCAGAAAAAGTCTCAGCCCCCTAAATGAATTCTCAAGACCTCTATTTATAGAGGTTGACATGATGATGTCACAACCGACACATGGCGTTCCCCGGGAGTGACACGTCACCGGGGGGTCCACGGGTGTCGGTGCTCCACGGACTATCGAATCGTATATTCACCTGGCCTGCTCCTCACAGCGTCGCTCTGTCTGTTTGGAAAGACTAGCTCCCACAGCATCAGTGTTGCCAGGAATCCTCTTGATCTAGCCACCAATCCAAGCCCTTGCAGAGTCCCACAGGCCTGGCAGTGGTGAGGAAGACCAGACGCCCAACTATCGGGCGGACTAGGCGCGATGCCCTCCGAAGACCTCTTCCCATCTCGGAGTGACCCGGGGGTCATAGTCCACAAGGGTGCCAACGCAAGCCTCCAGTGCAAGAGCACGTAGGCCAGTCACGAAGACACCCTGGCGGAGATAGTGTCCCGGAGGAGTCGCCTATCCCGCGGGTGAGTCCTTGGAGCACTCGGAGCGCGTCAAGGTAGCATCCCGGAGGAACCGTCTACCCGACAGGCCAAGGTAGCATCCCGAAGGAGCGAGCCGTCTACCTGGCAAAAGGGGAGTTGAAAAGCTCCATGGCGAAGATAGTGTCCCGGAGGAATCGCCTATTCCGCAGGCCGAGGTAGCATCCCGGAAGAGCCGTCTACATAGCGGAAGGGGAGTTAAAAAGCTCCCTTGCGAAAATAGTGTCTCGGAGGAGTCGCCTATCCCCGCGGGTGAGTCCTTGTGCCGGAGCACTCGGAGCGCGTCAAGGTAGCATCCCGGAGGAGCCGTCTACCCGACTAGCCAAGGTAGCATCCCGGAGGAGCCGTCTACCTGGCAAAAGGGAAGTTGAAGAGCTTCCTGGCGGAGAGAGTGTCCTGGAGGAGTCGCTTATCCCCGCGGGTGAGTCCTTATGCAGGAGCACTCGGAGCGCGTCAAGGTAGCATCCAGGAGGAGCCGTCTACTCGACTGGCGGAAGGGGAGTTGAAGAGCTCCTTGGCAGAGATAGTGCCCCAGAGGAGTTGCCTACCCCCGCGGGTGAGTCCTTGTGCCGGAGCACTCGGAGCGCGTCAAGGTAGCATTCTGGAGGAGCCGTCTACCCGACTGGCCAAGGTAGCATCTCGAAGGAGCCATCTACTTGGCGGAAGGGGAGTTGAAGAGCTCCCTAGCGGAGATAGTGTCCCGAAGGAGTCGCCTATCCCCGCAGGATGCTACACACTCCGGAGAGTGGGTCGAAGCATGTTCCACGTCCATGGCGGGGGCGCATGGTGTGGTGAATGAGTGTGACGCCCGGGGGGCAAGGAACATGATTGTGGCACATGGGCGCGATGGAGTATATAAGGTGCCGAGGGCACTGTAGTGTGACAAGGAGCCAAGGGGCGCGACTGTATCAGTGGCGTGGCGGAGTGTTAGAGTGCGGCGCCAGGACGCCGGCGACGGGGTCGCGGAGTGACGTCTGGGCGACTGGGGTCGCGGATTGACGTCCGCGTGAGGGGGGTCGCGGAGTGACGTCCGCGCGACGGGGGTTGCGGAGTGACGTCTGGTCCCTTGAAGAGTAGTGCAGATGCTAAGGAGATAGGCCAAAGGCCAACCCCAAGGGGAGGCCGAGGCCGACCCCAAGGGGAAGCCAAGGCCGAGGCCGACCCCATGGGGAAGGCCAAGGCCCGCTTCCTTGGGCAAGCGTCAAGGTGCACCGACAGACGATGTGCGACGGTCTGTGCGTGATGAGTAGTCGCGCAAGGATGAGTTTTTCTTGGTGACGAAGTCACGTAGAAAAAGTGAGAAGTGCACGTGACTTGAGCGTGCACGTTTTGACCGGTTGGAAGCGTTGAATAGTTGTGCCGACGTGTCATGCAAAATAGGACCCTCAGTGGGCCTTTGGGTGCGACCAGAATAGGTTGGGAACAACGCTATATCGCATAATTTCGGTCAAATGCAGCTGTTGATACTAGATTGTTATTACCAGGACCACAATTTGAACAAACTACCAAATGATAATCAATAACAAAGGCAATAGATCTACAAAGAAGAAGAAGACGAGAATTAGTATTGTTCGGTGCTGCCTACTCCACGGTGAAGACAAAGCAAAGTTCCACTAAACAATTCAGAGATTATAAGATCTCAGACAATGAAAGAAACCCATTACAAGATACCCAACCTGGCTACATGACCTCTTCCTGAGTGGAGGCACAAAGGACCTTTTTATAATGGTACAATAACGAGGGAAAATCCTGCAGACCCCTTAAAAAGGCACTGGGATAGAAGGCGGCAATCGGCAGAACTTATCAAAGTGTCTAAGAAGCACGGGTAGGGTGCGGGTGCAAATGCGACACGGGTGCGGATACGCGGATACGGCATTTTTGAAAATTTTAGGATACGGGTGCGGCGGGGATACGGCAAATATTATATATATATTTTTTTTTTACTATGTACACCTAGCATTTAATTTCTAAACAAGTTGTATTTTAATAAAGTGCATAAAAAGACATGATGCAATTTAATTTAACCATTCAACGGTAGCACAATACCATCAAATACATAATAACCACCACCAAATACATCATATTCATAACAAAAGTAGCAACATAGCATCAAAGTTCAAACTATCAAACAAACAAAGTACTCCATCAAGTATCTTAGGGTTCCATGGCCACAACATTTTCATCTTCGTCTATCTCTCCATCACCATCATCCGTAAAAAGTATGGCCTCCAACTCCGGCTCATCAAGTGAAAGCTCCGCAGCCGCAAGTATACCAACATCATCCACGGTACCAAATTGATCTCCTCCAATATCCCACATTTTTGTAGGTCCTTGTGCATATTGTGGAGATCTTCTTGAGAGAAGACGGAGATTGCTATGAATGAAAACCAAGTCCTCTGCACGTTGTGGTGTCAACTTGTTCCTTCTCAAGGAATGCACCGAGTAAGTACTCCAATTCCTCTCAACACAAGACGACGAAGCGGGTTGTCGAAGTAGTTTCAAAGCTAGAGTTTGTAGCATAGGTGCATGGGGACCGTGGCACGACCACCATTTATGAGGACTCATAGTAGCCCGGTCACTAATGGAATCGATATCACTGAATTGGTCGCTCCTAGAAGAAAATTCGGCAAACTCATTATTGACCTTTGCACGATCCATCGGATTTGAAAAGAACCTCTTGACGCATTTTTGCCTTTCAAGATAAATCTCGGCATCCTTATGAGGAGGAACACGAGTGGGATCCTCACTAAGCCATTCATCACTATAGTACCTTCATAAACACGTTAAACAAATAAATTAAAAAAAAATTCAGATTCACGCTTTACTACTAAAAAATTCAGATTTAAACTTTGCTTATAATAGCATGAAAGTTACCTCGGATTCAAAGAATGTCCATACAATGAAGTGGTGTGTTATTCTTGTTCCAACGATCGACAAGAATGGTATGAACCACGTCATAGAAGCTAGACCATTCATCCTTCCTCTTCCCCTCCTCTCTATATATTGCACATTTCACCTTTTCAATCATAGTATCCCACAAATCATAAACCAAGTGAAGACAAGGCGTATCCGTATCACATTGTCGAAGCATGTCATAGATAGGAGAAGTAAAAGCAATTATGTAGTTGATCTTATCCCACCAAACCTCGTCAAGAACCATATCCCTCACAAATCTTGCCCTTCCAACATCATCCTCCCGATACGACGACCAATCCTCGCTAACACCATGGTTTGGAGACTTTGCTTCAAGAGTTTGAATCTCCTAAGCATCACAATAACACTAGCAAACCTTGTATCGGCCACCGAAAGCAATTTCATAGTAGAATACTTGTTAAAGATAGCTAAACTCATGAAATGGTTCATGATGAAATTCTTGATTTGCATTACATAGCCATAAACTTCTGTGATCCAAGAGCATTCATCATAAGTTATTTGATTGTTATCTGCATTCTTTGCCGCACAAATGTTCTTCAAGGCAAGATTTAATGTATGCACCACACAAGGAGTCCAAAATATAGTAGGGAATTGTGCTTCTATCAATTGTCCGGCCGCCTTGCAATTAGGAGCATTGTCCGTAATTACTTGGACAACATTTTCGGGGCCCATGTCATTAATCACCTCCTTGAACAAAGCGGCAATGAAAAATTTGCCCTTAACTTCCCCCGAGCAGTCCACCGCCCTAAGAAACATAGGCCCACCTTCCGTTACCGCCATGCAATTAATTATCGGCCTCCTTTGCGGGTCGCTCCATCCATCACTCACAAAACTCACGCCCTTTTCCTTCCATGTGGCTCGAATAGGTTGCAACAAATTTTGAATATTTGCCTTCTCCTTTTGTAAAAGAGTTGTCCTCAACAAGTTGTAACCCGGAGGCAAATAACCCACAAGAGAGTTAGAGGCGGCAAATGTATATGACCTCACATAGTATGGATTCCTAGCTAGGTGAAATGGCAAACCCCCGGAATAATACATCCTAGCAATCTCGGAGTGCAAGCGATCTCGTTTAGTAATATTAAAGCAATCCATGATTGGATTGCTTCCTTCTTGACTTCCACTACCACTCTCACTTGTACCACCCTTTCGTTTCTTAAGGGGAATACCGCTTTGGAAAAATGTGCTTGTTCCACCCAAAGAGCTACTTGGTGGAAAAGGCGGAATCCTTGGAGCACTTTGCTTTATTTTCTCAAGCACGTTATCCTCTAATTTCCGCATTTCGTTGATCTCACTAGGTGACACTTTTTTACATGGTTCAATTCCCGTTCCTTTAATCTTCAACAAATGAGACCTAACCCGAGTGTACTAGCTATTAGAAACCTTGCCACATAGATTGCATTGCCATCTCACATTTCCACCCCCTTTACCATCCTTTTCAAGCCTAGTCACATACTTCCACAATGGTTTTGTCTCATCATCACCAACACCAGAACTAGGGGCAGCAATACTATCTGAAGTTGACATATTTGGCTTTAATTTAAGCCTTTAAACCTTTAACACAAAAAAAGAACACACTGTCACAATTTAAAAAAAAGTCACAGCAAAATCAAAAAACATGTGAGAAGTGAAACTATAATTACTTAAAACCACCAAACAATCCACATTCAAGACTCAGCAAAAACCAAAATAAAAAAAATTTGATGGGAAACGAAGACAGAAGGAAGTCAGAGACATACCTTCGAAGCAATGCTGCCGGAGGTGAGTAGGGTGGTCGCCGGAGGTCCCCGATGGTTTTCGGTGGTGGCGGCTGTTCGGTGAGGTCGTGGGTGGTCGCGGTTGTTCGATGGGTGTCGCGGGAAGTCGCCGGTGTCGAGGGAGGTTGCCAACGTCGAGGGAGATCGCCAGTGTCGAGGGAAGTCGCGGCTGTTGCGATCTGCCCTAATTTGGTTAGTTACGTTATTTTATGTTTTCACCCCCCCCCCCCCCCCCACAGATTAAGTTTTATGTTTCAACCCCCGAAATATCTTCTACAAATTATGTTTCAGCCCCCGAAGTGTAGGATCCGCACCCGAGCCGCACCCGAATTTCGGAAAATAAAAAAATAAATGGAAAATAATGGGTGCGCACCTGACACGCACCCGAGGCGCACCCGTGTCCGATGCGCACCCCACCCCGATACTCCTCCCCTTTTGAAGCACCCGTGCTTCATAGCAAAGTGTCGATCGGTATTCAGAACCAGAAAAATTGACCTCATTATGCCAATTGACAGAGATAAAGGGAGCTAAAATACAAAATAAAGGAACTTGAATAATTGCATTTTCGTGTAAGTTATCCAAAGACCATTTTTTAATTTCCAGACAGTCGATTAACCGCATTACTACTACATACATAAGTTAAACACCATATTTGCACTACATTCTACTTCTGCCTGGTTATGTAGACAGCCACTTGTAACTTAATATTAAAGACTTGGATCACATGCTAGATTGTGTGCCCCATCTAGATAGATAAGGGTTTTCTCGACCTAGAAAAAATGTGACAAAATCAAACGGAAAAGTCATTTGTAGCAAAGATGGCATTGAAGTTACAATGTAGCAAGAAGTGTGCTGTTTGAAAAATAGCTATACAGAACTCAATACCTGATCAAGTTGGTGAGAATTTGTCGAATTCGTAAAACATCTCCGATGACCTGTAACAGTCACAGTATTTAATATAAACTTTTGCCCATCTGCATAGAGTTACTGAAAAGTTTTCTCGAACCAAATCAATGGTGAGTCTAATGTTTTGAGTTGTTTAAACTGAACGGACAGAGGGTATTTAGGTTTTGAAATATAATAGACTTAGAACATCACCCAACTCTTGAAGAGCAGTTCATCTTATTTAGCAGGAAACAATGGTATAGCTTACTGTTGTCAAACAATAGTACTTGACAAGTTTATTATGTTTTGAGAGATCATATATGTTTCTGTAAACAGCAAAGGTTTGATATTAATGGCGTGAGCTGTAGTCTAACTTAAGCTACAGGACATGTTTAAACATAAGGTGATCACCTAGACATCTAGTGATGGCTCAGGGGCCTGAGCTACTTTTGTCAAACTTCGAGCCTCTAACACATTGAAAGATTTCCTCCATCCATTATGTTGTTGACGTGCATGTGTGGGGTGGTAAAGCTACATTAAATAGGTGGGTGGTGCATAAGCAGAACATGTAAACAAGGACGACCAAGGCATAATGCTCAAGCTTTGCAAAAAGATTGAGTTGTATCCTCTCTGTCTAAGCCTTTCATCGTGGACACATGTTATTAGCTTAGTAACAGATAGCCTCTTATTGTGTTTAGGTCAACTACTCTAATATGCTTAGGCATTGATGGAAAGGAGATACAAGGAAGATGTTTATTTTAATAAGTTGATAGATGCTACTTGCTCAGAGAAACAGTATGTAGTAAGGCCCACATCAATAGGAACATCGTCTGCTACATGTCCTTCCAAAATTAGTATCTTCTGCAATGATGCTGCAGCTGTCTGGAGTACATGCTTTACTACCTCTCTCGGCCTAAACTTTGTAGTTTCCAACTTCATAACTCCTGAAAGAAAACCTCTGGTAAGTAAGGTAATATAAATCCTCGTGATTCAAACTTTAAGTTGCATCTGCTTCATTGTTCTTTGTTTGATAAGTTAGGTTCTGGAGTATCACGCTGTACTACCTCTCTTGGCATAAACTTTGTAGCGTGCATGAGTAAAATCTGATAAAAGCCAAATTTAAGCAGAAAAAAGGTGCTACGTGATGTAACCTTTGTTAAAGGATAGAAAAAAATAAACCTGACTCAACCTTGGAAAGGTAAAGGATATCAATAATAAGTTGAAGGACCAAGTCTCACGAAGATAACATGACCTTCAACAGCTGTCTCTGCTCCTTGTCAAGTTTTGTAGTTGCAAGAATCTCGGTCATGCTCACAACCCCTGATAGAGGAGATCTTATCTCATGCGACATGGTTGCAAGCATTTGTTTTGCTCGCATTGTTTCCTCTGCAAGGAGATGAATGTTAAGACACAAATTTTTGAAGTTAACTCCAGAATGGTTAGAAGAATTAACCACAGTTAGTGGATAGACCTGTTATATGAATGGTTTTGTTGAGTTCTGTCTCCATGGCCTTCTGGACTGCTATCTCCTCTCGAAGTTTTGCCATTTTTTCTCTTAACCTCACCTGTATAGAGAACAGACAAAAGGAATATCTTTTTGTCGTAAAAATCTTAAGAGAGTAAAGTAACATGACAGAGACAAATGAAAAAAGAAAGAGAGTGAGCAAGGGATACAGAAAGACAAAGTAGCTCATGAACACTTGTTATGCTGTGCAAGATGGGACTGTGGTAAAGTTGTTCGACTCATCCAAAATCTTCCAGTAATTATTTTCCCTTTTCTGGAAAATTTTGGCATCATTTCTCCTAGTGTGACTCTGGAGTCACCTACTTAAACCCGCAACTCCAGATTTCTGCTTCACAAGATGGCAAGCTTACTTCAGAGTACAGAAAGGTTACAGTTTCACACCATTATAACTTGTAGGATTAAGGTCAGCCAGGTCGAATTGCCGAATAGATGACTTCAAATTTTAGTTGTTTGAGTCAAGTAAGTTACAGAGTCGACTGCCAATAAACAGTCTACTACTTTGTGGTTTTATAGTCACTAGGAGTTCTCAGTAATTCAAGTCCATTTGTGAAGTAAGAAATAAAGGCATTTAACTGTGGTAAAAGTCAAAAGCCCAAAGTAGAAGCTTCGAGGAATTGGCTATATAAGCTAGGAAGAAACATACTTGGAAGTTTCCTCCCAAGGCATTGATGTTTACTACGTTTTTCTTCACAACTAGTAAAGGTGTAATATACGTGAACATAGTTGCATCCTTACTCACAGATTAACTCAAGCAGCTATTGATTAATACATATGCAAATACTAGAAAAATGAGATTTTTCAGACGACCGTTTTCGATCAAGTTATTAATGACAAGGACCGAACTTTCCCACCTGAATGTTACGTTAGAAGACATGACACTATGAAGAAAATGATGTTTGTAGGTGAGTTTACCTGATCCGTTACGTCCATTCCCATATAGTTCACACCAATAGTCTCTCCTGTCTTGCTAAATACTGGTTCGACATAAATCAGGAATGTCTTTGACCCAAACAATTCTGTCTCAAACGTTATTTCCCGTTTTGCAGCTCGCCCTCTTTCCAGGACTTCTCTTTTAAAATCTTGGGATTCCTTAACACCACCACCAGTAAAAATCTCCACATCTGTTTTGCCTATAATTTCCTGAAAAATCAATGTAATAGGGGAATGCCTACGTCACATTCTGCAAACGGTGCTATTGAAGCAAGGGACCAAACATTAGGAATAAACTAATGGAATTGAGAAGAGCAACCATTCTTCAAGAGTGATAAAGCTTCACAAAACTGATGATGGAGTAGAAATATTAATTGCTATCACTTTACCTCCTCTCGCAAACTTGGGAAATGGTTATAAATGAAGCGATACCGTAGCTCACTATCCTGGAAAAAAAAAATTGAAATATAACACATATCTTTTATACGCAAAATAACAACCTGCAGTTAATCAGAAACTTGCAACAGAGAAGATGTGGGGAATAAAGCAGAGCATAATTAAGTCAATGCATACCTCTCAAACACAGATTCAACAGAACACGTGTCGGGAATAATAACTTTAAAGTTCCCGACTTAATAACAGGATAATATTAAACATGTTGTTCATATCGACTAATATCTGTACGTAGATGCATCAGGAAAATGCATACGGTTGCATTGTTCGTCATTTTAGAAAAAATATACCTTTCAGTCAGTTCCAAACTGGCTAGTTTTAATGAGGGAGGAAATATACTGAAACATCTAATACTTGCAGTTAATCAGAAACTTGCAACAGAGAAGATGTGGGGAATAAAGCAGAGCATAATTAAGTCAATGCATACCTCTCAAACACAGATTCAACAGAACACGTGTCGGGAATAATAACTTTAAAGTTCCCGACTTAATAACAAAATAATATTAAACATGTTGTTCATATCGACTAATATCTGTACGTAGATGCATCAGGAAAATGCATACGGTTGCATTGTTCGTCATTTTAGCAAAAATATACCTTTCAGTCAGTTCCAAACTGGTTTGTTTTAATGAGGGAGGAAATATACTGAAACATCTAATACTTGACAAATTTGTTTTATATGATGGCTTAAATTACTCATCACATCAAATGGATTTATAAATATCCTTACTTAAGTCAAAAAAATAGTGACTGAAAGTGGTTTGAATCTCTACAAGAAGGCAATGATCCAGAATGACCAGTTCACATGGAGAAACCAATCCAACATTCTATGATTTCAAGTATTTTTAGCAAAGAAGCAGTTTCTACACAGCATGAACGACCACAAAAACTAAGTTATGTCTATGTTATGGTGATTCAAGGACTACAGAATATTAAAAGAAAGGCTCTGCATTCTCAGAAATGCTGGATTGTACCTTCTCTGATTACTTGATGATATTCATTTTGGTCTACTAACATTGTTAATAACTATCTAGAACCAGGAAAAATGCAGTTGGAGGAACAAGCCAAAGAGACAAGAGCGAGGAAGAAACAAAAAAAAGAAAAAGGAAATGTATGATAGTAGACATATGCTAATGACATCGGCTGCAAAATTGTCTATGAAATAAATCCAAACGGCCTACTGGTCATCCCACAACAGCACAAGAATGATCTGAAACACATCTGACATGATTTACCTGGTGGCCAATGACAACTGGTGCAGTTTGGAGAATGAAGTGCAAAAAGTTATCTGCTCTTTTTAGAATCTGAGAGAATTCTTCCACTGGTGAAGACTGCCTTTCCAGATTTACTATGCTTTCCTCCAACTTCTCCAGGAGTATCTGCTCGCGTTGGATGCTTGCCTCCAACAATTTCTCTAAATGCTTGGCATGTTGCTTCCAATATATGATGGTGTCATACTCGGCATCTATCTCCAGTCTTTTATCACAGGTGATAACATCATTTTTCCTCCGAGGAACGGCTTGCCATATATCATAAACATCATCTAGGATAGATACAAGTCGCTTATCACCACCATATCTTTCTTCCTCAAAACGATGTTCCTCCAGTATCTCCAATTTCTTGAGCTCAACTTCCTCCCGTTTCTTGCTTAGATTTTCAAGCTCTTCTCTGAGAAGCCGCACAGCATTAGCCTGCTTATACTCCCAGTTCTTTACCAGGTATGACAACTGGGAGGAGCCCTTCTCACTATAGTTGGTTAACTCTAGGAGACGTTTGAAATCAACTATTGTAGGTTCCTCGATGAAGGTAACCTCCTCCAGCATATCTTGATATGCTCCTGGTTTTTCCACATTGAATTGTTTTCCAGCTTCATTAATATCTTCAGGCCACATTGAAGAGAGGACCTCGATGTCCATTTCTTCGAGAGGGATGTTTTCCATCATCAAATCCATTTAAATCACTTGTTCACTAATCAAATTTAGTTCACGTGCGTACAGTTCAGATGAACATCGAACAACAAAGTATATGCTTCCCTGCATTGAACTAAGTTGAGTGAAGTATAACTGAAAGTTCAATTTTCCAAAGCAGGACTAGTAGAACAACTGAAACATCTTTGAAAGAGTCAAAAAAATTACATTTAACTGGAGCACCACCATATTATTTCAAGCCTGCATAATGATATAATTGAGCATTGTAATACAAAGATGTGGCTGCTTCAAGTAAGAAAACTCTGAGTTAGCTACTTATTTTGAGTATCGTAGATTGCAATATCGATAATCTGTACAACAAAGGCAATAATTTCAATGCTTTTATAAGTTAGTACCAAGAAGAAAAAGGTGGTATTTGAGATTATGTTACTAGTGAGCCAATGGAAGAACAAAAGGAAAAGAAAAACAAAACTAATCCTCATTTTACCGGAGCCCTTTCACTTTGATTTCAACTTCTCTTTTTTTTCAAAAATTGTTGAATCAAGGTATCCAGCTTATAATATCACCAAGTTTGTTCAATGTAATTATTGATTTTCTAGATAAATTTAAAATGTCGTGATTTAAATCTTTGCACCATGGTATAAAAACTCCCTCTCACCCCAAAACTATGTAACTTCACAAGTTATTGATGATTACATCACACCCTCACATAAACTAAACAATATCAAAAGGAAAAAGGAAACATAAGCGGAAAAGAGGGAAAAAAAAGGAACATTAGTAGACTAGTTGCATCTCTATTAATCCTTAGTAGCAGGAAAATCCTCATATGGTGACACTTTTCGCGAAAACTTGCCTTTGCAATCCCATATTAGGAGTTCCATGAGATTGCATCCCAAGCTAAAATGGGAACTCGATCCCCTCAGTTGGACAGAGATGCATGGAACAAATGAGACAATACCCTCAAATCAAGCCCATTTCGACTCAATTCCTTGTTTTGTTGTTTCTTCAATTCCTTAAAGCCGCCTTGTCCGTTGCTGAGTACCCTCATCGAGAAAATAGAGCTCGTCAATCATTGTGCTCTCTCTCCCTCTATCTCTTCAATTAATTTTTGGCCCCATGTCTGACCCTATTAGATGGGAGATGTGACGCCTAAAAATGTCTTGCAAAGTGAAGAACAGCAGTAGAACTACTTTTACCTTAATTATTCTCAAAAGGCAAGTAGCTGATAACCACTTGATGTGACGAGTACAAAGTAACAATTCATCGTCGCTTATGGTATTTTCCACGAAAAAAGTGTGTACACCATAATTAAGTGTAAGATATATTGAAAAATGGTAATCCTCTTTATGCATTTATTTATTCAAGCCTCTTCCGACCTAAAATTCTTCCAGGTGCTTACGCTCCCCTGGTTCCAGCTCCCGCCTCCGCCCCGCTTCGTGCAACTAAGATTAAGTCTTTCAACAGCAAAAGAGAAAAGGATAATTGCAAGCAAGCAGCCTGATTGACTTAAAAAATAGATTAACGGTTTAATTTTGAACAATTGCTCACTATAATTGTAATGACCGCATGGTCATAAACCACTCCAATCAAGTAATTTTCAATTAAGGGATGTCACGAATTGGTCAAAAACAACCAAATCTGGAATTGCAAGCTCGTTCAATCTTTCTCCTGTAGCAGATTTCATCTAAAAAAAAAGAATATAGTTCCAAAATTCTTCTACTGTTCAGACAGAGAAGATATAGATTTCAGTATCTACAAAAATCTAAAGAAAAGTTGGCAAAGTAGATAATGACATTAGACAAAAAAAGGTTGTGCTAATATTCTTTCTCTTTTTTTTCCCTTTTCTGTTTGTTTATTGTCAAATAACAGTATGTTAAGCTAAGCATGCAACAAAAACAATATAGCCCTCGCACTTAACGAAACCCCTCATCTCAAAACAAAAAAAAAACTAGAGAAAAAATCTAAAACCTTGCCTGCGACATAGATAATCTTTGCCAAATCTAACCGTAATCTCTCCATCTACCAGGGAGTACCAAAGAAGGAAGATAGAGCCGCGGCAGATTTCCATCAACACACCAATCCCCTTGACAACCAAAGGAGAACAAGCAACAGCCCATATTCTTGCAACGGAGGAAAAGTCCAATTGAGAAAGAGAGAACATAAAATTGCCAAACAACAGCGAGAAAAACAGATTTAAAGGTACGTGGACGAAGGGTGAGGAAAGATAAAAGGAAGAGGCGGAGAGGAGGGGTGCCTCTCACCAAGGGAGAGGCACCCCAAAGCATGATGGATAGAGTGTTCCTAGAGAGAGAGAGAGAGAGAGAGAGAGAGTAGAGAAGACAAGTCAAAGAGAAATCGGGGACTTCCCAATCAAATTCCCATCCAAAAAGTCGAAACACAAAATTAGTCGAATACAGCCAATGATTGAGAAACCTCAGCGAACAGGAACACAGAAATAATAGACAATTAAATCCAAAAATCAAGAAAACATGCAAGAAATCGGATTGAACTCCAAGATCAAAAGAAGCAAGAAACTGAAAATGCTAACCTTGAACTTCATCAACTCTTCAAACACTAAAACGGTATACGAATGAGGGTTGAGTTCAGCACCTTCTTTGCACTGTAGATCTGAAGGAATCTCTTCAGAGCACTCAGTCATTGGAAATAAGAACAGCTAAGGGTGAGGGAAACTGAAGAGAGAGAAAGTAAGCCATGTGCAGAGAAGCAGAAAACCAAAAGAATAGGGGAAGAGAAGAGAAAACTCAAGAAGCCATGTGCATTGGAGGTTACAAATATTGGGGGGTGGGGTTCAAACCCATATTTTAATATCACGTATGCACACGGAACATATGGTAGTGTATATATAGGGGGTGGGGTTCAAACCCATATTTTAATATCACGTATGCACACGGAACATATGGTAGTGTAGGTATATATATATATATATATATATATATATATAGGGAGCCGATCCCTGTCTACCGGTGGAAAAAACTTATTTCTCCACCAAACCGCTACTCTTTGTAGCGGTTGCAATTATTCTTCACAAAAACCCAACCGCAACACTTTGTTGCGGTTGGAATAATTGAAAAAAACGCTCAACCGCAACTGAAAGTTGCGGTTGGCATCATTGTTTCAAGGGGAAAGTAGGGAATGACCCCCTCTACTTTACACGTTGTGCGATTTGCCCCCCTCCACTTCAAAGTTAAGCACTAAACCCCCCACAGTTACAGAAAATGGGCATCTTAGACGGATCCGTTATGAATAGCGTGAAATGACCAAAATACCCTTATTTCTTTATTAGCCAATGACCCCATGTACTATGCATGGTGTGCAATTTCCCCGCCTCAAATTTAAATTACAATTTTTGCCCATGACCCTCCTCCTCTGGTCAACCCCGCTACAATTGGTGATTCACTGAGCACAACCACTTCACTGAACACAACCACTAGTCTTTTTCTCCGACCGCCAGGGAGTTAAAAAAAAAAAAAAAGAACCGCGATTGCCGTTAGGATTAACAACGAATTTGCAAATTAAGCTTTTGAAATCCTAAAATTAGAGGATTTGAAACCCTGATTTAAAAATTAGGGTTTTGAAACCTTAAAATTAGGGTTCAAAACCCTAATTTGAAAATTAGAGTTTCTCTTCTCCTTCTCCAGATCTGACCCCGCCGCCGCAGCCCAAGCGTCATCCTCACCCCACGCCGCCGGCAGCCTCTCTCGGCGCACCATCCAGCAGACTCGCCCCGCCCCACCCCACCATGCCGGCAAGCCCCTTGGCAAACCCACCCCACCACGCCGGCAAGCCCTCTGGCAAACCCACACTACCGATTTCAATTCAATTCCATTTCAATTCAATTCAAATTTTCATCAATGCCGTGGAAGGGGAAGGGGAAGGGGGAGGGCGGTCGCGGCGACGGGGAAGGGGAAGGGGAAGGGCGGTCGCTGCGACGGGGCCTTGGGAAGGGGGGGCTGTAGCGGCGACGGGGAAGGGGAAGGGCGGTCGGTGCGACGGGGCCTTGGGAAGGGGGAGGGCGGTCGCGGCGACGGGGAAGGGGAAGGGCGGTCGCTGCGACGGGGAAGGGGAAGGGGGAGGGTGGTGCGGCGACAGGGAAGAGGGAGGCAGACGGGGAAATGAAGGGGTGCGGTGGTCGGGGGAGTTGACAGAATTGGGTTGGGGGGATAGGGGGGTTGGGTGGCGGGGGGGTGGGGGGTGGGGTGGTTAGAATTAGGGTTTTTTCTGATTTTCTTTTCTAAAAAGAGACAAGGGGCAAAAATGTCATTTATAAAAAGAAATCGTTAGTCAGCGCGCGTGTTGACCACGCGCTGTTATATTTAACGGTTTCCGTCTAAGGTGCCCATTTTCTGTAACTGTGGGGGGGTTTAGTACTTAACTTTTAAGTGGAGGGGGGCAAATCGCACAACGTGTAAAGTAGAGGGGGTCATTCCCTATTTTCCCCTTTTTTCAAAAGCCAACGGCAACTCTTTATTGCGGTTGCGCCCCCTCCCACTCCCCCTTCCCCCATGGCCCCCTTCCCCCGCCACGTGGCCCCGTCCCCCATCCCCCGCCACGTGGCCCGTCCCCCTCCCCCTCCCCCTCCATGCCCAACCGCAGCACTTTGTTGGCATGCCAACCGCAACAAAGAGTTGCGGTCCCCCGTGATGGCTTCCCCCCCCCCCCCCGTGGTTCCCCCCCCCCCCCCGTGATGGCCCCATTTCCCCCCGTGATGCCCCCCCTTCCCCCTCCGTGATGCCACGTGGTGTCCTTTTCCCCTCACTCACGGATTTTTTTTCTGTCTTCTTTCTTCTCTCTCCTTCACTTTTTTCTCTTTATAATCCCTCCTCTCCGAACCCTTTCTTCCACTCTCCATCATCTGTACCAACTATCTTCATACTCCATATCTCGTCTACATATCTCCACAACAATACAAACAAAAAAAATTTACACTAGAAGATCGGTTGATTTTTCTTTAAATATATCAAGTCAAAACAAGTAAGTATTTTGAATTTTCTTATAATTCAATATTAATTTCAAAGTTCAAAAATAGTCATTTTAGACTCAAATCGAAGATAACGAAAATACAAATTGAAGGAAACAAAAATCAGATCAATCGGAGATCGGATGAGCGGTATTACATTTATAGATTCCAAAATAGCGATTTTTTAGGGGGTCAAAATTAGGATTTTTCACGAATTTATAAAAAATAGCTGAGCTAGATTTTGTCAAAGTACAAAAAAAAGACTCTAGTTATTTTTAAAAGATCTATATCAGGGAAAAATTTCAAATTTTTCCAAAGACCGGAAAGGGGTTAACTGATACGGGAAACCTTGTAACTTTGCAGTGTAATTTAAAATATCAAGCCAGCGCAATTTCGCGCGAAACTTTTATGACAACCCTAAGATGTTGGGAAGTTCTATCTCCCAGGAATTCGGACCATTCTGAAGTCGTTAGCTATTTTTTTGACCGAACGGGCTTTTAAGCGCTCAATCCGGACAACGGTTCGAGATTTTTGGGTAAAAAGTCCGTAGAATACTTTTTAGATCAAGAATGAATTCGGGAAGCTTAAAATAACATTTCAAAGCACTTTTGAGATTGTTCTTATGCCAGGGACATTTTGGTAATTTGTCACCCCGAGAGGGGTATTTTGGTAATTTTACGGTGTTAAGTTTTTTAAAGGACTTTTTAGTCCAGAAATGTAAGTAAAACACCTGAAAGGTTGTTTTGAAGCTGGTTTGGGGCGTTAGAGTGATAATGAACCCCCGGGGGCATTTCAATAATTTGCCGCTCATCGGAGGTATTTTGGTAATTGAACGTTGTAACACAACTGGAGGAAAGAGTCTTTATTTTTATTTTATTTAATTCTATGACTTGTTGAGAATGATATAATTTTTATTTCTTAGATTTCAGTATAAATATGGATGCAACTGAAGGAAATACTTTTTGTGAAGATTCTGATCCACCTTACTTGGGTCAAGTTTTTCAAACACTGGACGAAGTTGAAGCATACTATAGAGCATATTCGAAAACGATAGGTTTCGATATTAGAACTAAGACTACTAGAAAACGGGCGAATACAGATCAAATTTGTGGAAGACTATTTGAGTGTCATAAAGGAGCACCGTATGTACCCCCGGTTGTTCGGATCAGTGACGGCATCAAGACAAAGAAAACGTGACACATTTTCGGGTACTGGCTGCAAGGCCCATGTGTATGCAGTACACCAGAAAAATGAAAACCATTGGGTTGTGACGGGAGTGGAGTTGAGCCATAATCATCAATTGATGACCCCTAGTAAGATTGGTCAAATTCATCAACACCGAGAAATAAGCGCGGCACACAGACAACTGATATTTACAATGGCCGAGGCTAAAATTCCACCTTCTAGAATGATGGGGGTTTTCTCAAGCCAGGCTGGGGGGATTGACAAGTTGAGTTTCAACGAAGTAGACCTTCGAAATGAACTTCGTGCTCAGAGGAGAGAGTTTTTCGGTAAGAGTGATTCTCAAGCTACACTTGATATCTTCAGGCACCTTCAGAGTGAGAATTCTGACTTTTTCTATAGTCTCCAACTGGATGATGAGAACCGCATTAGTACTATATTTTGGGCGGATGCCCGTTCTAGAGCTGCTTACCAAAATTTTGGGGATGTTGTGACGTTTGACACCACATACCGCACAAATAAGTACTCTATGCCTTTTGCTCCGTTCACCGGGGTGAACCACCACTATCAGTCAATCTTGTTTGGCTTTGCCCTGCTTAGGGATGAGACGGAGGAGTCATTTACGTGGTTATTTGAAACGTGGCTTAAAGCAATGTATCATATTCCTCCAAAGACCATCATCACCGACCAAGATCTGGCAATGAAAAATGCAATCGCTAAGGTCCTTCCAGATACTCACCATGGCCTGTGCACATGGCACATAAGCAACAAATATCCCGAACAGCTTCACAATGTATATGCAAACCATCTACCATTCAAGACTGACTTTAATACATGTGTGAAGAAATCGTTGACGGTAGACGTGTTCGAGGAGAGGTGGGCCAAGTTAATGGATGACTATCATTTGCACAATCATGAATGGTTACAATCGTTGTATGAGATCAAGACACAGTGGGTCGGTGCCTACACCAAAAAGTTTTTTGCAGCCGGAATGACTACGACCTCGAGAAGCGAAGGTATGAATGCATTCTTTGATGGGTACGTAGGCCATTCTTCAAGTATAACAGAGTTCGTACTAGAGATGCAGAAAGCCCTTGACAAGCAATTTTTCCTTGAGAGAGAAGCCGACGCGGCTACAGTTTACAGAGAAAGAGCCATAGTAGTTTTTTCACCTTTGGAGGCTCATGCGGCTCAAGTCTATACCAAGGAAATGTTTAGACAGTTTCAAGAGGAACTACTAAAGTCGAATCAATATAGCATGACAAAGTTGCACGAGTATTCCACCAGAGTGATCAAGGTTTATGCTTTGACAAATGTGACGAATTTCGCCAATCCGTGCTCTTCGTCGGCTCCGAGGAGCAGAAGACATTTTACCGTAGCAGTTTGTATGGACACCGGGTTGGTTAATTGCAACTGTCAACTGTTTGAGCATAAAGGTATACTTTGTCGACACGCGTTGAGGGTTTTTAGCGCCAAGAATGCTCGTGAAATCCCTCCACAGTATATCTTGGAACGGTGGACGAAGGAAGCCAATAGAGTCCACGGTCACATTCCTTACGTGCCCAATGTTTCAGTTGATTTCGAGCAATCTGAGACGCTGCGATATAATCACCTTTGTAACATCATGCACGGTTTATCATTGGATGCAGCGTCAACATTTGATGGGTACAGGTATCAAGTTGAAGCAGCCGCACGGGATAAGGCTAACCTTGCACAGTTTAGGATGGCATTACCAGAAAGACGGGGCACTCCGACTGGTCGAACGACTCCAGCCAGTAGATTCAATCGAGCTTCACAGCCAGTCATTGACGGCACTAGCCTGAAAGGTGAGGAGGACGACATTTTTGATCCGATTATTTCTCAAACAAAAGGGAGAAAACGAGCAATACGCATGAAGAATCCGATTGAAGAAGCAACGGGTCAAAAAAAATTGCGAAAGTGTGCGTTGTGTAATAAGATGACTGATCATGACAAGAGAAACCATTATAAAGTGTTAGGTATCGAACCTGGCAGTATGGTCGAGGAGGACGATGATGATGATGAGTGTTAGGGTTAATGTTTCAGTTGTATAAATTAAACTTTTATAATGTTTAAATTTGTGATTTGGTTTGTGGAATCATAGCTTCCGAAAAATTACGTAATTTTTTTGTCACTTTTTTTTCTCATTGCACCTTAGGCACGCTAGTTAGCCCATTTGTATCAATTTTCGGAAAAAAACGAGACACATTATTTTTTGGATTTTCCTATGAAGGACCTGTTCGGGCACACTTTAGGGCCAATTCATAACTTCCAAAAAATTACGTAATTTTTTTTTCACTTTTTTTTCTCATTGCACTTTAGGCACGCTAGTTAGCCCATTTGTATCAATTTTGAAAAAAAAAACGAGACACATTATTTTTTGGGTTCTCCTATGAAGGGCCTGTTCGGGCACACTTTAGGGCCCAATTCATAACTTTCAAAAAATTACGTAATTTTTTTTGTCACTTTTTTTTTCTCATTGCACCTTAGGCACGCTAGTTAGCCCATTTGTATCAATTTCGGAAAAAAACGAGACACATTATTTTTTGGGTTCTCCTATGAAGGGCCTGTTCGGGCACACTTTAGGGCCCAATTCATAACTTCGGAAAAATTACGTAATTTTTTTTGTCACTTTTTTTTTTCTCATTGCACCTTAGGCACGCTAGTTAGCCCAGTGTCCAAAATCGAACAATAGTAATAATAAGGCTAATTCAATTTCAAACCTCAATATCCAAAATCCAACAATAGTAATAATAAAACATACGAACGCCTACTACATCTCAGGATAATGGTAAGGAAGGCGTCTAGCTACACCCTTTTTCAGCTCCCAAGCTATCCTATATCTAAACGTCAAGGCATCGTTTCGAGACCACGTATCATATTCGAGCACATCTGAGCGAGCTATGTAGTCCATGTACTTGAGGACGTAAATCCCGCAATCATGACTGTTATATTGCTTTGGTCGGTTTTTTATCGTCACGACCGTCCAAGGATCTATCATTGTTTTGCTCGTGATGGCTTCCCCCTTAAAATGTCGACACGCTAGTGGAATGATAGTAGTCTGCATCCAATTCATAAAAAAGGTTATCAAGCCTATGTAACAAAAAGAATAGACTATGAGCGAAGGTCAAGATATAAACTAACCACCGCATTGATGTACGTGGAGTACATCTGCGCCAGCAGCCGACCAGGTCCGTCTTCCCTTAGGCTATCGTATATGTGGACCACTTTATTCTCTGGAAAGAGAACTAATAGGAAGAAGTGGCTTGCATGAAGAGCAGGTAGCATGATTAGGTTCGCCTCAGCTGCATGACATTGATAGTCCGCGTTCAAGTAGGAAAGCACGTTTGCAGATGGTCGCCATTCACCCTTGCTTATCCCTCGCTTCCTCCTTCATTCTGTGAACTCCTTCATGCTATTCACCATGAAGGGGATAACAAAAGAGGCATACATGTTGAGCTTCAAAGTTTGGCAGGGGTTATAATTTAGCTCTCTAACATGCAGCAGATCTATATAAGCGTCAATGAGAAAATTTGAAATATCTGTGTTCGGCGCCAACAGTCTTAGATCAGAGTGAGCTAGGAATGAAGCAACAGGAAAGTCTGCTGTAGCAATTGGCTCATGCCCAAAGTAGTGCCGGTCGATCCAATCCCTTTTGGCCGGACTCAATGGCTTGGTCGGTTGTCCTTTATCCGACCGGATGCTTGGGCGCGATGCCTGGATTTCTACTTGGGTAACCTGAATCTGGGGCTGAAAGTCGTACACGTCAGGAGGCAAGCGAGTAGACGGCTCCCACACCTAACTCTGGGGCTGATAGTCGTACGCTTCAGGAGGGAAGCGAGTAGACGGCTCCCACACCTGACTCTGGGACTGAGAGTCATACGCGTCAGGAGGCAAGCGAGTAGACGACTCCCACGCCTGACTCTGGGGCTGATAGTCGTACGCGTCAGGAGGCAAGCGACTTGATGGCTCCCCTTGGTAACCCCGGTACGCAAGACTAAAGTTTTGAACTTCAGTCTTGTACCTCTCAATGGACCTCTTGAGATTGTCAGGAGCCTGCACGACAAACCAGTCAAACCCCTCCAGCTGCTTGAACACCTCAAGTGCCCTGGTCAACCTAAAAAACATGCATACAAAATATGGCTAATCATTTCAGGCATGGTAGATAAGGTGCGCAAATAAAAATTGAAACAACACTAGCATGACTTACAATGTTCAATGCCCAGAACTGGTCATAGATCTCACGTGGCGCATACGATGTCTTCCTCGCCTGGGAAGGGCGATTCACCCTCGTGCGCGTCACCTTGAGAAACCATTGCAGGTACTCCTCAATGCTGATGCTGTCGGCCTTCAGCGATACAAGGCTATCATATGTTTCTTGCCAAGTATTCCACTGTTGCACCTCAGAACTCAACAAATTCAAGGCATCAGGCACCTCGAAGTTCGGCCCTCGACCACTCCTGTATGGCCGCATGTCTACAGCGGGTTTTGGTATCCCTTGTAGACAGCCAGCTTGCCTCATAGCTCGATCGGGCATCTGAAACTCACATACTTCGAAGTGAATAAGCGGCACCCGAACCAAACCTGCCAGCACGTACGACACCGGAAGTTGCCAACACCACTCATCCAACCGATGCATCACCTTGCTATATGGCTGCCACGTCACCTGGGATGCATTGAGTATCTCTAGTTCCCCCCGATAGAACTTTAGATGGTGGTGCGGGTCTACCCGTCTCCTCCGGTTGGTCGTAGGCCCCCAGGCCCACACCCTAGGCCACGTCTCATCGGAATATTCCCGCGGTTGTGGACGACCCGTGGGTAGCCTCTCGTAAGACCAAACCTGTGAATGCAAACATTATCTGGAATTAGCACATTAATGCACGAATATATTGACACGTCAACCAAGAAAATAAATGCTCAAACCTGTAATAGAGTGAGGCAGGCGGCAATGGACTTGGCACTCTTTCTCGTAGCTTTGTGCAGTGCTCGATATAGGTGCGCAAGGACAGCTGAACCCCACGAATACAAGTATACCTCCTCAAGATCCTCCAAGAACACCATATACTTCGGATGCACCGTGTTTTTCGAATGCGTCGGAAGTAATATGGCTCCAATAATATACAGAAGGAATGCTTTCGTATACGTCACGAAATTGTGAGGAGTGTATTCATCGGTAGCACGCCATACTGCTCTCTCAGCCATTTAAGTTTGATGCCGTTCGTTGTAAGAGCTTCCCTCTGAATTCCCGGGAAATACTGCCTAGCCATCTTCGCTATGGATGCAGACGTTTTGCTCGAAGTAATGGGTTTGCCGTGACATGGGATTCCAAGTATAAATCCGACGTCCTCTAATGTAATAGTCATTTCACCAAACCGGAAGTGAAATGAGTTCGTCTCGCTCCTCCATCGTTCAACTAGAGCGGATATAAGGCAATCGTCGTGTCGAGACCAAATCCCGGGATCGGTGAACATAGATAAATTTTGACGGTGTAATAATTGTATTTGTTCCTCGTTTAGTACCCACTCATCATGGTGACTTGTGCTTTGAATTGTTTCCAAAACACCCCTATCGACACCGTCAAATACGTGCCTCGCGACGTGGTCATCGTCATCGTATAGGATTGATGTATCATGAGGTCCGGCGTTGAAATCCATATATCTAAGAACAAAATATAATCGTAAACCAACTTAGCATCCATAATATTTAAATTCCAAAACTATAAATGGATCTTTAACCTAGCTTACCAACGCATTAGCAATAGTCATTATCTCATTATTTCAATGTATTAAAACAATTCCTCACTTCTCACCACTCCGAACGCTTAATTACGCTAGTTCCCTAAAATTTAGCACCAACGTGGTTATTTAGCAATATACCCCCTGATGGTCGCTACAGCCCCAACACCTCAAAACCGCTTTAAAACCATTTTTTAAATGTATTACATCAATTATATACCAAATATTTCCTTTATCAAATTTTAAAGGAGATGAGTTACCAAAACACCCCCAACTTATGCAAAATACCCCCTGGCAGCCATCGACCCAACAAACATCTCAGAACAACTTTAAAATAACTTTTCGGGTATCTTCATAAAAATTATTTCCTCCAGTTGTGTTACAACGTTCAATTACCAAAATACCCCCGATGAGCGACAAATTACCGAAATGCCCCCGGGGGTTCATTATCACCCTAACGCCCCAAACTAGCTTCAAAACAACCTTTCAAGTGTTTTACTTACATTTCTGGACTAAAAAGTCCTTTGAAAAACTTAACACCGTAAAATTACCAAAATACCCCTCTTGGGGTGACAAATTTCCAAAATGACCTTGGCATCAGAACAATCTCAAAAGTGCTTTAAAATATTATTTTAAGATTCCCGAATTCATTCTTGATCTAAAAAGCATTCTACGGACTTTTCGCCCAAAAATCTCGAACCGGTGTCCGGATCGAGCGCTTAAAAGCCCGTTCGGCCAAAAAAATAGCTAAGGACTTCGGAATGGCCCGAATTCCTGGGGGATGGAACTTCCCAACATCCTAGGGTTGTCATAAAAGTTTTGCGTAAAATAGCGCTGGCTTGATATTTTAAATTACACTGCAAAGTTACAAGGTTCCCTGTATCAGTTAACCCCTTTTCGGTCTTTGGAAAAATCTGAAAATTTTCCCTGATATAGATCTTTTAAAAATAACTAGGGTCTCTTTTTTGTACTTTGGCAAAATCTAGCTCTAGCTATTTTTTATAAATTCATGAAAAATCCTAATTTTGACCCCCTAAAAAATCGCTATTTTGGAATCTATTAATGTAATACCGCTCATCCGATCTCCGATTGATCTGATTGTTGTTTCCTTCAATTTGTATTTTTGTTATCTTCAATTTGAGTCTACAGTGACTATTTTTGAACTTTGAAATTAACATTAAATTATAAGAAAATTCAAAATACTTATTTGTTTTGACTTGATATATTTAAAGAAAAATCCACCGATCTTCTAGCGGTTATCCACCGATCTTCTAGCGGTTATCCACCGATCTTCTAGCGTAAAATATTTTTGTTTGTATTGTTGTGGAGACTATGTAGGTGAGATATAGAGTATGAAGACAGTTGGTACAAATGATGGAGAGTGGAAGAAAGGGTTCGGGGAGGAGGGATTATAAAGAGAAAAAAGTGAAGGAGAGAGAAGAAAGAAGACAGAAAAAAATCCTTGAGTGAGGGGGGAAGGACACCACGTGGCATCACGGAGGGGGAAGGGGGGGCCATCACAGGGGGGGACACCACGTGGGGGGAAGCCATCACGGGGGACCGCAACTCTTTGTTGCGGTTGGCATGCCAACCACAACAAAGTGTTGCGGTTGAGCATGAAGCGGGGGAAGGGGACGGGCCACGTGGCGAGGGAGGGGGGACGGGGCCACGTGGCGGGGGAAGGGGCCAACCGCAACTCTTTGTTACGGTTGGGCATGGGGGGCCATGGGGGGAGGGGAGGATGGGGGGAAGGGGGGCCATGGGGGAAGGGGCAAGGTCACGTGGCGGGGGAAGGGAGGACGGGGGGAAGGGGGGCCATGGGGGAAGGGGGAAAGGCCACGTGGCAGGGAAGGGGGACACCACGTGGCGGGGGAAGGGGGCCAACCGCAACTCTTTGTTGCGGTTGGGCATGGGGGGGGAGGACCAGGGGAAGGGGGCCATGGGGGAAGGGGCAAGGGGGGAGTGGGAGAGGGAGCAACCGCAACAAAGAATTGCAGTTAGCTTTTGAAACAATGATGCCAACCGCAACTCTTAGTTGCGGTTGGGCTTTTTTTTCAATTATTCCAACCGCAACAAAGTGTTGCGGTTGGGTTTTTGTGAAGAATAATTGCAACCGCTACAAAGAGTAGCGGTTTGGTGGAGAAATAAGTTTTTTCCCACCGGTAGACAAGGATCGGCTCCCATATATATATATATATATATATATATTACCGTGCCCCCATTGCTCTCTCTCTCTCTCTGTATTCCTAATCCTGGGTAATACATGGATTTCCTCTTTGCGTTTGCTTCAGGGAGGAAACATTTCTTTCTCTATATGCACGGATAATAACATGGTACACTCTTCAATTGATACTGCTGGGTTCAACAGCTTACTGGGTTTATTCAATAAAAAAATAGGGCAAAAGCATAGAGAAATCAAGAGAGAGAATTTTAAAATGGCGATGAAGTTGTTCCCCACCCTGTCCAAGGTTGACGTATATAGACAGCGTGTGGAGGTTACACGACATGTCGTGCCTTTTGTAATTTTCTTTCTTTCCTTCTTTTTTATGTAATTAATAATTAATACAAGAAACTTTTCATTAATGTTAAACAAAACCGTCCAACCTACATTTTAAGCACATCATCATATATATATTTACATACCCAACAGCTTAACCAAATAGGAAGCTAAATATGTCATATTCGCTCCTGAAACGTTCCAGGCATGAGCACTGGTGCAAATGATGCAATAGGTATGATGTGCGCAGGCACGCTAAGTCTTGGCGGAACTATCTGTCAAACACAATTCCAAAATATATTATGGTGTAGCATGTCTAATATGACTTCTTTGAAACGATATACGAGGACTTACAAATATTATCAAAGTTCTTTTGGCCTAATAGTTTAGGAGTTTCTAAGTTTTATTTATATTATCATCAATCCTGCTTAATATACTCTTACTCTTAATCAAACCATAACAAAACAATTAACAGATGCTTTTTTTTCTCGTAGTTTTGGCAAATGAATGGGTTTATAGAATTGATGACCTCTTAAACTACAAAGTTGTAGCGATCCCGAAAATCCGAAGCATTAACACAATGATAAACTACTCCAGTTTCTCACTCAGGCTTTAACCAACTAAGCAATCCACTGATAAACATTACCTGCAGAAGGGAACTGTTAACTGTAACGCCCCGACTTAGAGTTACATTAACCCTGCTGGAGTATTACGAGACAACTGCTAATCACATTACTTGGTAATTAAACCATATCATACAAAGTTAAAGAGTTTACTTTTACAAAATACATCTTGCAAGCCCCCTGCTAAATCTCAGAGTTGACATACTGTTCTATATCAAGTACAACTTAATTCACAAATGTACAAATGTCCCCTAACCCGTCTTCCCACCGTACCTCACATATTTTCCTTGCCTTTCGAGGGATCGGCTCCTTGATCTAAAATATTATGAGTAAAAACCCGTCAGCCCACTGGCTCAATAAAATAATCAATGACATTTAATGTAACTTTTAACTCAATAATATTGATAATGCACATTATTACAATTCAATCACATTAAGTAGTTCTACATTTGCACATTACACATATCAAATATTGACACATAATTGAGCATTACAAGAGTTTACCAGTCTCGAATTCAGTCTCATCAATAGACCACACTTAAGTCACACACTCGGAATATATGTTCACAACTTTTGCCTCGGTCAAATGCAAAGTAACCGAAAACTAATTAGCACTGATACTGCCTCGGGTAGCAGTTGGAGATATAATTATTCGGCTCATCCGGTGTACAGCTACTCAAACACAGTCAAATCAACACCAAATCATTTGAAAGGGGTAACATAGTAATCATCAACAGTATATCAACCATCCCTTGCAATAAAAGGATGTAACATGCTCATGCGTAAGCAAACAGATCATTTAACAAATGTAGTTCCTATAATCTCTTAATAAGTATTCAAAAGTTTGACAAAAAATTATACTAAAAGAATTAGCTAACATAACATATATCCATATTCATGCCTTAAAAGCCCATTAAAAAATCTTTAATTATCTTACCTTAAAGAAGAGATGAAAGAACCAAATTTTCAGATTTGAAACATCTCCAAAGACTCCTCAAATCACGTTCAAAACACTGTTTGAAGCTCACAGAAAGTTTCCAAATCAACTGCTTAAGGTTCCCTTTAAAAAACAAGCCTTAATTCTAAATTTTGTAACATTTTTTGTTGATTGTCTTTCAATTTTCTCTCAAAAACATGGTAATAGGATTTAAGCATGTCAATTAGGTCTTTTAACTGAAATTAGAAGCAAGTAGGAGGCGTCAAGTGGAGGTGGAGAAGTCGACACAACGAGGCTCTAAACACGAGATGGCAAGACACCATTGTGCCACTTAGCAAGCATGACAAAGCTCGAAGCACGACGTGTCTCAACAGTACGTTGACACGTCACAAGCACGAAGTGTCACAATTCTATAAAAAAAAAAGCACAAACAATTCGCAGGCAGTCTGGTCAAGAACCGATTACTCTTAGCTAGAGTTTTTATCATATTTTTGTTTCTAACTCTTCTAAAAATATTTTTGGTCATTCCAGTTATTATTTAAAGTTTCTCAACATCAAATATGGTTGCATTAGTGTTCATTCATATTATTTTCTATTTCTAGCACTTCATTCACCTTCTTAGACAATTTACTCAATTGAAGGTGTTTAACATTTTTAATCATACATTCAAATATTATCAGGCATAGTTCATCATAACCATTTTCACATAGAGTGATGCATCTAATCATACTTAAACATATAATTAAAGCATATAAAATGTTGGATTCTCACAGAATAAGGGTGAACTTTTGATAGATCAATAAGGTCGCTCAAGGACCAAGCAAACGAATTACGAAACGATTCATAGATTCAATTCAATGATGATTTTCTAAAGAGTTTCAAACGATCACAAAAAGCTCGATAACCAGATAGGAAAGAGTTTTAACTCAATTCCTTCAATCAGAAATGAAATCACATTTAGATACAATGCAACGAGATTTAGATGATATTGACATGAGCACAGGGTAATAGATGAACAAAGTCACACAGGCAGTGCACAATAACAGACTACATATTAGGGCTACAACTTTGATAGGTTGGATGGGTTCAAAAGTCAGACCATGCCCAACTCACTCTCAAAAACTCGTGCTCGTACCCAGCCCAGCCCATTTATAGGCCAGATAAAATATGTCCATGCCCAGCCCATGAAAGTTTTGATGGGCACAAGCTATACACGGGCTACCCAGGGGTTGTCCATGATTTCATGTTAGTTTTTGTGTATTTAAATTAATGTGTATCAATTATCATCCAAGTCTACTAAATAGTCATGAATTTTTATTTATTTAGCTTTTAAGCATATTATTTATTATCAAAGTCTACTAATTAGTCATGATGGTAGAAGAGTATAGTGAAGCCTCAACATGGATTTAGTTATAAGCATGGAAACAAAGTTTCAGGAAAAAATAAAAGAAAAAGAAATAAACAAGGATTTCAAAACAATCTTACGAAGTATAATCTTGTAATAAGAATCAAGAGAGAAAAAAAGAAGTCTTCAAAGGTCTCTAAATATATATAGCTAGAGGATTTTAAAGAATTAAAGAAAAAAGGCATATGTTGTACACGAAGAATATATGTACACCCACCCACCCACCCACCCACCCACCCACCCACACACACACACACACACACATATATATATATATATATAGTGCATATATTATATAAAAGTTTGACGGGTTGAGTTTTCCACTGGTTGAATAGGCTTCGAAAAAACTTTACCCATGCATAACCCATATTTTATAGGAGCTCAAAATTTTGTACTCGAATCTACCACAGTTACTATAATAGTAAACTCACACCCCATATTTCTACGGGCTGGCACGGGTTGACATGGGGTTGCCAGTCCAAGTTGCACCCTTACTACATATGCATATGTATAATAACTAGTCCGTGAAGGTACTAGCCTGTGTCTATGCAGTAAACAAACCATCCTTATAATGCCTCCCAATACAGAAGGGAATACATAATAGTCTCTCATGTCAATATAAAGAGTAACAATAATCGTTAAATCAACATATAACTCAATGCTCGACATGCAATAAAATATGAGTACCAACATGAGTTTCAATATCGGTTAAGGCTCAAAATAGGGTTTCAATGGCAATAAAGGTAGATATCAATTCATAATTCAGAATTTGATGACAGCCACAAAGAAAATGAAAGAATTAAAATAAGAATACATGTTGATGTACTTATGGTTAGGATAGAAATCTCTTACCTCTGTCCGAACCTATGCTAAGCTAAAAAACCTCAACTAGAAACTTTTGAATTAATATAAATTGGGCAAATTATTTATCAAACTACACTCTATGCTACAATACTATAAATCAATATCAACTATCCAAACAGTGTTCACTTCTACTCCTAAAATAACGCAAAATAAAGCAAGTCTCACATGTAGCCAACTTAGCCAGAAGGACAAACTCCCCAATGCTTAATAATAACCGAATCTAATAATCAATTCTCATAAAAAAAAACTTTTCTGGCTTAAAATAGCATATTAAGTCAAAATATCGGTTTTCTAAAATTTTGAATTAAAAATAATTTCTTTAAATGCAATAAAACCCATAAATAGCCATAAGTGTTTCTAGCTAAAATCAAAGTTCTATAATTTTTGTAACAGCTTTAAAATATACATAAAATTATGTAAACTAAAATCAAAATTTAAAAAGCATTAAAGCTATTTTTAAATTATTTATTTTGCTAAATCAAATGCGATACATGTGAAGATATCAGATCAACTCTGAAATTAGTCAAACTTAAACTGAGACTTCTCAAAACCATAAAAACATTACTATAATTTTTTTAGAATTTATCATAAATTTTAAATACGCAAAACGATTTTAAAAAATCAAATTTTATAAAAATTATTAAAAATACTAAACGATTTAAGAAAAATAAGATTTTGTTAGAAATTCTAATGTAGCCTAAGGTACTCTATTGCAAATTTTATGCGCTAACAATCACTGTGCGCCAACCCAAACCCACAGTGAACACAAACACGTGCATGTGGTACACCTATGCAAAGGGTACCACCCTAACCTCTGCACACACTCAGAACACACAGAGCACACAACACACACCACCCTCACCACTAGTGCACTACACACTACACTTGCACACACAAATCACACAATTACACACACACACACACACACACACACACATACACACACACACACTAAAACTACCCACCTAATTCACTCATCGATACACACATTGAACATGTCCACCCACACTATACACACACAGTCTACACAAAAAAAACATTGGATACATAGCCACAAAACACACTCACACACACAGCCATCTCAGCAGCCTCACCCCCCAACACATGCACACACATACACACATGTACACACTGCCATCACAGTAATCTCACACACGCACACACATTATGTCATCGTGGTAGCCTCACTCACACATTGTAACATCCCAAAAATCTAGAGCTCCATCGCCCCAAACATCTTAAACATTAACCTACTACATTACATCAAACCTGTCACATCCTATTTACTAACACATACTTCAAAACATCTAATCCAACATCAACTCAAAATCTTCAAAATACAAGATTACAAAACTGCACAAACTTAAGCTATTAAAACCTAAGTTCTTTATTAACCTCAACTTTTATACTACGAGTTGACAATACCGACCCACGTAGGGGTCTTACTATACAGTAGTGCTGGGCTCATCAGAATCTCACAAAAATCTAAACATATCCCCGAGCATTCTACAGCTAAGCATCACATCTAAAAGAGAATCAAATGAAGGATGAGCTCTTGAGAGCCCAATAAGGTTGTTCAAGGAACAATCACAAGAGTTACAAAAACACCTCAAGAGTGTAACCGAATGAAATTTGTCAAAACATTTTAACAATCATGAACAGTTTAGTAATTCCCAAAACAACCATAATCAGTCATAACCGTATACAAAAAAAGACCAAAAACAATCATAGACAGATACCAAAACAAAACAATAGCAAACATCTTAGTTTCTAAACAAACACTAACAGTTATAACTGTAAAGATCGACTGAAGATCATTTTCAAAGCCATCATTTAAAAAAAGAGATGATTTTTCAAAGGGTTTCAAAATGAACATAGATACTTCAAAAGGCAATAAGGGAAGGGTTTTATACAAGTCCCTAAATCCAAAAAAACCCAACTGAGAGAGTAAGGAGAGAGAGTGAGTTTTTAGAGAGAGAGTGAGGTTGTTGGCTGCTTTTCGGTGCCGTTACCTAGGTCCGACAGCCGGTAACTCTGCTGTTAGTGGCTCGGTTCTAGACAGAGGTGCGTTGATTTAGCCTTTTGGTTAATTCTCACTGTTGGTTTCGCCGTGGTTAGTCTACCATGGCCGGATCTAATGTAGCCGGACCTGCCTTGTTGTTTTTGGGTCGGGTTGTCAATGGTGAATCGCGGGTGGGAGCAGATCTCTGTCGGTGGTGGTCGGAGTTACATGTTCTCGTGGTTCTAGCTCGCCGGTGGTTGGTGGTCCTCGATCGTCTTCCCATTTTCTCTTCGTCGGTGGTGCACAGCGGCCGTCCACTTCCCCTTCCTCTCATTTCCCCTGCTCCCTTCTTGTTGTTCTTTCTTGCACCGGCCCTAATTAGGGTTACCTAGTAATTTTTTAATTATTATTTTTTAATTTTTTTCTTTTAATTTTTTAATTATTATTTCTATCTATTTTTATTTTTTAAGGGTGCTCTTTGTGGTGTCTTCTAATCTTATTTTGGCTGAGACTGTTCTTGGTAACGATTGCTTCTTTGCTATGCTTGTTGGCACTCGGGTATCTGATTTTTTAAAATGGCATGCTCAGTCTGATTTGGTGGCTTCTTCTTCATCGTCGATCAAGCATCAGGAGGCTACCCCTGGCCCCTCAGGTAGTAATACTCAGGGATGTCCAATTCTGGCAAAGAGTGATGGATCTTCTTTGAAGAGAATTGATGGTTCAGACTATTCTGATGAGGAAGTAATTGTTCTAGCAAAAACTAGCGGGTTACAAGATTGCTTCTTGAGTGGTTTATTATCGGCCCGCTAGTTTGGTTTGCTTATGGAGGACTTGAGTACCAGCGACAGGTTGGTGATGAGAAATGTGTGTTGCAAGCAGAGGTGGACTTACTTTGGCGGTAGCTAGCCTCTCGATCTCGTTCTCAAGACAGAGGTGGTGTCGAGCGGGGTGCCAGAGGAGGGAGGGGCAATCAGGGTGATACTAGACCCAGGGGAACCTTTGATGATGATTAAGGAGGAAGAAATATGAGGGTAGACGTTTAGTGCCTTATTGCTTCTTCATTTTATCCATTCTGGGCTGACAAGGTGAAGCCGGCGCCTTCCAGTTCTAGAGGTAAGATGAAATTATCTTACTTCCCGTCGACGATTTATGAAGGAAAAGTACAAGTTTCTCTAGAGTTATTGGTGAAGAGGGGATTAAATTGTGGGATAACTGTGTTGTGAGCTACTTTATCGATAAAAAAATGTCTTATTTCACTGTTAGTAACATTTCCTATAAACTGTGGTTGAAAGATGGGTTACAAAAAGTTTTTGTTAATGACAAGGGTTTTTACTTCTTCAAATACTCTTATGTGGAAAAGGTAGACAAGATTCTAGATTCGAATTCGTGGCATTTTGTGAACAAATTAATTATTTTCTACTTTGGAGACTTGCTATGAATTTATGTAAAGAATCCCTTGATGTTCTACTGTTGTGGGTTAGACTCTACAACATACATGTTGAGTACCTGACAGCTAGTGGGTTGAGTTACGTAGTAAGTGGCATTGAGAAGCCACTATATGCGGATTCGCTTACTAAGAATTGTGAGCGGATAAGTTTTGTCAGAGTGTGTATTGAGGTTTCTACAACCAGGGAGCTCATTGAAGAGCTTGTTATTGTGCCAAACCTGAGTACCTGGCAAGAAGGGGATTCCCCCTCTAATTCTGTGAATGTTCTGGCAGATTATCAGTAGAGCCCTCTAGTTTGCACGGTGTGCAAGTGCTTCAAACATACTACCATGTCTTGTACTCAGACTAAGATAGATAAGCCCTTTCCTCCTTCAATGTCTGGTCTGAAGCGATCTGACACAACCCTTCCTGCCTTCGTTACTGTTCTAGCGAAAGAAGCAGAGTGAAAAACTGTAAAAAGTGAAGGCAAGGACAAAGTCAGTAGGGGTTCTTCATCTTCTTAATCTCTTAATCGTGTTCAGAATAGTCGTAGTCAGTTGGAGACTAGGCACCAGCGGGAGCTTGATAGCCAGTGCAGGTTAGTGCCCAGCATGCTTCTTCTCAGTAGAAGGTCAGTATTCAACAGTCTACTCTACTTGAGGTACCTTTTCATTTTCATAATTTTCCTATTGATGATCCTGTTATGCACTCTGATTTACATTTAAATTTTGATCATATTGTGCACTATGAGTATGGCTCTGATACGAACTCTGATTTAGATTTCATTCACTGCTCTCTTACTCCTAATAATAATATGTCTTCTCATTCTGGTAGTAAAATAAAACTTGACTCTAGTATTAATAATAAGAAGACGAAGAAAAAGAAGAAGTCTCCTCGTAGGGAAAACTTCACCTGATTCATACTTCTATGTTTATAGCATCCTTTTGGTTTTTAGAATCATGCATAACATCTTTTGCTGGAACTCTGGAGGATTCAACACAAGTGGTAAGCAAGTAGAGGCCCAACATATGATTGCCTCCTTAGGTGTTATGTTTTTTGGGATCTTGGAAACCAGAGTAGTAGCCCCTAATGATTTTCTGGTTGGTCCTTTAAAAAATAACTACCAATTTTCTGTGAATGGTAGAATTTGGGTTTTATGGAATCCAAAGTAGTTAATGTTACTTGTCTTGGTATGTCAAATCAAATAATTTACTATCAAGTGAACTTAATAGATAGGTTGCTTCCGTTTTATGTTACCTTTGTGTATGAAAGAGATCTGTGCTCTGGCAGGAGCGTGAGTATAGGTGTCGCCTTTTGGGGAATGATCCCTGGTTGGTACTTGGTGATTTTAATGTCATCCAGAGTCCGAGTGAGAAGTTAGAGGGTAGCAATAGATGGCCTCGCTACTATCAGGAGTTCCATGAATGTTTGATTACTTCAAAACTTTCTGATTTGAAGTATTCTAGTTGCTTTTATACGTTGACTAATTGTCAGGGATGATGGTGATACTATTTGTAGGAAGCTTGACTGTGTCGTTGTTAACAATAATTGGATCTATAATTTTCCTAAATCTAAAGTGGTTTTTTGTCCTAGAGGTATCTCTGATCATTCACCCATCCTTGTCCACTCTCTTATCAAAGTTGACAAGGTGCCCGGGACATTTAAACTTTTTGATATGTGGGCCAATCATCATAAGTTTTTGCCTCTGGTTGCTAAAGTGTGAGGGCACGCCCCTTGCAGGTTGTGTTGTGTTCAGGGTTGCCAAGAAGCTGAAGCTGCTTAAGTTACAGCTTAAGGACTTGAATAAGGAACACTTTAGTAACATTTCAGGTAGACTTAATGCGGCTCAGGATTCCTTGAAGTATGCTTAGAACATGATAGCGTTGAACCCTCTCGACCCAGTGTGGCATTGGATTGAGAAGGAGAAGTTTGAACTTTTTGCTATAGTGAGTAGTGAGGAGGAGAGTTTTCTCAAGCAAAAATCTGGAATTCACTGGCTGAATGTGGGAGATAAAAATAACAAATTTTTCTTTAAGTCAGTTAATAAGAGAAGGAATTTTAATTAAATTAGTTCTCTTCTTCGGTCTGACGAAACCATCCTTGAAGACTCAGATTTGGTTAAGGCTTCGATTATTGACTATTTTTAGAGTTTGTTAGGAACTCAGGGTCTGAGTCACTATCTAGGGTTGAATGAACTGAGGAACTGGATGTCAAAATCCTTTTCAAATTTTGAGCAGAGTGAGATGGGTCGTCGTGAGATTACTGAGGACGAGATACAAACGATTTTCTTTTCTCTCAAGGATGGCAAATCCCCCGGCCCCGATGGGTATAATGCCCTTTTTTTTTATGAAGGCAAGGAATATTATAGGGGAGGAGAAGCGATTTAGGATTTTTTTAGTAATGGTCAGCTTCTCAAAGAAGTTAACCATACTTTCTTTGTCTTAATCCCCAAGGTGACTAATCTCTCGAGCCTTAATGATTACAGACCTATTTCATGTATGTAACACGATTTATAAGTGCATAGCCAAGATCATTGCTAATAGTATTAAGGTGGTGCTTGGGGACCTCATTGATCCTTCCCAGACAACCTTTGTTGCCTTGCCTCTCAGAGTATTGTAAATAATATCCTCATGTCTCAGGAGCTCATGCCGAACTATCATCAGAAGGATTTTAGGGTTCTTAGATGTGCCATGAAGGTGGATTTTATGAAGGCCTATGATTGTTTGTATTGGGATTTTCTCTTTGATGTGTTGGTTTGCCTTAGATTTCCCCCCACAGTTATTAAATGGATCAAAGCCTATGTCTCTAGCACGAGCTTTTCGATCATTATAAATGGGGAATCTGATGGTTTTTTGGGGTAGGCGCAGTATCGGGCAAGGGATTCGATGTCCCCCTACCTTTTTTATTATATGCATGGATGTTCTTGCGGGGATGTTGCAAAGGCTAGTAGTTGGTAGTCAGTTTCACTACCACTAAAAGTGCAAAAAGGATGGTATCTTCAGCTTGCTTTTGCTGATGATCTCATGCTTTTTTGTCGAGGTGGCCTTCCTTTGGTTCAGGTCTTGAAACATGGTCTTACTATCTTCCAATAATTCTCGGGATTCATTCCCAACCTAAATAAGAGCCATGCTTTTTTCTCTAGTGTTGAGCCTACTACCAAGGCTTTGATCTCTTTTTGTCTTGACTTTCTCGAGGGAAAACTCTCTATGCAATATCTTGGAGTCCCTCTGATCTCCACTTGTTTGAGGAAAGAGGACTATCAGCCTCTCCTGGACCGTATAGTGAATAAAGTTAAGCATTGGAGTTGTAATTACCTGTCGTATGCCGGTAGCGTCCAGTTCATTAGATCAGTCTAATTCTCTATCAAGGTGTATTGGGCTTCAGTTTTTATCCATCCAAAGAAAATGATTCAAGAGATGCAGAGGATTTTTTTAGCTTTCCTTTGAAGGGGGGGGCTTTGTACCACGGGGAGTCAAGGTGGCTTGGGCTGATGTATGTGTCTTGTGGAAGAGGGTGGCCTGGGTATTAAGCAGATCGAAGTGTGGAATTTTGCTGCCATTTCTAGGCACATTTGGTCCATCATATCATTCAGGTCGGATTCTCTCTAGTCATGGTGGGTTAAGTCCAAAATTCTGATAGGAAGGAGTTTTGGGGAAGTCTCTTGCCCCAGTGATTTGTAGCTGGTCCTAGTGTAAGATTCTCATGGTTAGGGATATGATTCGATCTTTTCCCCGATATATAGTTGGAGATGGCAATAGGATCTCGCTTTGGTTTGATTAGTGGTATTTTCAATTAGTCTTATCATTCTTACCCTTGTTGATAGGATCATTTCTGACTCAGGTCTGGGTAGGCGAGCGAGGGTTTCTGCTGTGATCTTGGGCTCCTCCTGGTGTTGGCATGTGTCCAATACAGTCAAGCTCATGGAGTTACGCGAGAATACCCCTAGCTCTTTTTATCATGTCCTGGATATGCCTAATAGGATCGTGTAGACGATTAGTGGTTATGGGGAGTTCTCCATTGCAAGTACGTGGGAAGCCCTTCGGCACAAGTGGCCGTTAGCTAGACGGGCTTCTTTACTGTCGTGTAAGAGGCGTGTTCCACGCCATAACTTCGTCTTATGGCTGGCCATTAGGGAAAGGTTAGTATGCAGGATATGCTTTTTGCTTTTCATGTCATTCCTAGCATGAGCTGTGTTTTCTATTGCATTCCTTTTGAGTCCCATGATCATCTATTTTTTAGTTTCCCTTTCACATATAGATTGTGGTCTATTATACAAAAGAAATGCAATTTTAACTGGTCTTTATTAAGTTGGCAGGGTATGGTTGATAGGGCTTCCTTTGAGTGGCAGAGCCATGGATTCCCGGCATCGGTCTGTCGGATAGCTTTTACAGCGTTGGTGTACTACATTTGGAGAGAGAGGAATTCTCGTTCCTTACAGAATAAGTATACTGATGTGGTTTCTTGTCCTGTAGGTCTTGTGCAGGTCATCTGGTGGAGGTGGTTCTCTTGTAGAAAATAGCCAATACACCGATTAACCGATGGTTCCAGGGTGAATGGCAGCTCCCCCACTCCATATTCACTTGGTCCCGTCATGGTTTGGTCCAGATTGATATCCAGGGGATCTATCCTCATATTGATATCCTTTTGTTAGTGCGATGCTCTTTCTACCAGGATCTCTAGACTCTCCACGTGGCTTCACCTGTTGCTTCTTGTGGTCTTTCTTTCTATATTCTTTTGCTGATCTAGCTTCGGTGGTTATGTATTACCTCTTTTCTTTTGATAACGATGTGACATGTTATCAGCCTATTTAGGTCTACTTTTTAGATCTTGCTTAGCAAGACATGTGTTTCCGTTGTTGTATTCCTTGGGTATGCCCCTTGCATAGTTTGTACATTTGTTTCATCGATTGATATATATTTTTATTTATCGAAAGAAAAAGGGTTCCTACAAACACAACAATTCGATCACAATATGGGAAAGAGTTTCAACTAAATTCCCTTCGATCAGATAGCAAGACATTCACTTACACATCACTTTCGAAAATAATCATTATATGATGCAATGTAACCAAATAAAACGATATTAATTCTGGGCAGATACAATGCCATTCAGGTAATGCGCAGATGTACACATGCATGATGTACGGTAATAACTAGCCCCTTTTCATTGATACATGAACTAGCCTGTGTTCCCTTACGAAGCAATAACCATCCTTCCTCATAACGCCTCCAGCAGTATAGGCCCCCAGGTTAACACATAAGACACAATCATAGCATCAACAAGAAATTCAATCTAACTTGTAACAAAAATAAGCATACTTATAATAACAATAAGCACTAAGATGAACTCAATTAACCAGTATCAATTAGGGTTCAATGATAGTTAGACATCTTGTATCAATTTGTCATAGAATTCAAGAGCAGCCACAAACAAATAACAATAGAGATTATAAACAGTTATCGAATTTAAGCACAACAATCCCGAATAAGAATACAAACAATTACCGAATTTGCTCAACATGTAATAATAAATGAGCATCGATAAGATTTCCAACAAACCAATTCAGGTTCAATGTTAGGGTTTTCTTGGCAATAACATGCTACTATCAATACATAATGTAGTGTTCGACAATAGCCATAAGCAAATCGAAAGAATACTTATTAGTACGAGTTGTCGAAATAAGTGTTCGGATATAATCATTACCAGGGGTTCAGATATAAACTTTTACTTGGATTCGAAGCTAAATTAGCCTAATCGGAAAGTCTTTTGCTTTAACCTAAATGGAATAATCAAATCATCAGAACACAGCCTACACCACGATATTATAAACTTAATACGGACTCATGCATACTCCCAAAATGAAACCCCCCCAACAGGGTATGTAAAATTACCAAAATGCCCCCCCCTTTCGTGTAAAATTACAAAAAAAACCCTCTCACATTTAAATTACCAAAACAACCTTCCCCGTAAGTAAAGTCACTAAAATATCCTTATGTTATGTAAATTTATTCAAAAAACCTTTAGAGGTAAAATTACAAAATAGCCCTTGGGGGTTTTAGGCACCGAAAAAATTTCAAAAATACTTTAAAACACTATGTTTAGCATCTTGAAGTCATTTTTTGGGCTAAAAAGTATTAGAATTTTTCACCCGAAAATCCCGGATGGGTGTCTAGACCGAGTGCTCAGAAGCCGGTTTTGCTAAAAATATCTATCGGCCTCAAAATAACACAAAATTTTAGATAATGAAACATCTCAGTAAAATAAAGTTTTTCAAAAAAATTTAGTTTAGAATAACTTGGTTTAGTAAGCTAAAAAATCAAAAATTCCTTTTCATCGATATCCTCACTTAGCACCCTTAATGGACACCAAAAATTTCCAAAAAGTTTCAAAGTGTACGTCTCATAAAAATAATAGGGGTTACTGTTTTGGACTTTACCAAATTTTGATCCTAACTAACCAAACCCCCACCCCTTTTAGTGACAATTTCAGTTATTATTTCGATTGCAACACAAACTAGTTCACCTTAATACATAAATTTTCCTTCTTCTTCCCTTCTCTGTCGAAGAACTTACACATACACACACACACACACTTTTCACACACAAACTCATAACTAGACATCTTTAAAAAAACTAGCCATTAGAGAGAGTGAGAGTGAGAGTGTCGGTTGGTCTTCTCCAGTGCCGATTCTTGGTTTTTGGTGTTGTTGCCTGTGCCCGCCGACTGATGACACCGCTGTAAGTCACTATTCTTGGTCGGGGTTATCATCGGTTGTTTAGCGGATAGGTTAGATGGGTTAGCCTGGGATCTGAAAAGGGAAGCAGGTTTGACCCAAAAGGACGCAGAAGGTTCGCGGTAGTTGGTCGGGATCTCTGTTTTGGACTGTTTTGGTTGTTGCAGGTGGTTTTGCCTGTGGGTCTGGTGGTGTATGGTGGTTCGCCGGTTATTGCAGGTCGAATCGCCGGTTGTGGTTCTTGCTTGTGGATTCGCAAGGGGGTCTGGTCGGTGGTGATCAGAGTTTTAGTTTTTGTCGTGTTTCACCGGTGGTTAGATTTCTGCGGTCGTCTTCTACTCCGGCGGTGCACGGCGGCCTTTCCCTCTATTCCCCCCGCCCCTTCTTGTTGCTCTTATTGCACCATCCCTAATTAGGGTTTAGCTGCCCCGGCCTAATTAGAGTTGGGAGGTTTTTTTTTCCTTAATTTTAATTTTTAATTTTTTTTGCGGTTTGTTCTATGGCGTCTTCTGATCTTACTTTGGCCGAGACTGTTCGTCGTAACGGTCGCTCTTTTGTGGTGCCTGTTGGCACCCGGGTTTCTGATGTTATGAAACGACATGCTTAGTTTGCTCATGATAATATCTCTTGTGTTCCTAATTTGGTGGCTTCTCCCTCTTTGCCAATCAAGCATCAGGAGGCTACCCCTGGCCCCTCTGGTAGTGATACTCAGGGATGTCCAGTTCTGACAAAGAGTGATGGATCTCTTTTAAAGAAAATTAATGGTTCAGACTATTCTGATGAGGAAGTAATTATTCTAGTGGAAATTAGCAGGTAACAGGATCGCTTCTTGAGCGGTTCATTGTCGGCCCACCAGTTTGGTTTTCTTATGGAGGAACTTGAGTACCGGCGACAGGTCGGTGATGAGAAATGTGTGCTGCAGGCGGAGGTGGACTCACTTCGGCAGCAGCTGGCCTCTCGTCTCATTCTCAAGATAGAGGGGGTATCGACCGGGGTGCCAAATGAGGAATGGGCAATCGGGGTGATACTCGACCCAGGGGAGAGGCAGCCTTTGATGAGGATAAGGGAGGAGGAAATAGTAGGGCAGACACTCAGCGCCTTATTGCTTCTTCACCTCATCCATCTTAGGCTGATAAGGTGAAGCCGGGACCTTCCAGTTCTAGAGGTAAGATGAAATTATCTTACTTCCCGCCGACGATTTCTGAAGGAAATGTACGAGTTTCTCCACCTAAAGTTATTCCTGAGGAGGGCATTGAGTTGTGGGATAACTGTGTTGTGGACTACTTTGTCGATAAAAAATTGTCTTATTTCACTGTTAACAACATTGCCCGTAAACTGTGGTTGCAGACGGTTGCGAAAGGTTTTAGTTAACGATAAGGGTTTTTATTTCTTTAAATTCTCTTCTGTGGATACGGTTGAAAAGATTCTGGATTCTAGTCTGTGGCATTTTGCGAACAAATTAATTGTTTTGCAACGTTGCAGACTTGGTATGAATTTATGCAAGGAACCCCTTGATATTCTACTGTTGTGGGTTAGACTCTATAACATTCCTATTGAGTACCTGATAGCTAGTGGGTTGAGTTATGTAGCGAGTTGCATTGGGAAGCCACTATATGCGGACTCGCTTACTGAAAGTTCTGAGCAGATAAGTTTTGCTAGAGTGTGTGTTGAGGTTTTTGCAACCAGGGAGCTCGTTGATGAGCTTATTATTGTGCCAAAACTGAGCACATGGCAGGAAGGGGATTCCCCTTCTGATCATATGACTGTCCGGGCAGATTATTAGTGGTGCCCTCCAGATTGCACGGTGTGCAAGTGCTTCAGACATACTACCTATTCTTGTACTCAAACTGAGAGAGATATGCCCCTTCCTCCTGCTATGTCTGTTCTAAAGCGATCTGAGACGACCCTTCCTACCTCTGTTACTGCTCTGGCGAAAGAAGCAGAGTGGACAACCGTGAAAAGTAAAGGCAAGGACAAAGTCAGTAAGGATTCTTCGTCTTCTTTATCTCTTGATCGTGTTTAGCAGAGCCGTAGTCAGTTGGAGACTAGGAACGAGCAGGAGCTTGATAGCCAGGTGTAGGTTAGTGCCCAGCATGAGGTTTGTATTCAGCCGTCTTTTTTACCAGAGCTACCTTGTCATTTTCATAATTTGCCTATTGATGATCATGCCTTGTACTCCGATTTGCATTTAGTTTCCGTCCTAATTGTGCACTTTGAGTTGGGTACTGATCCGGACTCTGATTCTGATTTCATGTCCTGCTCTCTTTCTCCTAATAACAGCATGTCTTCTCTTTCTGGCAATAAATTAATTCTTGACTCTAGTGTTAATAATAAGAAGAAGAAGTCTCCCCGTAGGAGAAACTTTACTTGACTCTTCTTATAGGTTTGTAGCATCTTTATGGTATTTTGGTATTAGACATAACGTTTTTTACTGGAATTCTTGAGGATTCAACACTAATGGTAAGCAAATGGAGGCACCACATATGATTGCTTCCTTAAGTGTTATGCTTTTTGGGATCTTGGAAACCAGAGTAGCTGCCCCTAATGCCTCGGTTATATATATCGGTAGATTTCCTGGTTGGTCCTTTATTAATAACTACCAATTTTTCGTGAATGGTAGAATTTGGGTTTTGTGGAATCCAAAGTAGTTAATGTTACTTGTCTTGGTATGTCAGATCAAATAATTTACTGTCAAGTGAAATTAATAGATAGGTTGCCTCCTTTTTTTGTTTCCTTTGTGTATGGTTTTAATGATTCTAGTGAGAGATCTGTGCTCTGGCAAGAGCTTGAGCATCAGTCTTGACCTTTTGAGAATGATCCATGGTTGGTACTTGGTGATTTTAATGCCATTCAGAGTCCGAGTGAGAAGTTAGGGGGTAATAATAGATGGCCTCGCTACTATCAGGAGTTCCATGATTTTTTGATTACATCGAAACTTTCAGATTTGAAGTATTCTGGTTGCTTTTATATGTGGACTAACTGTCAGGATGATGGTGATACTATATGTAGGAAGCTTGACCCTGTCCTTGTTAATGATACTTGGATCTCTAAATTTCCTAAATTTGAAGCGGTTTTTCGTCCTAGAGGAATATCTGATCATTCACCCATCTTTGTCCACTCTCTTGTTAAGTCTGACAAGGTGCCCAACCCGTTTAAATTTTTTGTTATGTGGGCCAATTATCATAAGTTTTTGCCTCTAGTTGCTAAAGTGTGGGGCACACCACTTGCGGGTTGTGCTATGTTCAGGGTTGTTAGGAAGCTAAAGCCGCTTAAGTTACAGCTTAAGGACTTCAATAAGGAACACTTTAGCAACATTTCAGGTAGACTTAATGAGGCCAGGGCTTCCTTAGAATATGCTCAGGACCTTTTAGCGTTAAACCCTCTTGACCATGTGTGGCGTCGGATTGAAAAAGAGAAGAGCTTTTTGCTAGAGTGAGTCTATAGGAAGAGAGTCTCTTAAAGCAAAAATCTGGGAATCACTGGCTGGATGTGGGAGATAAAAATAACAAATTTTTCCTTAAGTCAGTTAATAAGAGAAGGAATTTCAATAAAACTGGTTATATTCTTCGGACTGATGGAACCATCCTTGAAGACTCGGATTTGGTTAAGGCTTCAATTGTTGACCACTTTCAAAGTTTGCTGGGGATTCATGGTCCAGGTCACTATCTGGGTTTGAATGAGCTGAGGAACTGGATGTCAAAATTCCTTTCTGATTCTCAGTACCGTGAGATGAGTTGTGAGGTTATTGGGGATAAGATTCGAACGGTGTTTTTTTCTCTAAAGGATGTAAGTCCCCTGGTCCTAATGAGTATAATGCCCTTTTTTTAGAGGACATGGAATATTGTGGGGGAGGAGCTTGTGGAAGCGATTCAGGATTTTTTTAGTAATGGCCAGCTTCTCAAAGAAGTTAACCATACTTTCCTTGTCTTGATCCCCAAAGTGACTAATCCCTCGAGCCTTAATGATTACAGGTTTATCTCTTGTTGTAACACGATTTATAAGTGCATAGCCAAGATCATTGCTAATCGTGTTAAGGTGGTTCCTGGGGACCTCATTGATCCTTCCCAGATAGCCTTTGTTGCCTCTCGAAGTATTGCAGATAATAAATATCCTTTTGTCTCAGGAGCTCATGCAGAACTATCATCGAGAGGATTTTAGGGTTCCTAGATGTGCCATGAAGGTGGATTTAATGAAGGCCTATGATTGTTTGCATTAGGATTTTCTCTTTGATGTGTTGGTTTGCCTTAGATTTCCCCTCATGGTTATTAGATGGATTAAAGCTGTGTCTCTAGCACGAGTTTTTGGATCATCATAAATGGGGAATCTAATGGTTTTTTTCAAGGTATCAGTCAGGAGGATCTGATGTCCCCTACCTTTTTGTTATATGCATGGATGTTCTTGCGGGGATGTTGTAAAGGTTAGTAGTTGGTAGTCAGTTTCGCTACCACTGGAGGTGCCATAAAGATGGTATCTTTCAGCTCGCCTTTGCTGATGATCTGATGCTTTTTTGTCGGGGTGACCTTCTTTCGATTCAGGTCTTGAAACATGGTCTCACTATCTTTCAGCAGTTCTCGGGACTCGTTTCCAACCCTAATAAGTAGGGATGGCAACTTAAATCCGATCCGTCAGATATCCGCCCCGCTCCGCCCCGTTAAGAGCAGGTTTTTGTTAACTTTGATCAGACTACTGGGTGGGTATGGTATTTAATTTTAACCCGCATCGGGTACGGGTCGGGTATGGTATTTAGTGTAGCCCGTCCTGGTACCCACCCCGCCTGCCCTACACATAAGTTATATATCTAACCCTGATTCTCTAGTTCAATCACAGCCGTCCCTTAAGTATAAGATGTCTTAAAGAAACCCTACACCTTCATCCCCTTCATGTGCCTCACAGCAGTCCTTTTTTCTCTTCTTCTTTCAGATTCTTTCTCTTCTCCAAAAAATGGCGCTGAACCTCTTCCTTTTCTGCTTTTCTCCCCCACACCTTCATCCTTTTCATGCATTGCCTCACCACTGTCCACCATTATTTGCGCTGCCCACCTTCCACCACCTACCATCAAATCCTACCATCCATCGCCTACCATGACATAGCGACTCAGTGAACGCCATTAGAGCAAGCGCTATGAAGCACTTGCTCATACCAGTATTTGGCAAGCATGGTTTGAACAAGGAGTCCGTGCTTTTGCTCCTGCCATCCACCGCCCTTCACGGTTGCGCAAAATTAGCTAAGTTCATCTTATCACTTACTTAATTTCTGGGTCAATTTGTTTTTAGAATGGAATCATCACAAGATTCATTGTCCATCTTAATTTCGGGGTTAATTTGTATAAGCAACGCAGTAATGCAGCTTGATTATTCATAAATAAAAGTCTATAAGTCAATAATACCTAATATCAAGGTATTTACCTTATCCTACATTTAATCCCTTTGAACTTGCTATGAAGATGTTTTACTCTTTGTCAAGTTTCTGTCATTGAAATTGTCTAAAAGACTTTATATGTAATTTTTGGAGTTTGGTCCGAACTGCTCTTGCTAATGTGTCTTGTATCAGGCCTTCGCTGTTGATGGTTAATTACTAATTATGTATTCCAGCAAAAGCATCCCAGCAAGAAAAGAGGGTAGAACTTGGGGGGTTGACTTTGATTAGTTTATGCGTAGCTGCGAGATTTTGTTGAGCAGCAGAGAGCTTATTTTAAAGAGGGCAAAATCCGTTTGAACCTAAATCTGAATTGTGGTGTATTTTATTTGACCTGCAATGTAATTTGTCAATCTCTTATTTAGGATTTTGAACATTAATTTGATGTCAGTCTATTTTAATTTTGTGATATAGTTTTGTGCAATATTTGTAGTACACATTTTTTGTAATACATGTTCAAAGTGAAACAGTTTTGCCAAAGCAAAAAAAAAATGGGGCAGGGTGGGGCGAGGGCAGGTTTTGTAAATGTGCTTAGGGTTATGGTATTGAAATAACATAACCCGGTGTCGGGGCAGGGCCGGGTTAGGGTTTTACGACCACCGGGGCGGGTGTGGATTTTGTGAGATCCGTATCCGACCTGCCCCATTGCCATCCTTACTAATAAGAGCCATGCTTTTTTCTCTGGTGCTGATCCTACTACCAGGGCTTTGATCTCTTCTTGTCTTGGCTTTCTTGAGGGTGAGCTCCCTATGCGATATCTTGGAGTCCCTCGGATCTCCACTTGTTTACGAAAAGAGGACTGTTAGCCTCTCCTGGACCGTATAGTAAAGAAAGTTAAGCATTGGACTTGCAATTACCTGTCATATGCCGATAGGGTCCCGTTGATTAGATCTGTCTTAATCTCTATCTAGGTGTATTGGGCTTACGTTTTTATCCTTCCAAAAAAAATGATTCTAGAGATTGAGAGGATTTTTCGAGCTTTCCTTTGGAAGGGTACGGGGCTTTGTACCACGGGAGCCAAGGTGGCTTGGGCTGATGTATGTTGCCCTAAGGATGAGGGTGGCCTGTGTATTAAGCAGATTGAAGTGTGGAACTTTGTTGCCATTTCTAGGCACATCTGGTCCAAACATTGAGAAGTAATAAAGAATTTAAAAATAATTTACGATGAGCAATCAATAAACATATCAAATGAACAATGAATTCCAAGACGAGATAAAACAGAATTCCAAACGATCGCTATAAGGCTCAATTTAGGGTTTCATGGGCAATTTAAAAAATATCTTTTATATCAAACATAATTTCGAATCAATGTAGTTTGTAAGACTATTCTATAAGCATTTGAAAAACAGAGTAACGAAATAGGGTTCGGACAGAAAATCCTTACCTCGGTCCGAGCTAAGCAACGCTACCAAACCTCGATCAATAATCTCTGAATGAACCTAGATTGATAATTTATTTGTTAGAACATAATCTATGTCTAATATACTATAAGATAATATCCACTACCCAAACGATGCTCACTTCTAACTCCGAAATCGCTCAACCCAAAACGCGCCTCGCACGCGGCTAATCTAACCGAAATCCCTATACACTCTTTAAATGTGTAATTATACTCCAAATGCACATTAAATTATAATAAAACACTTTTAGGGTTTAAAACATTATAAAAAGTCAAAATATGAATTTTCTGATATTTTGAATATTTTTGAATTAAAATAATTTCTTTAAATGCAATAAAAACCCATAAATTCCCAAAAATTACTTCCAACTGCAAACTAAGTCCCATAGTTTTTGTAATAGCTTTAATATATATATATAAAAATTATAGAAATTGAAATCAGAATTTAAAAGACATGAAAATTATTTCTTTATTTTTTGTTTTGCTAAATTCAATGCGATACTAAAATGATAACAAATCGATTCCAAAAATCATCAAATTTATACTGAGTCTTTATTATACTATATAAACACTACTCTAATTTTCCCCAGAACATTTTCAGGGTTTAAGGACTCCAAAAGAATTTTTTCAAATCTGAAATTACAGAAAATACTAATAATTAATACGATCTCAGAAAATTATCAAATGTTTCCAAGAATTCTAATATGGTCTAACGTATCATACTGCAAATTTTCATTTGCTAATAATAAGCGTGCGTTAACATATTCACATGTCGAATTTAACGCGAACCCAAATTCCCGCTCCGTACTTCTCTTTTTCTTTCTCCTGTTTACTTTCTCTCCAAACCAAAATACACTCACCTGCTCATGGTTACTGTTCACGCAGCTTCCTGCTCCCCATTTTCATCTCATAACCACGGCTATCTCTCTCATTTTCCTTTACACACACACAGAGACGCATATATACACACTTTCCAATGCCACACTTTAAAGGTAGTAGCTAGTTCCCTTCCTCCATTCCCATACACACATGCACCCCATTTTCCTTGCTCTCACACGCACTGCCGCCTCAAACTCACACACATTTACACAGACCCACTTACCTTCCCTCACTCTCACATTACACACACTCAAACACTCTCTCACACACAAATAACACTCACATATACACGACCCAGCTGCACCCAAACACACGTATACTTTCATGCAACCTACACACACCAAAACACACACACAACTTACACCACCCACACCCAACCAATGGCTGCACTCTTCATCTCCTTTCTCTCATACCAACCCATGAGTCTACACAGTTAGTCACTTTTGCACATCCCAAACCCATTAAGTATACATAAACACTCATTACATTACACTCATGCACTAAACACACTATACTCCAACTTCCACCGCAAACACACACACACTGGAGCGCATAACACACACATACACCCCACAACAGCACTCAGCTGTCTTCTTCGCAGCTTCACCCCACGCCAAGCAAGCATACACAGCACTCACAGGGACTGCCTTAACGGCAGTCCTTCATCCCCCTTGCAAGACCCACATCACACACTCTTATACACAACAGCCCACACACTAATGAACACATTTTCCATTTCTTTACACTCCCTCACAGGCCCTCACTCACAGCACACACAAAAACAGGTTACACACAACTCACGCACCCACACATTTTCTCTTCCTCTCACTCTGTTGGATGCACTCCAACACGCATTTATCCAGCCATGGCAGTACCTTTATCTTCCCCATTTTACACCTCTATATGCACACCAAGGTACTACAAACACGTCACTACCGCTGCCATTACGGCAGTCTGCATTCCCTTCGGCATGTACCCCAAAAAAAACTCTCCATACTCCCACACAAAAACAGCACAGCAACAGCCCCTCAATCACACTGAACACATAATTTCATGCACAAACACTCCCTCATTCATACTCTTCGGCAGCCATATTCACACACATGCACAATTGTATATGGGGCGTTTTGGCAGCCCCTTCTCCTTCTCATGCACACCAACCCACACACATATATATCCTGCTGTCACGGCAGCCTCACGATGCTCATGGTATCTCAAATGTTTACACACACCACACACTCAAACACACTCTCAAGCCCACAAATCTACATAAATCCCAGAATATACAAAACCAACACAGACACTCTCCCTACACTCACAGTTTCTCACTCATACGGCACATACACCTTTCACCATTATGTACTCCAATAGACCAACACAAATAAACACCAAAACCCAGCTCTCAAACGCACTCACACATTTACACACAAACCACACGCACAAACTTAATGTCCATGGACTGTTTTGCAGGCCTTCTCCTCCCTTCATTACACAACTATAAACCCACACAAACACTCACACAAACCCAGAAATTAAATCCCCATGGCAGCCTCTCTATGGCTGTCCTCGCTCTCTCTTTCTAAAAAAACCCACATATACAAGATGAAAACAATCCCCTTCCATGGCCAACACCTAGCCTATACACACGAGCACAGGGCTGAATTTTCAGCCTTTCCCTTTGGCCATGCATACAGAAAACCCACACGATCTTACGGTTCTCTCACGCATCACCGCGTCACTCCCGAAAACCCACAGCAAACTTATTCTCACGGCCATACACCCACACCCAAATCCCTTCACCCACAAATCACAGAGTAACTAGAGGGAAAATAACGGTTAGAGACTTACCGAAAATTGTCGCTACAATTGCCAGATTCCGACAAACAGCAGCTCTTCTTCTTCTCTTTCTCTCCTTTTCCTTCTCTCTTTCTGCCAAATTCTAAAGAACAAGATGGGCACGGCTGCTCTCTAGTATGTGGGTTATATATATAAAACCCTAAAAGCATAATTACCAAAACCCTCCTTAAGATTTCGTTAGTCATTCTAATTTTTTTACCCAAACTTTCTACTATTACGAAATGGCCCAAATTATTATTGACTATAATGTATGTGTACGGAAAATTCTTAACGGGTTGTTACCTAACCCCGATTCACTAATAGCCGCTAAAAATAGTTTAACAGAAATATGAATGCTAACCAAATTTTCGTCGCTAAAAGTTGTTAAATAAAATATCAACGCTAAGTAAAAATATATTCACCGCCAATAATTTTAAATAAATCCGTAAAAGTATCGGGGTGTTACAGTTCAGGTAGGAGATCTATACCTCTACTTGATTGTGCACATATTTATGTTTGTTATACTACTTAAAATTAATATATGGTTATGTAGTATTACTTTTTAAGTATGAATCATATGATATTTGTATTCAGTTGCTTGTTAATTAATTATATGATTAATTACATGGATTATATGTAATATGTATGCTAAGCTTGATTAATGGACAATTATGTATATCCAACTTAATTATGAGTTGAAAGTAGTTATTTTAATAAGACAATTTGTATGTAATTAGTCGGTGATAAGTTAATGGCTTATATGCATTGTTTTATGCTTTGTATGATTAATGGACAATTATGCGTATCGTGCTTAACTATAGGCCTAGAGTAATTATTGATATGACCTATTGCATTTAACGTTTGGATGCTAATTATGTAAATTATTCTATGGATTTAAGTTTATAATTATGACTTGCATGCTAATTAATTGCTTGGTTGCTAGTTACATGGGTGCTTATAGGAGTCGAAGGCATTTGAAATATGTTCAATGTACCTCGTATGCTTATTTTCGTATTTAGAAAATATGATTTTAATAGGATCACATGCTATCTATAAACGGTTTGTACATGTTAAATATGTTTTGTCACGAAATATGATTATTTGGATTCGTTTGATTTGAAATGATAATTATGTATGCATACGAGTTTGTGAGTAAGTGCCCGGAAGTAGCGTCGGGGGATGAAAGCCGGCAAATTGGGTTATATGATAACGGGATATATGTTGAGTTTACTCAGCAAGTCGATCTCCCAGGGGTATACGTTGCATGTGACGTGTACTGACACCCCTATGGGGTTTATGTTGGTGGCATTGTGAGGTTTAGGCTTTAATCAGTTACAGGCTCGATTTGATCATCTTAGTCTGTAAATGATTGGTCTAACACCTCATAAAGGGAAGGATGGTAGGTGAGAGAGTATGTGATACGTGGTTATTGATGGCTGGGAAACAATGGCTATGCCTGGTATATCCCACATCGGTATTATGATTTATGATATGATTTGTCTCACTCACCATATGATCATATGCCATGCAAAAGTGCATGCTATACTTACGACTCCACACAACACATAATTATGATTGTAATATTGGTTGCTTAGATCAAACATCCATGCTCAGCTGATGTGGGACAATTAAGAGTGAATGGTTGATCAATGAATTATTGTTTACCATGTTTACTCTAGATATGTTCAGGATTTGCTATAGAAGTAGATATGTTAATCGCATATTCCTATTGTGTTGTGATATAATAAGGCACGTGCTATGCACTCGCTCACGACGTGATTGTATACTTTGTGTGAATAGGTATAGATATCCTGCTGAGTTAGTGAAACTCACTCTTTTTCCTATCCACACCTTTCAGTATGGGCAGTTGACAGGTTCTTGGTAGAGGATCATTATTTGGATATTAGTGATGCTTCCAATAGATTGGTTATGATGCATATTTGATTTGATACTTATTTGAATTGTATAAGTTTGTCTAGAAAAAGGTATTTGGCCATATTATTTAAGTATGAAATACTACCGATTAAGAAGTATACTTTAAGCAAGACATTTGGATTCATCGCTTCTGCATATGTTTAAAGATTAATAGTAATGATCTGCTTACTTTGAGGTTGACTCGCTAATGATGGGTTTCGTCGGTCTGGCCCATTTCTGGACATGACAACTGCGGTGTCTGAGCTGAGTTATTGTTTTACCCGGAATTTTTTTTTTCCATGAGAAATTAGTATTTTGAATAAATAAGTTTGTGGTCTTTTCTTAAAATTAAGAAAATGGTTTCGGATCATTTCTGAAGTTTTCATTCGAATCGAATTAAAACTTTTAATTCGAATGAAAACTCATTTTCGGTCGAATGAAAAGATTTTTTTTGTGCGTATTGAGCTATACTGAAGTTTTCGGTTGAATTAAAAGTTTTAATTCGATCGAAAACTCATTTTCAGTCGAATGCAAAAAAAAAGTTTTAATTAGAATTAAAAGTTTTAATTCGACAAAAAACTCATTTTTCGGTTGAATTAAAAGTTTTAATTCGACCAAAAACTCATTTTCTGTATAATTGAAAAATAAAATAAAATTTTGAACTGTTTACATCTCTGTTGGAAAGTTTGGAAGTTCTAGAATGGAGCTTAAGGAGTGTATTTCTCAAAAGCTTGGCTAAGGTAAGGGTTTATTTTCAAAATTCAAATCAGCGATGGACCAATCGCTCATGTAAGTCCTTAGTTTTTTTTTTTTTTTGAAATCTGAATTTCTTCGAATTGAGTTAAGTGATTATTCTTCTCCTTTTGCATAGAACTTTGTTATGAATAAATTGTTCTCAATGCCATGACTTGTGAAATTCAATTTGCGTCAAATTCATCATATCTTAGAATTTGCGATGTTGATATCATTCGTTTTAGAGATTGTCATTATTTTATAAACTCCGTATATTGTTTGACATGTCTGATATTGGTTGTGTTGAATTGAAATCTTTATTTTGATAACTTTATGAGCCATGTCACAGTATATGTGAATTATGTCTGACTTACCCACGTGGATTGAAACATGCCGCTAAGGGGAGTTGACCTAGAGATCGCGATCTTATTTTCTGAACCGGTCTCATATGTCAGTATTGACGTATGTGACCACTTTCTAAATGACTCTCTAGTGTCTGTATCCGTACTCAGTTACTTTTTGACATTCGAAATCTAGTTTGATGTCCGTTCTATTTGAACTTTATGCTTCCGAAATTTTGTTTCACATACATTTTTGTTTCCGTTTGATTGGTCCTTGAGCGACCTTACTAGGCATTTGGCTCATCCCCTTATTGTTTCTCCTTTCAGGTGATCAGTAGGTGGGACTTTCAGATCGAATGGCTAGCTGAGTGATCAAGAGTTAGCTAGCTTTGTTTCAGAGTTAGTACTGATATTTTGAGCAAAATGTTGAGACAGGTTGTCATCATTTAGGTTTTATTTTGGAGAAACTCTGTGTCGGAGAATTTGAATTGTACAAAGGCTTGGGACCACTGTGTTAGATATTGATGTATTTTTTAGAATTATTAGTGTGTGCTCTGATTTACCATTTTGGAGTCTTCTGGTAATAATAGGAATCGATCTGATATTTGTTTATCTGGCATTAACACACAGGAAATAAATCTGGGGCGTTACAGTTACTTTGACACATTCCCGAATCAAATCAACTTTTTGAGTAGTCAAGTGTACTAACTCTGGTCCCAACAACCTCTTCTCTCCTGCCTCATCCCAGCATAATGGAGTCTTGCACCTCCGTCCATACAATGCCTCAAATGGTGCTGTCCCGCACCAAGAAGCAGGACGCGACAACACATATCAATTTTTAGACCTAATAAGCTTAATTAGTACTAGTTAACCTAAATTTGTAACTAAGTAATCACAATTAGCTTAATCAGGATTAGGGCAAACTAATCAAGCTTAGTCGCTAACTAATCACGATTAATCTTAACTAATCCAGATTAGCATAATCACGATGACGGCTTAACTAATCATGCTTAGGGTAACTAATCATACTTAAGACCAACTAATAAAGATTAAGACTAAGCTAATCCACCTACTTGAGGTGCTTCAATGCCAACACAAGTATACAACTTGTTCTACATAAATAGGTTAGGAAGACCACTCATATAATGCATAAGATCTTCAATTAAGAAAGGTATCAGCTACATGCATAATAGCAAGCATGAAATGAAGTTTTTAGCTAGGTTAAACTAAGAACCTCACACCTACCCCTCCTTAAATGAATTTAGTCCCTAAATTCATACGTCACTAAAGATGGGGATACTTCTCTCTAATTTCGGCCTCTCTCTCTCTCTCTCTCTCTCTCTCTCTCTCTCTCTCCTTCTCCCATGTGGATTTTTCAATTCCATGGTGTTCCCATAACACCTTAACAAGTGGTATGTTCCTATTCCCTAGTGCTTGTTCCTTTCGGTCCAAAATCTAAAATTTTGCTTGACATAAGATAAGTCATTCTAAATCCGAATCGGTTCATGATGCATACATGTGAAGGATCAGGCTCTTACTTCCTCAACATAGATACGTGGAAAACATCATGTATACTAGCTAGTGATGGTGGCAATTCAAGTCGATATGCTACTGCACCAATCCGTTCCAAAATCTCAAAGGGACCAATGTAGCGCGGTGCCAATTTTCCTTTCTTCCCAAACCTAGTAGCCCCTTTAAAGGTGAAACACGTAAAATACATGATCTCCTATAGCAAATTCTAAATCTCTTCTTCTGTTATCTGCATAACTTTTCCGCCTACTCCTAGCTATTAACAAAATATTTAAGGATCACCTTGATTGTTTTTGTGGTTTCTTGCACCAATTCTGGTCCTAATAACTATTTTTCACCAACTTCATCCTAACAAATTGGAGATATGCACTTTCTGCCATAAAGAGCTTGAAATGGTGCCATTTCAGTGCTAGAATGGTAGCTGTTATTTTAAGAAAACTCCACAAGTGCCAAGTGATCATCGCAGTTACCTTTCAATTCCATAGCACATGCTCATAACATATCCTCCAAGGTCTGAATTGTCCTTTTGCTTTGACCATCTGTTTGTGGATGGAAAGATGTGCTAAAAGCAAGTTTAGTTCCCATCAAATCTTGAAAAGCCTTCCAAAACCTCGAAATAAAATGAGGATCTCAATCTGAAACAATGCTTACCGGTACTCCATGGAATCTAACGATCTCTTTTATATACCTACGTGCCAACTTCTATAAGGTTTACGTCACACTTTTAACAAGAAAGTGAGCAGATTTAGTAAGTCTATCAACAATCACCCAAATAGCAGCATGTCCATTTCGAGTTCGAGATAAACCTGATACAAAGTTCATGGTAATATGCTCCCATTTCCACTCGAGTATGGATAACGGTTAAAGTAACCCAGCTGGTTTGAGATGTTCCAACTTAACTTGTTGTCATGTAAGACACTTTGCAACAAACTCAGCCACAACTCCCTTCATGTTACTCCACCAATAACTAGACTTCAGATCCTTATACATCTTAGTACTTCCAGGGCGGATAGAATACTTGGACCGATGTGCTTCTTCCATTATCTCTCGTCTCAAATTAGCATCATTCGGAACACACATTCTCTTACCAATTTGAAGAAAACCACCCTTACGCAGCATAAAATATAATTTGGAACTCAAATCTTTTAAAATAGCTTGTACTTTTGGATCTAGTGCTTGTGCTTCTCTAATCCTTCCTATCAAAATATGCTGCACCCTAATATTAGCAAAGACAATACATGTCTTCAGTAGTCGAGGTTGCCAAATGCATGCATCTTCTAACAATTTCCATTCTTTTATCATCAAGTGTGCAACCATAGCTTACCCACTCATTGCACCGGCAACCACGTTAGCTCTGCCCGGATGATATTGGATGGTGCAATTATAATCATTGAGAATTTCCATCCATCTACTCTGCCTCATATTAAGCTCTTTCTGTGAAAATAAATACCTCAAGCTTTTATGGTCCGTGTACACTTCAAATGGTGCCCCATACAAATAATGTTGCCATTTATGCAGAGCAAATACGATTGCTGCCAATTCGGAATCATGTGTAGGATAGTTTTGCTCATAGGATTTTAGCTTCCTCAAAGCGTATGATATTACCTTTCCCCGCTGCATTAGAACACAACCCAAACCAACATGTCAAGCATCACTATAGATTATAAGATAATCGTTACCTTCGGTAGGGTTAGAATAGGGGCTGAAATCAATCGTTGCTTCGATTCTTAGAAACTAGCCTCACACTTGGCATCCTAAACAAACTTCACTAATTTTTGAGTAAGCTTTGTTAATGGACTTGAAATCATTAAGAAATTTTGCACAAATCTCCGGTAATACCCTGTCAGTCCCAAAAAGCTACGAACTTCTTTTACAGTAGTTGGTCTTTGCCAATTTATAACTCCTTCAATCTTTACCGGATCTACGGATACGCCAACACTAGATACATATGTCCCACAAATGTAACTTGCTCGAGCTAAAATTCACATTTGCTGAACTTTGCGTACAATTTCTTTTCACGTAAAACTTGCAACATTACCTGGAGATGGTATTCATGCTATTCACGGTCCTTGGAGTAGACACGAATTTCATCAATAAAGACTACAACAAAGGAATCCAAGTATGGCTTAAAAACACAATTCATCATGCCCATGAAGGCTGCTGGAGCGTTAGTAACACCAAACGGCATAACAAAGAGCTCATAATGACCATAACGTTTTCTGAAAGCTAATTTGGGTACATCTTCTTTTTGGACTTTCAATTGATGATATCCTGATCTCAAATCAAGCTTATAAAATACTGTTGCACCCTGTAATTGATCAAACAAGTCATCAATGTGCGGAAGTGGATATTTGTTCCTCACAGTCACATGATTGAATTGCTTGTAATCAATGCACAATCTTAACGAACCGTCTTTCTTTTTAACGAACAATATGGAAGCACCCCAAGGCCACTTGGTTAAATAAGGCCTTTATCTTGTAGTTCTTGCAACTGAACCTTCAACTCTTTCAACTCTGTTGGGGCCATTCTGTATGGAGCTTTAAAAACCGGACTTGTTCCTAGCAATAACTCAATTATAAATTCAAATTCTTGATCAGGGGTTAGAGCTTTTATATCATCAGGGAACACATCACTAAACTCACAAACAACTGTAATATCTTCAATTTTCTGCAATCAAATGCAAACAAATATATAGATGAACCAAAATTGACGAAGCATAAATCTTTAGATTCCGAAAGATACCTTTCCCATAACAAAACGACGATAGAATCCCTTTCACAACAAACTTGATCAAAAATCAATAATTTTCCAGATTTAAAGATGGAAACCCATGCCAAAACAATAGGTAGAATCCCTTACAAAACAAGATTAATCAACTCCAACAACTCTTTTTCAGATTTAAAGAAGCAACACATACCAAAGCAAAAACGTTACAAACCCTTACCACATCAAGAATGTTTAAACCCTTACCTCAAACAAGCTTTCAAACAAAAGAAAACTTCAAAGCACCACTCTAGCGCTAAAAGAACTTTCCAAGCCTTCTATTCTCTCTATCTCCTCCGCAAAGGAACAAGGAACCAAGAACGAAAGGGCCAAAAGAAAACAAAGAGGCTATTTATATGAAGGTGAAAAATTACACTATTAATTCAAAGTAATACAAGTTTAATTCGCCTCAATCCTTTAGTCGTTTCTTCTCTCGATTAAAACACTTTTCATTCTACCGAAACACCTTTTAACTCGACCAAAAACACTTTTAATGAAAATACTTTTAATTCAACCTAAAACAATTTTGAGTTGACCGAAAATAGTTTTGAGTCGAATGAAAGTACTATTCATTTGACTAAAAGTTATTGTTCATCGACTAAAAACTTTAGAAACCTTTTTCTTTTTTTTTGTGACACATGAAAGAAGATTTTGGGGTATTACACAACTCAAGAATATTGATAATGCACGCTATTAGAATTTAATCACATTAAGCAGTTCTACATGTGCACATAACACATATTACATGTTCACAACTAGTTGAGCATTACAAGAGTTTACCATTCCCGAATTCAGTCCCATCAATAGACCACCCTTATGTCACCACACCTGGGATATAAGATCACAATCTTTGCCTCGGCCAAAGGCAAAGTAGTAAAAAACAATTGAATATCGATACTGCCTCGGATAGCAGTTGGAGATACAACTATTCGGCTCATACAGTGCACTACTACTCAAACACAATAAAATCAACCCCCAATCATCTGAATGGGGTAACATAATAATCATCAACAATATATCAACCATCCCTTACAATGAAAGGATGTAACATACTCATGTGCAAGCAAACAGATCATTTTATACACGTAATTGTTGTAATCTTCATTTATTTGCACCATAAAAACCTAGCTCTCAGATATTTAGTCACTTTCATCATATAACATCATCTTCATAACATCTCGAACATGAAATATAATCATTTATATTTAGCAACTTAGCTTCAATATAACTTAACAAACATGTCCAAAACCATGACTAACCATGTCTAGTTTGACATAATTCCATAATTCACACTTACCGTAACCTATTTCACGTCTTCCATAATCTCACTATGTTAAACATGAATAAATTCACTTATTAACAAATCTCTAACAGGTATTCAAAAGTTTGATAAAGAATTCATACTGAAAGAATTACGCTAACATAACATATATCCATATTTATGCTTTAAAAGCCCATCAAAAAGCTTTAACTATCTTACCTTAAAGAAGAGATGAAAGAACCAAATTTTGAGATTTGAACACCTGCAAAATACTCCTCAAAACACTGTTTGAAACTCATAGAAACTTTTCAAATCAACTGCTCAAGGTCCCCTTTCAAAAACAAGCCCTAATTCTAGATTTTGTGAGGTTTTTGGTTGCTTTTCTTGCACTTTTCTCTCAAAAACGAGGTAAGAGAAGTTAAGCATGTCAATTAGGTCTTTTAAATCAAATTAAAAACAAGTAAGAGGTGTCAAGTCGAGGTGAAGAGGTGGAAAAGTCAAGCACACGAGGCTTTAAGCATGGCAAGATACAGTTGTGCCATTTAGCAAGCACGACAAAGCGCAAAGCATAAGGTGGCAAGACAGAATTGTCCCAACCTAGCAAGCACGACAAGGCTCGAAGCACGAGGTGGTAAGACACGGTTGTGTCACCTAGCAAGCACGACAGGGCTCAAAGAACGAGGTGGCATGACAAGGCTCAAGCATGGCGAGCCTGGAACCATGATCTGTCAGGATAATATGTTGACAAGTCATAAGCACGAGGTGGCACAATTCTTTCAAAAAGCAAAACAATTCACTGGTAGTCAAGTCAACAACCTGTTACTTCCAGCTGAAGGTTTCACCATTTTTCATTTCCAACTCTTCTAAAAAATACTTTTGGTCATTCCAAGTGATCATTTAAAGTGTCTAAACATCAAATACTCTTTTTCATTTCTAGCACTTCGTTCACCTTCTTTGAAAATTTACTCAATTTAAGGTGTTTAACATTTAAATATACATTCAAATATGTTATCATGCATAGTTCATCATAACCATTTTCACATAAAATGATTTATCTAATCATACTTAAATATGTAATCAAAGCATATAGAATGTTGGGCTCTCACACCCTTCACTCCTCAAAAGAATTTGGTCCCCAAATTCATAACTTGAACTTACCAAATAGGTGTGGATAATCTCTTAGCATATCCTCCTCTTTTTACCACGTGGCTTCTTCCACTTCATGATTTTGCCGCAAAACTTTAACCAATGGAATGCTTTTATTCCTCAAAACTTTCACATCAAAAGCTAAAATCTGCACCGCCAACTCCTCATATGACAAATCATATTGGACTGATATCAGCTCAGGGCTTATAACATGAGATGGGTCAGGGTTATACTTTTGTAACATAGAAACATGAAACACATCATGTACTCCTTCCAAAGATACAGGTAAGGCAATATGCCAAATTCCCAATACAATCTAATATTTCATAAGGGCCAATACATCTCGGTGACAACTTGCCTTTCTTATGAAATTGCTTTATTCCTTCGAATGGTGACACATTAAGAAATACAAGATTTCCCACTAAAAATTTGATGCCAGGGAAAGTGGGTTCGTACCTATGTGGAGGTGCCACAAAGGTTGCAGTCCGAGTCAGCTTCCAAGTGTACAAAATGAGAAACAGCAAGGACGAAGTAAGGGCTGAGAGCAAGGCTTCCCAGACAGGCCTTGAGGAGTGGCAGTGCTGCAGAGATGAGGCCGTGATGAACAGGGCCAATAGTCGACAGTCCAAGTCAGGGTCCGAGTCGAGGTCCAATGTTACAGTCCAAAGTTATGTTTCTCTCACTAGAATCCAAGAGCTCCCAAATTCTAGAGTGAGAAAGTGATTTTGTAAGAATGAGTTAAAAGTCATCTTTTGAGTTGTAAAGTTCACTATTTATAGGAAACAGTGTGCTTATTATGTCATAAATGCCACATGTCATCCCCTGGGAGTGACACGTCACCAGGGGTCCCAAAATATCGGTTCTCCGATGGACTTCCGGTTCCCAAATTCGCGTTGCCTGCCTCGTACAGCGTCGCTCTACCTGTCTGAGAAGACTGACCACACTATGACGACATGATCAGAGTAAGCCCGTTACTCCAGCCACCAATCCAAGCCCTTACTGAATCCCACGAAAGTGCGTCAAGAGACGCACGGAGAACCTGACTGTGGTGAGGGTTGCCCATGTAGCCAACTATCAGGCAGACTAGGCACCATGCCCTCTAAGGACTTGCTCCCATCCCGGAGTGACCCGAGGGTCATTGCCCTGGTGGTGTCGACGATTAATGGTAACATGAGTGGACATGCTCGTAGCTTAGTACTCAGGGTTCATCCGTGGCGAGGGGTCCTCGTACCAGAGCCCCCCGCGGCTGTGACGGCGATGGCTTTAAGGTTGTGAGCCCATCCCGTACTTGATTGTGCCGGCGATGGCTTTAAGATTGTGAGCCCATCCCGCAGTTGATTGTGGCGCATGGGCGCGGTGACTACCATCGCAAGACAATACCTGGTGCCATGGGCACATGTCATGGGAGTGGCGTATGGGCGCGGCGATGAACATTACAGAGCATATACTTGGTGCCGGGGCACGTGTTATGAAAGTGGTGCAGTGATAAACATCGCGAAGCAATACTTGGTGCCGGGGCACACGTCATGAGAGTGGTGTATGGGCGCGGCGACGAACATCGCGAAGCATATACTTGGTGCGGGGGCATATGTCATAAGAATGGCGCATAGGCGCGCGTCGGGTGTCTTGAAGATGGGGTTTGAGCTGAGTGTACCTGTCATAACAAGATGATGAATGCAACATGTAGTAATGATAAAGTTGGAAGTGATGGTACGCGGTCGTCAGTGACGGGTCATTCGATGGTAGTGCACCACTTTGGGCGACGGGCATTGCGGGAGCGGTGCGCGGTAGCCGACGACGGACGTCGCGAGATTGATGTACGATGGACACTGCGAGGTTGATACACGATGGACGTCGTGAGGTTGATGCACGACGGAGGTCGTGAAGTTCATGCACGACGGACGTCGCGAGGTTGGTGAATGAACATTTGTAAACATCGCGGAGGTCGCGATGTTCATGCATGACAGACGTCGCGAGGTTGGTGGATGAACATTTGTAAACATCGCGGAGGTCGCGATGTTCATGCATGACGGACGTCGCGAGGTTGGTGGATGAACATTTGTAAACATCGCGGAGGTGCAAAGATTTGAAAAAACAAGTGCACACGGGATGGGAGGCCATAGGCCAAGGATTGAGGGAAGGCCAAGGCCACCACCCCTGGGGAGGCCGAGGCTGACCCCTTGGGAAGGCCTAGGTTGAGGCCAACCCCTTGGGAAGGCCGAGACCGACCCTAGGGGGTGGCCAAGGCCAATGGCCAACTCCCGTGAAGGGAGGCCAAGGCCACTCCCCATTTGGGTGAACTTTGGGCACACCGACGGAAGGTGTTTTGATGGGCAATGACAAATCCAAAAGTTGCATTATGACGAGCGTGTCGACGAGCGTGTCGACGTGAATGTATCTACATGACGATCAAGATGTCAAAATTACGTATGAAGCGTACAAAGCAGAAAAAGTGCAAAAAGGAGTATGCGCGAAGGGGGGAACCACCGGGGGAAAGTAGCCAAGGCCAACCCCTCTCAGAGGCCGAGGCCGAGGCCGACCCCCTAGGCCTGGGGAAGGTCGAGGCCGACCCCCTGGGGTTGGCCAAGGCCAAATGGTCTTCTATTTTTGGAGCCTAAGGCCACTTCCTCTTTTGGCGAACTTTGGGCGCGCCGACAGTATGTGTTTTGATGAGCGATGACAAGTCCGAAAGTTGTGTCGTGACGAGCGTGTTGCCAAGAATCGTGCCCACATGACGAACAAAGTGCCAAAGTCACATAAAGAGCATACGGGGTGAACAAAGTACAAAAGGAACTTTACGCAAAAAGTGAAGAACCGGGGGGGGAAGGTCAAGGCCAAACCCCCATGGGAGGCCGAGGCCAACCCCATGGCCTTGGGGGAGGCCGAGGCCAACCCCATGGGGTTGGCCAAGGCCTTTGCCCCTTGACCCCGTCGCTCCGGTTGCGCCGTCGGTCGAAGTTTTTGGTGAAAAGGTGTTTGGGTGGTTTTGGTGCGACGGTCGTGCTACCGTGGGTCAAGCTATTGCGAAATAAGTTGTCTAAGTTACGCACAAGGCGCGCGCGGAGTGAAAGATGCTGGCGCGGAACGAAAAATGTACGTGGCTTGAGCGTGTGCGCGCTGACTGGTTCGATGCGTTGGAAGTTTGACCGTTGAATCTATCCACGCATTTGCGAGAAGCGGGACCCCTAGTGGGCCCTTGGGTGCGACTAGAATGGGTTGGGAACATAAGCCCCCTGCGTGTGATGTGCGCGGAGGGGCAACCCGAGCGGGCACCGCACGCATAAACGTCGATCTTCGAAAAAAGTGTCGTTCTCGAATCTTGAGGAACGGGCGCGATAGTAACGAAAGACATGGTGGAGCGGAAGCTTCCTTGAATATATTTTTTTGTGAAGAAAAGACTTTAGCGCGAATAAAGTAATAGCAGTATCGAGCGACGAAAAATGGGGTATGCATCCATTAGTGTTGGCGTGAAAAGAAAGGTAGCCGAAAAAAAAAGAATTTATCCGGAAGTGGGTTTCCGCGAAAAAATATATTAGTGATAAAATTAATTATGTAAAAGTTGGAGCGTTAATCCGGACGAAGATAGCGCAAAAAAACTTAAGCTAGCGCGAGAATGTGTAGCGGTTTGAAAAAAAAGAGTTGTTGGGAGTTTTGGGGGGAAAATTTGAGGTTGAATTTTGAATGAAAAAGGAGGGGGGAAGTTTTGGGGGGAAAGTGCAAGACTTGTTGGAGAAGAAGGGGGAAGTGGGGAAGTCTTGCATTTTCAAGACTTTAGAGAAAGAGAGGGAGATTTACACTTAGAAGAAAAGGGGAGAAGAGAAGGAAGAGAAGAAGAAGAAGAAGAAAGCTTGAAGACCACATGAGGTTGAGGACTTCACAAGAGGCCAAGAGGATGCAAGGAGGTAAGAGAAGAGAAGGAAATGGGGGAAGGGGTGGCCAAGGGCCAACCGCGGGTGGCCGAGGACGACCAAGGCCATGAGGCCGAGGCTGACCGTGGCCATCCGGCCGAGGCCGAGGTGGGGGAAGGGGTAGAGAGAGTGGGGAGGGGATGGGGGAGGAAGGAAGGGGGGAGGAAAGAAGAGAGGAAGGAAGGGGAAGGGAAGAGGGAAGATGAAAATAAAAGAGGGGAAGGGGAGGGGCAGCCTCGGCTGAGGCCGAGGGTGGTGTTGGCGCGGGCGGGGAAGGAGGGAGGGGAAGGGGAGAGGGGGAAGGAGGAAAAATAAAAGGGAAGGAGAAAGAGGGAGAGCAAGAGGGAAGAGGGGAGAGGGAAGAAAGAAGGAAAAAGAGGGGGCGGCCGAGGCCGAGGCCATTCGGGTGCATGGTGCTGGCGTGCTCGAAGCGAGGGAAGATGTCGGAGGATTGCGAAAAAAGACGAGGAAGAAGCAGAGTGCACGACGTCGCGGTGGAGCGAGCGGGCGATCGAGGACGTCGCATGGTGACATGTTTGAGGACGATGAGGCCGGGTCGGTGGAGATGTCGGGGGTGCCGCTAAGTTTTGATAGTGGAGCGGGGAGCTTTGATCCAGTACCAAGTCAAAGCAATGTGTTGTTGACAGCGAAGGGAGCAGTGCCCGGTTGCCCGCCGAAGGAGCTATGGGAGGAGCTGAGTCAACGAGTGGCTGCGGATGTGTTTCTAGGGGGTGGAGTGCTTCGTCGATGGCAGTGAGTCCGATGGTTCCCTCTTCATATGTCCGTGCACCGAGTGGGGAGGTTGCCCCTGTGATGTCGCCGAGGTATGTGCCGGGTTTGTTGGCGAAGCGACGAGATATACCATGGTCGTCGGTGATGTTCAAGGGCCACAACACTATGCCAGTGGGGTGGAACTTTTGGTGCATGTACATGCTAGAGCGTTCGTCTTGGCCTGGAGAGGTTGGAGGCATTGGGATTGGTGGCTGCGATAGAGGCGACGTTCAAGGTGATTGATCCGGTCAAAGATCTTAAGGGCTTGACATTGTTGCTTTCGAGGTGGGGCTCGCATACTCATACATTTATCACGGAGTTTGGGGAGATTGGGTCGACACTTCTAGACGTGATGATGTTGACCGGGTTGCCGGTGCATGGGACAGAGGATGCTTGTGCATTGCAGTTGACGGCGTCAGAACGGTTGACTGTGAAGGGGCTGCAGGGGATTATGAGTGAGATAAAGAGCCATCGTAAGGGGACGTATAGCGGGTGGATCAAACACTTTTATGGTACGGCGACCGCACTACCTGGGCAAAAATCGGTATCGGAGAGCAGCTTTCGCATGGGTCCTTACTACAAGGACGAGAGATATGAGCTGGCGGGTTTCCTTGCCATGTTCTTGTTGAGGTACGCGTTTCTATTGTCTTTGTTTCAGCATCTCTTACATGTTGTGCTTCAATTACTCTTGTATGCGTTGTAGCCGAGTCTTATACTTAGCGAAAAAAATTTATGCTTTAAAAAAAGTTGACGTAGTCATATTGCCATGCCTTGCATTTTATTATTTAACAGGGTTGGGTAGTCGTAATAGATGTTGTATGTTCTATAACTGTAGGTTTGTATTGGAGGATACGCCGGAGGATGGAGTTTCCCCGAGGGTATTCAAATTGGCCGTCCAGATGGCTGGGGGCGGTCGCGTTGGGCTGGCCCCTATTTACTTAGGCACGTTGTACTCGCATCTGGATCAGTTTTCCAATGACGTGCAGAGGTCATATGGACGCTATCAGGTGGTGACATACATAGATTGGATGTTTTTACAGCGGTATCTGTTTGAGATCTATGTGGATTACCGGCCTATGGGGTTTCCTCTAGTACATCCGTAGCCGAGGAGGACTATAGTGACGCAGCCAGGCAGGTCGAGTGAGGTGTCAGCCTGGTACGCGGGTGGCCACGTATATGCCTGGGCGGGAGGGAAGAAGCCCGAGCGTGAGTTGGCGGACGTATTTGACGATCGAGATGAGTGCATTCTTCGTCCATTTACCGACATGCATAGCTCGTACGGTATTCCTCCATGGATTGGTCTGGAAGACAGTATTGTGCGACTGCAGAGTCGAGATGAGTTGACAGACATGGCAGTGGCCTTGCTAGTGGCCTATTTTCCGGGGTGGCTTCCTGTATTGACTGATGACGGCGGGAAGCCGGCTATTAGCCGGTATTACATGGCGAGGTATAACCCCGACTGCCTATCCATGAGCTTTGGTTATGATTTGGAGCCCCCATGTGGCTATGCTAGGCCTTTGGTTACCATTTTCACATAAAGTGATTTATCTAATAATACTTAAATATGTAATCAAAGCATATAGAATGTTGGGCTCTCACACCCTTCACTCCTCAAAAGAATTTGGTCCCCAAAATCATAACTTGAACTTACCAAATAGGTGCGGATAATCTCTTCGCATATCCTCCTCTTTTTACCATGTGGCCTCTTCCACTTCATGATTTTGCCGCAAAACTTTAACCAATGGAATGCTTTTATTCCTCAAAACTTTCACATCAAAAGCTAAAATCTGCACCGCCAACTCCTCATATGACAAATCATATTGGACTGATATCAGCTTAGGGCTTATAACATGAGATGGGTCAGGGTTATACTTTTGTAACATAGAAACATGAAACACATCATGTACTCCTTCCAAAGATACAGGTAAGGCAATATGTCAAATTCCCAATACAATCTAATATTTCATAAGGGCCAATACATCTCGGTGACAACTTGCCTTTCTTATGAAATTGCTTTATTCCTTTGAATGGTGACACATTAAGAAATACAAAATTTCCCACTAAAAATTTGATGCCAGGGAAAGTGGGTTCGTACCTATGTAGAGGTGCCACAAAGGCTGCAGTCCGAGTCAACTTCCAAGTGTACAAAATGAGAGACAGCAAGGACGGAGTAAGGGCTGAGAGCAAGGCTTCCCAGACAGGCCTTGAGGAGTGGCAGTGCTGCAGAGACGAGGCTGTGATGAACAGGGCCGGTAGTCGACAGTCCAAGTTAGGGTCCGAGTTGAGGTCCAATGTTACGGTCCAAAGTTATGTTTCTCTCACTAGAATCCAAGAGCTCCCAAATTCTAGAGTGAGAAAGTGATTTTGTAAGAATGAGTTAAAAGTACTCTTTTGAGTTGTAAAGTTCACTATTTATAGGAAATAGTGTGCTTATGTCATAAATGCCACATGTCATCCCCTGGGAGTGACACATCACCAGGGGGTCCCAAAATACCAGTTCTTCGATGGACTGCCGGTTCCCAAATTCGCGTTGCCTGCCTTGCACAGCGTCGCTCTACCTGTATGAGAAGATTGACCACACTATGACGGCATGATCAGAGTAAGCCCGTTGCTCCAGCCACCGATCCAAGCCCTTACTGAATCCCACGAAAGTGCGTCAGGAGACGCGCAGAGAACCTGACAGTGATGAGGGTTGCCCATGTAGCCAACTATCAGGTGGACTAGGCGTCATGCCCTCCAAGGTCCTGCTCTCGTCTCGAAGTGACCTGGGGGTCATTGCCCTGGTGGTGTTCGACGATTAATGGTAACATGAGTGGACATGCTCGCAGCTCAGTGCTCAGGGTCCGTGGCGAGGGGTCCTCGTACCGGAGCCCCCAGCGACTGTGACGACGATGGCTTTAAGGTTGTGAGCCCATCCTGCAGTTGATTGTGCCAGCGATGGCTTTAAGGTTGTGAGCCCATCCCGTAATTGATTGTGCCGGCGATGGCTTTAAGGTTGTGAGCCCATCTCGTAGATGATTGTGCCTGTGATGGCTTTAAGGTTATGAGCCCATCCCGTAGTTGATTGTGCCGGCGATGGCTTTAAGGTTGTGAGCCCATCCCGTAGTTGATTGTGCCGGCGATGGCTTTAAGGTTGTGAGCCCATCCCGTAGTTGATTGTTCGTTTGCTTATCACTAGATTGCTTATCGACCATATATGCTAAATATCCCACACAGCCTCTAGAGAGTAACTTGTTCGTTTGAATAGCTGAAACAATATTCATATCTCCATCTTTTCTACCATGGAACTTACATACTTCTGTAATATCCCACATCGGATGTGGAATAGTATGAGATGACTCTTATAAGACCTTGCCAAGGAACTCATAAGTACCTACTTGGCTAGCCCTTTTGAGGGAGGCAATGCCCTGTGGTGGGGCCGTGGACCGGGTCGTTACAGATGGTATCAGAGCCGACTCTCGAAAGCTCAGGCTGGGATATCCAGTCGGGTTGTCGATGGTTGGGGAAATGAAGGCAAGCCCGGGTATATCCCACATTAAGAGGATGGTTGGGACAACGAAGGGTGAGCCCGGTATATCCCACATTGGCTAGAGAGGAAGATTCTGGGCTATGTTTGATTGAGCCTTAGCGAGGACGCTAAGGTATAAGGATGGGAGATTGTAATATCCCACATCGGATGTGGAATAGTATGAAATGACCCTTATAAGACCTTGCCAAGGAACTCATAAGTACCTACTTGGTTAGCCCTTTTGAGGGAGGCATTGCCCTGTGGTGGGGCGTGGATCGGGTCGTTACAGATGGTATCAGAGCCAACTCTCGAAAGCTTGGGCTAGGATATCCAGTTGGGTTGTCGATGGTTGGGGAAACGAAGGCAAGCCCGGGTATATCCCACATCAAGAGGATGGTTGGGGCAACGAAGGGTGAGCCCGGTATATCCCACATAGGCTAGAGATGAAGATTCTGGGCTATGTGTGATTGAGCCTTAGCAAGGACGCTAAGGTATAAGGAGGGGAGATTGTAATATCCCACATCGGATGTGGAATAGTATGAGATGACTCTTATAAGACCTTGCCAAGGAACTCATAAGTACCTACTTAGCTAGCCCTTTTGAGGGAGGCATTGCCCTGTGGTGGGGCCATGGACCGGGTCGTTACAGATGGTATCAGAGCCGACTCTCGAAAACCCGGGCTGGGCTATTCAGTCGGGTTGTCGATGGTTGGGGAAACGAAGGCAAGCCCAGGTATATCCCACATCAAGAGTATGGTTGGGGCAACGAAGGGTGAGCCCGGTATATCCCACATTGGCTAGAGAGGAAGATTCTGGGCTATGTGTGATTGAGCCTTAGCGAGGACGCTAAGGTATAAGGAGGGGAGATTGTAATATCCCACATCGGATGTGGAGTAGTATGAGATGACCCTTATAAGACATTCCCAAGGAACTCATAAGTACCTACTTGGCTAGCCCTTTTGAGGGAGGCATTGTCCTGTGGTGGGGCGTGGATCGGGTCGTTACAAATGCAACGACCCGATCCAAGCCCCACCACAGGGCAATGCCTCCCTCAAAAGGGCTAGCCAAGTATGAGTTCCTTGGCAAGGTCTTATAAGGGTCATCTCATACTACTCCACATTAGATGTGGGATATTACAATCTCCCCTCGTTATACCTTAGCGTCCTCGCTAAGGCTCAATCACACATAGCCCAGAATCTTCATCTCTAGCCAATGTGGGATATACCGGGCTCACCCTTCGTTGCCCCAACCATCCTCTTGATGTGGGATATACCTGGGCTTGCCTTCGTTTCCCCAACCATCGGCAACCCGACTGGATAGCCCAGCCCGAGTTTTCGAGAGTCGGCTCTGATACCATCTGTAACGACCCGGTCCACGACCGCACCACAGGGCATTGCCTCCCTCAAAAGGGCTAACCAAGTCGGTACCTATGAGTTCCTTGGCAAGGTCTTATAAGAGTCATCTCATACTATTCCACATCCGATGTGGGATATTACAATCTCCCCTCCTTATACCTTAGCGTCCTCGCTAAGGCTCAATCACACATAGCCCAGAATCTTCCTCTCTAGCCAATGTGGGATATACCGGGCTCACCCTTTGTTGTCCCAACCATCCTCTTGATGTGGGATATACCTGGGCTTGCCTTCGTTTCCCCAACCATCGGCAACCCGACTGGATAGCCTAGCCTGAGTTTTCGAGAGTCGGCTCTGATACCATCTGTAACGACCCGATCCACGCCCCACCACAGGACAATGCCTCCCTCAAAAGGGCTAGCCAAGTAGGTACTTATGAGTTCCTTGGCAATGTCTTATAAGGGTCATCTCATACTACTCCACATCTGATGTAGGATATTACAATCTCCCCTCCTTATACCTTAGCGTCCTTGCTAAGGCTCAATCACACATAGCCCAGAATCTTCATCTCTAGCCAATGTGGGATATACCGGGCTCACCCTTCGTTGCCCTAACCATCCTCTTGATGTGGGATATACCTGGGCTTGCCTTCGTTTCCCCAACCATCGGCAACCTGACTGAATAGCCCAGCCCGAGTTTTCGAAAGTCGGCTCTGATACCATCTGTAACGACCTGGTCCATGGCCCCACCACAGGGCAATGCCTCCCTCAAAAGGGCTAGCCAAGTAGGTACTTATGAGTTCCTTGGCAAGGTCTTATAAGAGTCATCTCATACTATTCCACATCCGATGTGGGATATTACAACTTCTCCATCAAATGTAGTAAATGTCACAACTTATGAAAACAATCTAGTGATACCCGATTGGATGACAACCAATCCATCCCCAACAATACATTAAATCCTCTCATAGGCAACATAATCAAGTCAGCTTATACCGTATGCTCACCCATAATCATTGCACAAGATTTATATATCATGCTAACTAGAGTACTTTCTCCTAGAGGAGTACTAACTTCCAACACATATGGTAGCAACTCATGTTCTTGGGGTAACATGGGCACCATATATGATGAAATGAACGAATGGGTAGAACCAAGATCAAATAGTTTAGCAATACATTGGAAAATAGTGAGTGTACCTTCAATAACTCCGTAAGTATCTCAAACCTCTGAGATTCTAATGCATATGCTCGTCCTTGCACTCTTGGCTTCTCAGCATTCCTTTGGAGATTCTCTCTACCCTGGTTATCTCAAGGTACAATTTGATATCCAGAATAAGGGCAATTTCTCCCAATATGTCCAGGTCGAGCACACCTAATTCAAACACCCATCTTTCTATGACATTCATTCTCTGTATGTCCAGTCCAATTACAATATGTACATCGCTCTCCAATTCTTATCTGCTTTGATGGATGCATGTTTGATATCTCAGTTTGATTTCTCCTTTTATCATTGTCACCTGGGAATGAAGCTGTAAAGCTATCTTGACAACCAGTATAACCACTCATTTGATTACCTCGCCTCTTCCCTAACCATTTCCATATAAATTACAATTTCTTCCTTCTAAAGCCCTTTGAAAATTTCCCTGCCAAGTATACCCCTTCCACCAGGGATCGCATTCCCGCTGTTACGGTTTCCCTGTCCACCGTATGATGATGCTCTAAAAAGTTCTGTATCAACATCCTTTTGCTCTTCCATATCATTTTCAATAGCCAATGCTATATCAATAACTGCCATATAAGTTTGTAACTGTAAAGGGACTAACTTATCTCGAAGATCCTTATTCAAACCTTTAACAAACTTTCTTACTTTTCTTTCTTCTATATCCACCAGATGCGGACAAAATCTGGCTAAATCAGTAAACTGTGATTCATAAAGTGATACCGACATATTCCGCTGTTCAAACTTTATAATTACATTTCTCTTCTGTTGGATTACTGCTGGAACATACTTATTAGTGAAGTCTCTTTTAAAGTTTTCCCAAGTCGACGGGACTCCTTCCCGCTTCCACTTCATAGATAATAGTTTCCACCATCTTTCTACACTAGCCTCTAGCATAAAGCTAGTATACACTAACCTCTGGAATTCAGAATCCTAACAGTATCAAGAATTTTCTTCGCTCTACCCATTCATTCCTCGGCTATCATTGGATCAGGCTTCCTAAAAAATAGGTTCTTTATCAGTTTAACAACCCTATCAAGGGTAAGACCCCCATCTCTCAACACCTGAGCAGTATTCAACATCTCCTAGGGTTGCTCAACTTGTTGAGCACCTCTAACATTACCTTCATTCACTACTTCTTGCACGTTTGTATCTATAGGGGGATTTCCACCCATTTGTCTCATTTCATCTACAACTTGCTGGAGGATCTGACAAGCCTCCAGTAATCCACTATTCATCACATGATTATTATTTCTAGTGGAGTGATCTTCTACATTTACCTGTGGGTTGTGCCCAGGACCTTTAGCATTAAACTTAAAATTTTTCCTTCTTTGAGTTCCTTCATCGGTCATGTCTCTATTGTTTCCTTGATTTCGCGCTTCGCGCTCTCGCTCTGTTGTAGGCCTACAAACACAACTCTGTATAAGTACCCCCATACAATATGCAATATTCAATAATAACTAACCTCACAAGGCCAGATGATCTTATCCCAGCCTCTAACTACGCTCTGATACCACAACTGTAATGCCCCAACTTAGGGTTATCTTAACCCAGCTGGAGCACTACGACACATCAGCTAATCACATCATACTGATAATACAACTCATTCTAACTCACTTGGTAATTAAACCATATCATACAAAATTAAAGAGTTTACTGTTACAAAACACACCTAGTAAGCTCTTTGCCAGATCTCAAAGTTGACATACTGTACTATTGAAGTACAACTTAATTCACAATGTACAATTGTCCCCTTACCCGTCTTCTCACCGTGCCTCACACCTTTTCCTTTCCTTTCGAGGGACCGACTCCTTGATCTAAAATATTATGGGTAAAAGCCCATCAGCCCACTGGCTCAATAAGATAATCAACGACATTTAATATAACTTTAAGCTCAAGAATATTGATAATGCACGCTATTAGAATTCAATCACATTAAGCAGTTCTACATGTGCACATATCACATGTTTATACTTAGTTGAGCATTACAAGAGTTTACCATTCCCGAATTCAGTTCCATCAATAGACCACCCTTATGTCACCACACCCGGGATATAAAATCACAACCTTTGCCTCGACCAAAGGCAAAGTAACCAAAAACAATTGAATACAGATACTGCCTTGGTAGCAGTCAGAGATACAACTGTTCGGCTCATACAGTGCACCGTTATTCAAACACAATCAAATCAACCCCCAATCATCTGAATGGGATAGCATAATAATCTTCAACAATATATCAACCATCCCTTACAATGAAAGGATGTAACATTCTCATGTGCAACCCCCAATCGAGGAAGAAGTCTATATGTGCTTTCCATCACCCTGTGCCATGTGTGGCTGGGATATTTCTGGACGGTCTCTCTTGCCTGCCTTGGCGTCCTTCTTCTCTCTATAGTCCCTAGCCTTAGCTTCGATAGTCTTCGCAATGTCAACGCACTGAACGCACGTGTCTATTGGAACCGGAACAATGCGCTGCCTAATGCTAGGCTTGAGACCCCAAGTATACATCTGCACTCTATCCTTCTCGTTTGCAACCAACTGCTTACCATAACGAGACAGCCGTGTAAACTTGACCTCATACTCAGCAACACTCTGTTCTCCCCCTGCCTCAAGTTAAGAAAATCACGATACATTTGTTCTTTTACGCTCCTAGGAAAATAGCGGTCGAAGAACAAGTCCTTAAATTGATCCCATGTCATCGCTTCGCGTTGTTCCACCGTTTTACTATCCTCAATAGTTTTCCACCAGTGGTTTGCTTCCCCTGTCTAGCTTATACACTGTGAGTTCTATCTTTTCCTCATCAGTGCAACCCATAGGCCTAAATACTTTCTCAAGTCAAGAAATCCATTTCTCTGCCACAATCGGATCGTCTGTACCTCCAAAAGGTTTTACGTTCTTCTTGTCAAACTGCTCTAATAAGCTATGAGTCTGAGCCTGCCCGTGGTTAGGATTCGGATTCGGGTTCGGCTGATTCTGTTGATTTAGCTGAGCTTGTTGGTTCGCCAGTAACTGAGTCAGCTGAGCTTGCTGATTTGCCAGGATAGTCAGAAGATCTGGCGGATTCTCATTCCCTGTGATGTTTTGACACTCCGCATTTTAATTGTTGGCTCGCCTATTATTACGACCGCTTGCCATTACTACAAAAGAAAAACTAGAATCAGATACTGACTAGGACAATAAACTTAAATCTACCTATCCTACCCATCTCACAACTTATCTGATCCTAAGCATATAAGTCTACAGGAGTTTAAACCTATAGCTCTGATACCAACTGTAACGCCCCGAATTTTTGGAGCGTTAATATCAAATAAACAAAGTCAGAAAACTTCAAATTTCCAAAGGTCTCCCAAACAGGTTATTCAGAGCATCTAATTAGAAAATCTCCAATTTACACAATTAAATGTTAAATAGGCCTAAAACAGTAATTTAATCCCGAATTTACTCCTTCAAGGAGTTCCAAATGAAACATCAAAATCCAAATATTTCCTCTTATTATAATTTCTAAAAAAAATAATCAAAGTAGCTCTGAGATTAAACCGCTAGCTCTCAGTCAAATTGCTAGGCCCGTAATCCAATCCCCTCAACTGATCACCTGAAAGTAAAATAATAAGGGGGGTGAGCCAAATGCCCAGTAAGGTCACTCAACGGACCAATCAAAATGGGATACAAAGATATCTGAGAAAACAAGATCGGACGTACAGAATTTTTAAAAGAACGTATACGAACCAGAATTGTCAAAATACAAAATATGTTTGGCAGAAAGACAAAATTTCAAAATGTATTCTTATACAGAAACTGACACTAGAGAGCCATTCAGAATAAGGTCACACATGCCATCACTGGCACATGGAACCAGGTTCAGAAAATAAGATCGCGATCTCTAGCTCATCCCACTGAGCTAGCCCACATTCCAATCCACGTGGGTAAGTCAGAAATAGAAAAGTCACATACACTGTGACATGGCTCACAAAACAAGCTACACACATATCCAATGAATTAGGCAAGACATCAAAAGTTGCTCAGATGATTTAAAGTTATAGTTCGATACACTTAGCGGCCTAAGGCTCACGCTAAGTGTCATCATAAGTTACATGCACCATGTCATATGTCGGGAATATAAGCGGGATTACACGTAATTCAAGTGGAGTGTAAGTCTGTAGCGTTCAAATAAGAACGAATACAAAAATAATTCAAAGCTGACACATGGTACGCCATCTACATATACTACACGGCTGAAATTCAAAGAGGAAGGGACGAGTTTCTAACACTTCAGCACTAAAACGACAATGTACAGTTGCATTTAAGGTAGTTCAATTCAAGATGGTAGTAGGTTGTATATATAAGGCTCAGAAAAGAAGAAGCAGGTGGCCATAAGGCCTTCATGAGTCGGAACAAAGAAAGAATAGAAAGAAAACAAAGCATCAGATTGTCAACAACAAACAAAAACAAAAGGTTAAAACTTAACTACACCTAGGACCTAAGCATAGGTTCAATGATGAGTCAAAAGCTCTAACAATTTATTATAAGTGCCAGGCTTCTCTTTAACGGGTACAGTGCCTTGACACATTGGGAGTGGAAATAGAGTGCGGGCACGAAGATTTAGACTGACAGTAATATATATAAAAAGAATCAGTCAAGACAATACATATGCGCGGAAAAACTAAAGTATCAATATTCATCAAAATTTTCAACCGTACGCAGTAATAGCACATAGATCAAGACAATACGAAACTTTTAGCCGACATTGCACAATATTGACACGAAAATCGATACAACTTGATTGAATGATTAAATCACTAAAGGACGATTGGTCCAACGCCAATTCAGATTTTCAAAACAAAATAATCCCTTACCTCCAATTGTGCAATTCAATCACAAAACTTTGATCTCCTGAATCAATTATATCAAAATCCCTAAAAAAATCAATATACCCAAAAGTTAAGATTAGGGTTCCAACAATAACAAAAAATTCATAAGGATTCCAACTACAAACCTCAATTAGATACCCAAGAATAAATTCTTACCTCGAACGATGATCAAACTCTCAAAAGGCTCTTCCAAGTGATTTTCTGGAGACTTTTCTGAACTTTGGTGTGCTCCTATAAATGTACGTAACTATCAGACACCTAAAATATATATTTATATTCCTAAAACAAATAGAATTTCAAAATACCCATTACGTCCCAAACTTTCTAATTTAAATATATATATATATATATATATATATATATATATATATATATATATATATTAAAATTCTGTACGTCCGATCTTGTGTTCTCAGATATCTTTGTATCCCATTTTGATTGGTCCGTTGAGCGACCTTACTAGGCATTTGGCTCACCCCCCCCCCCCCTTATTATTTTACTTTCAGGTGATCAGTAGAGGGGATTGGATTACGGGCCTAGCAATTTGACTGAGAGCTAGCGGTTTAATCTCAGAGTTACTTTGATTATTTTTTTAAAAAAATTATAATAAGAGGAAATATTTGTATTTCAATGTTTCATTTGGAACTCCTTGTAGGTCCACGGCCCCACCACAGGGCATTGCCTCCCTTAAAAGGGCTAGCCAAGTAGGTACTTATGAGTTCCTTGGCAAGGTCTTATAAGGGTCATCTCATACTATTCGACATCCGATATGGGATATTACAATCTTCCCTCTTTATACCTTAGCGTCCTCGCTAAGACTCAATCACACATAGCCCAGAATCTTCCTCTCTAGCCAATGTGGGATATATCGGGCTCACCCTTCGTTGCCCCAACCATCCTCTTGATGCGGGATATACCCGGGCTTGCCTTCGTTTCCCCAACCATCGACAACCAGACTGGATAGCCCAGCCTGAGTTTTCGAGAGTCGGCTCTGATACCATCTGTAACGACCAGATCTACGGCCCCACCACAGGGCATTGCCTCCCTCAAAGGGCTAGCCAAGTAGGTACTTATGAGTTCCTTGGTAAGGTCTTATAAAGGTCATCTCATACTATTCCACATCCGATGTGGGATATTACAGTAAGTAATATTGATTGAGGTCTTTAATGTTGAATTTTGTTTAGTTAGCGTTGATATTTTTAAGGTGTTTGAGTGTGTGCTTGGGATAGAAGAGGTGGCCGTGGGTAATGGCTGTCGTAGTAGGGACGTTTTGTGCCTTATGGTTTGAGGTCGTGGCCGCAATGGCTGCCAAGGGGAAGTGAAACACTTGGCAATCTAGGGGCTGCCGTGGTGCATTTGGGAGAAGATGGGTGGCAGCTAAGTGTATGTGTGTTGTGTGATTTTGTTTTTTTTTTAAGGTGAATATGTGTGTAAACTGTGTGCGTGGGTGTGTTTGGGTGCATTGTGTGAGTGTGTGTATTTTGGACTTAGTGTGTGTTAGTGTGTGCTTGACCTTGCGCTGAAACATGTGAGTGTTGTGCAACCATATATGAGAGTGTGTATTGATGTGTGTGATGTTGTGTGTGTGTGTGATGCGTGTGTATGGACTGTTGGGCAGTCTTGTGTATGTGTGTGTGTATTTGCATGAATGTGTGTGTATATATGAAGAATAAATAAATGAGTGTGTGTGTATATATGAAGAATAAATAAATGAGTGTGTTGTGTGCTTGAATGTGTGTATGGTGTGTGTAATGTGGGCTTTTCTGTGTGTGATTGTTGGTTGTGTAAAAGGGTGTGCATGTGTGTTTGGGTATGGAGAAGAAGGGCACCAGCTACTGCCGTGAGGCAGTAGCTGTGTTAAAGTGTGTGTTGTGTATTGTGTGTATATGTGAGTGATGTATGCTTGTGTGGGTGTGTGTGTGTGTATATATGTGTGCTTGGTAAATAATGTGAGTTATAGGTTGGTGAGTCGGTTTGAGTGGGGCTTGTGTTGATGTGAGTCTTTGATTTGGAGATTAAGGAAGAAGAAAAAAAAGAACGGTACCAGTAAATTTGGGTTAGCATTAAATCGACATCATTAACATGTGAAAATTTATAGTATAATACGTTAGAACATATTAGAATTCTTGGCAAAATTTTTATAATTTTCTGAAATTGTATGTATTTTTGGTATTTTCTGTAATTTCAGAGTTAGAAAATTATTTTGGAGCCTTTAAACCCAGAAAATGTTCTTGGAAACATTTTAGTGATGTCTCTATGATATAAATAAGACTCAGTTTGAATTTAATAATTTTTGGAGTTTATTTGCTATATTTTCCATATCGTATTGGTTTTAGCAAAACGAAAAATTTTAAAATAGTTTTATGTCTTTTAAATTTTGATTTTATTTTTTTTATATATTTTGTAAAGTTCTTATAAAAATTATGGGACTTATTTTGCAGCTGGAAGTAATTTTGGTAATTTATGGATTTTTATTGCATTTAAGGAAATTATTTTAAATTTGAAAATATTCAAAATTTTAGAAAATTCATATTTTGACTTTTAATAATGTTTTTAAGCTATAAAATTATTTAGTGTAAATTATTATAAAGCTTAGAGTGTCGGTACACGTTAAGGAGTGTATAGGATTTTCGATTAGGTTGGCGGCGTGCGAGAACCGTTTTGAGTGCGTGATTTCGGAGAGAGTGTGTACGCAACGAGTAGTTGATATTAGGGTTTATAGCATATTTGACATAAATTATTTTTTGACAAATGGATTGCCAATCTAGGTTATTCAGAAAATATTGAACGGGATTGGTAGCATCGCTTAGCTTGGACCGAGGTAAGGCTTTCTCTCTGAACCCTACTCATCATTCTGAATGTCTGTGTTTTATTCTTAACTGTTTCAAAAATTTTGTGGAACTCTGGTTTTATAAAAAATTTATGAAAATATTTGGATATCACCCATGAAACCCTAATTCGAGCCTTAAAGCGATCGTTTGGAACTCCAATTTTATTCTTCTATGTTTATTGATTTGATTATGGTAAAGCAGTTTCAATTGTATTTATATTCTTCTAAATGCTGACATGACATTTTGCATTGGTGTGTTTTTGTGGAAGTTGGTGTTTGTTGGAGGATTTGGTGAATTGGTGTGGGCTAGTACCTTAATGGACTAGCCAGTGAATTAGTGTGGGCTAGTATCTTGATGGACTAGTCGGTGTATTGGTGTGGGCTAGTACCTTGATGGACTAGTCGGTATAAATATGCATATGTAAAGCGATCGAGCACTGTCGGGGTGGCTTTGCTAGTGTACTACTTATGTTCAATGTTTCCTGCTTTCTACTTTCTTGCACCTGAAGTGTTTTTGAAATGATTATTAATTTAAGGGATTGAGTTGATACTCACCCCTATGTTCATATTGAATTGAAATGATGTGGTTTTCTTTGAAAACCCTTTTAAAATTATCATTTGACTGTATATAGAAAATTGTTTGAATCGTTATGTTTCTCTATTTTAAAAGTTGTTCTTGGTTTAAATGTAAAATCGTCCATATCATTTTCTTATTTTTAAATCTTTGATCGACCTTACTGAGTTCACGAAAGCTAAAAAATTTTAATTTAAGTTTAGTATTGATCGTTAGAACCCCTGCGTGGGTAAATATTATTGTTTAAATTTTCTTAGACTTAGACTTGGTATTTCAATTATGACAGTTGATTGAGAGTATAGTTTGATTGACGGATAGTTGCTCTGATAGCTTGTTGCATTATTTATTGAGGTTAAGGACATTATTGTCTTAGTGTTATCGATCGAATGAGTGTTAACATTTTGAAAAATTCCGGGATGTTACAACTCATCCCTATGTTTATAATGCAATGTTGTGGTTTCATTTAAAATTCCTTTTAAAAAGTTGTTATTTGACTTAAAAGTAAAATCGTGTGAATTGTTTCTAATCCTTGATCGACGTAACTGGGCTCTTAAAAGCTCATTCTCGTTGATTTCCTTTTCGCATGTTAGGTTGCCTGAGTATGAATTAGAGCCGAGAGAGAGATTTTAAGTTTAGTATTGCTCATTAGAACCCTTACATGGGTGAATATTATTATTTAAAATCTTTCAAACTTGAATTTTATATTCCATCGATGACAGTACTACTGAAAGTATGATTATTGGTTTAGCTGATATGATAACTCATTTGTTTAAGTTTGACGATATTATTGTCTTAGTGTAACTGATTGAGTGAGTATCTAACGTTCCAGATTTTTGAGAAGTCACCCACATTAATGTCTCAAAATTAAGGAAAAAAATAATATGAGATTATGGGATGAACTAGCCGATTTTTTATAAACCAAGCGGTTAGTTGGCTTTTGTCAATCTGTAATTATTATAAAATATTATGTCTTATCATCAGATCACAGATTAATATTGCCATCTTTATCATTTCTAGAGTTGCAGACCTCTATACATAGGCCCTTTAGCCAATATTTTTAAGGATCAACTTTTCTCCCTGGAGCCTTTATACCATTTCTCCTAGAAATAGTGTATCATCTCTTAAGAGAAACTAGCCCTTCATAAGTCACTTCCAAAGAGCTTCAAGTCTCTTGCATCGTGGATCCTTCGTAGAGTGTTCTCAATTCTTCTAGTCAAGCACACTCGTGAGGTATATTTTACTGTTTCCTAGACTAGTTCAGTAGGCTAGAATAATTTCCCCTTTCTAGCGATCATAGTTCATTTCTATCTAAAAAAATAAATTTTTTTTCATTTTTTAGTTTGAGTGTAAGACCAAAGTGTGGGTCACCTCCCGTGGGATCAGAGTAAACTATAATAATTTTGATTCCGGTTTGTCCAACCGATACGTAGGTCATTTAACCCTAATGTCGAGTTCAAGACAATAATATATATATAAATAAATTTAGCGTTTATGTTATTGCACATATATATATATATATATATATATATATATATATATATATTAAAGATGCCAAAAATTAATTAGAAATGAAGTGGAGATCGAAAGGGAATGACGGGTGCCAAACACCTTTCCTTCTGTAACTTAGTTCCCAAGCCCATTTATATATTTTCAAAAGATTAGTAGTCCTTTGGATATTTGTACAATCATTTTGAGTTTTTCTTATTTTCCTGTATGTTTAAATAACTAAGATGGCTCCCTAAAATATTTTCTAGGACTTTTTCGAGGCAGTTTGCCACAATCAAAAAATACTTTTTTGCGGCCATGGTTTACTTATGGCCATTAGAAGTTGATGAATGACATAACTTCGGTGAAATTGTTATACAATTATAATAGTTGCTTTCATGTTGTACATGATATTAATCTATTGCAAATTCTCTTTTGGCAACTTAAGGACATATATCAAGTATCGCGAGATGAGAGCTATGATAACTGTGGGAAACTAAATGTGTTTCTCTCTCTAAAAAAAATACTCTATGCCTTCTTTCTAAAACCTAACTCCGTAGAAAGTCACCATGGGCACCCAACCGTGTTTTTGGGCGTGTGGGGCGGTAGCCACTCCGGCGATTAGGCTATAGGTTATTTCCGTCTTTTGTGGTAATTTATTTTATGACTTGAACTGTTGCGGCTGATGGATGGTTGGTGGCAGGCGTCTCATCAGATCTTGATCAGAGATGGCAACCTCAAGGTAAGTCTCCAATCTTAGTCAATCTTGGTAGATATGAAGTAGATTTGCTCGATAGACCTATTTCCACCATCAGTCGTAAATATCTCACCGGCGGTGACCAGAATTTCACCGGCATTTTTTACCGTCATTTCTGAACTATCCTTCTACTTTTTAATTTCTTTTTTTATTTGTTTCGATATTTACAGTGGTGGAGGTTTGGGTTTGTGGTCTGTTTTGTTGATAATAGTAGTAACGAGATGGCTTGGGTTAGAGGGGCTCTGCCTTTGTTACAGGATTAATCTTAAGACTCCAGGGGGTCTTAGGTGGGGGTGGGGGTGGGGGGATAGGGTCTCAGCGGGGTGGGGGGTTAAGGTGAGTTTCTGTTACGAAAAGTGGGGGATTTGGGACTCGGGGTGGGGGTGAGGGAAAGAGATCTATCTAATAGGGTATTTAAGGCAATATTTTTTTATTTTTTTTGGGAGGGGGTGTTTAGGGCTTTTTCTGACAGCTTGTCTGTCTACTTTGGTTTGTTGTGGGTGGGTAATGGTTCCTCCGCCCTGTATTATGATTTACTTCAGATTTGATATGTGTTAGTTGAAGGATGAACATTACGGTATTGATGAGCCTGGGATGTGTGATGTGTATTCTTAAACAGTGTGCTCACATTTGGGTCATGTGGTTCCTGATGGTTTTTGCCATATTGTTACCATCTTGTTCATTGTTGTTCGTTCTTATGGCTTATTATTATTTATTTTATGTTTTTTTGGTTTTTATATGGTGGCACTAAACTCACACCTTTCTTTTAGTAAATACACACTTTCTTGATACTAAAGGATTAGAAAATTCACTCATGGATGTTTAAGCCAGAAAATTGTGTGAATTTAGTTCATCCTTTTGATACTAAGATTTAAAGAACTACTTATTATTTTTAACTATAGAGATCACCTCTTACGAGCTTTCAATAGGTTGCCATTAGTAAGATTAGATATTTTTAAATTCATTTTGAGTAATGTTTTCATTATCTAATGTTCTAATGTTCTATATAGTTAAGTTTAATAACACAAGATAGGTCTTATGATAGATAATGATAGAATATACCTATAGTTGGAAATTGGATCGTAGAAACCTTTCTTTTTGTTAATCTTTAGATATGTGGTGACAAGAATGATTAGAGTTATTTCAAACCAAGAAAAGGTAAAAAGTTGTCCCTTTTTTTGTTGTTGTTGGTAAAGTCCGTAATTCCATTAATTTCAATCAATACAGTCTAGACATTAGGATTTACGATACTTCCACCAACTCTAATAGACTATAACAAAACTCTTAGCAATTGTTTCCCTATTCTGGTTTCCTTCCTCCCTTATGTTCTAATTTCTTAGTACAAACATGCCTAATTCCACTCTTTCACATAGCTCCTTGTTGATATATGTAGGCTTTGCTTGTTGCCAGCTGCTTACATGAAATTTTATCTATTGTTGTATGACTAAATAACAACCTTCACTGTTTGTTTGTCTTTGCTCAAATATTCTCATATTTCTCTCCATCCAAATGCCGTAGAGAGTTGCTTCAGTAGCAAGCTTACACAGCCTTGCTCTAAAGCTTTCCCCCCCTGAAGTGCTGTGTAGCATAATGTAATATCTGACCAGGATTTCATAGGTGCCTTACCTTCATTTTTTCAAATATCACTCTTCACACATCTTGGGCATAAGGGCATTGGCCAAATAAATGTTCAATATTCTCCTGAGTCTGTTGGCAAAGAGAGCAGGTGTCAGCTTGAATTACATTTTATTTCTTCAATCTGTCTTTAGTTTGCATCCCTCATTTGCATAATAGCCATAAGATAAGTGAACACTTTGGTATATTATTAGGAAACCACACTAACTTCCACCATATTGTCTTTACTGCTTTGGTTCTAATGGCATTCCATGTTGTATGAGTGGTAAATTTACCAGTAGGGTGTAAAGTCCACTTCACTTGATCATGCTGATCAACAGTAGGAAGTTTATTCCTTCTGAGTGTATTTCCCAGGTCCTACATTGCTAATGATCTTAAGTGAGGAAGTTGCCACCTTCTTCCTTCCAGAATTACAGACACTTTAGCATCATAGGACAATCCAAAATCATACACTATTTGAGAACCATACTTTTTAATCAACGGGCTTCCATTTAGCTAATTATCTAGCCATAACCATGTGGTCTATCCATTTCTAATTTTATATGTGACGTACTCATGAAATTGATCCCTAACCTTCATGATTTTGCACCAAGTCCATGATAGGGTCACAGGTGGCTTGAAGGTCCACAAATGCCTGGCTTTAATGATGTATACATGACACCATTTTACCCACAAGGAGTCCTTTTTATGTGCCAGGTCCCTGTAGGTGTTTACAAATTGTAGCTTTATTCCATTATTCAAGTAATTCTCAGACCTCTTTCATTTTTTGGTAAACAGATTTTAGTCCATGCCATTTTTGCACTTTTACGCCTCATGTCCTTCCCATGCCATATTAATGATCTTGTCTTGCCCTCAATCTGTCTGATTATCTTCTTAGTCAAGATGAATATGTTGCACCAAAAGACTTGCATACTAAGCAAAACTGATGTAGCAAGTTGCATTCTCCCAACATATGACAGATAACTGTTGGTCCAGCTAGCAATCTTGCTTTCCAAATTTTCTACAAGAACCTTACAATCCTTGTATCGTAGGTTTGTAGAAATTAAAGGCACGCCCAAATAGGTGACAGGAAATGTGCCAATAGACATACCAACCTGTCACGACCCGAACCCACGGGCAGGCCCGCGAGCTAGGCACGTGACCGGCCGCAAACCCTATGGACTCCAACCGAGGGCTTTGCCAGGCCTTACTCGCTAAAACAGCATATAATCTGCAGCGGAAATTAAAACTTCTATAAACTTAAATTATATTTTCATATTTTTATTTGAATACAATACTCATGCTACAACTCCTCATAACTCTAATTTATCAACAACTAAAACTAAACCAACAATCTAAATCTTTAGCGACTCAACCAATACAGACTTCGGAGCTCAGTGCCAAATTGTTCCTTCCTATGCTCGTCACCATCACCTTACTTTCAAACCTGAAATGATAAGTAAGGGATGATCTTCCACGTGCTCAGTAAGTAACCAATGATTCAACTAGCTGGACCATAGCATGTCAGAAAATAACTCATTTATATTATAGCATCATTAAGATATCTAAAAATCATAGATTTGATAATCATCAGGTAAAACAAAATAGAGTACATTAAACCAAAAACTGAAGCATAAAATCATTAACGCAAAACTCATGACAACCAGTTCGATTGCAACATTAGCTCAAACGATATGCTGCGGTCAGCGTACAGGCCCCACTGACTAGGGCCCGAAATCCCTCCTCCATCCGGGATAAAATTCTGTGGACGCATGGGCGAACCACGAGCAACAGTACTGTGCATCAACGTACAAGCCCCGTTGACCAGGGCCCGAAATCCAACTTTCCCCCGTGGATATAGGGCACAGCAATCGAGTAAACCAAAAGACCTTTTGGTTCATCGTAAACACAATCACTCCTCAATTAATTTCAAACCATCCTCACACCCATTTTGACAGTTTTCAAGCTCTTCAATTTTTCACAAGAACGTCAAATACCAAGGCATCTTACTTGCACTAATCATTTCAAATCCGAGTTCCATAACAATTTCTAAGAAAGATATCATTTACATGTTGGTCCGGTTTTGACGAGAATTAAACCATTAAACACTTTGTTTAGCAAATCAAGTCAGACTAACTAAACATGATTAAAACGGTCAATGCTGATAAACGCCATTTTTTTTATCAATACATAAACATATACATTTTATAGAAAAATACTAGTTGAATCGAAAGGTCACTTACCTGACGCTACGCATTTCCATATCATCTAGAGCTCCGGAGCGACGATCACGTTACTACCTCTGGCGAACGGAACCGTCAAGACCATTCTTTTTATCTTCATGTTCCCGGTCAAATCCTAGAGTTCACGCTGACAAATTCCCTTTTTATTCTCAGAGCCTATGTGTTTCCTTGTCCAAACACATACATGTACATGGTACACCTACACCATGTACACTCACCGTACACAACACACATTATACGCACTACCGTACCCCAAATCACACCGCCATATACACGCCATCACGGCTGTCCCAGTCCAGCCATCGCAAGCATCACCGATAAACCACAACTGTTAACTACAAATCGAACTCGTACTGCCGAAACCCCGTTCCATATTCAATACCACCAAAACCCAACATATCGGTTGCTAGTTTCCACAACTAATCTACCATTATATGTGCCACCTTTCAACAACCCTACAACCAGTACATCACTATTTTCTTTACGATTCCACAACCAAAATCAAAACCACACTACATTCCACATTACGCACACAAAGATATTGTACCCTGTTACATACAGACACACTCTGTGTGTACACAGTTCAAATTCATGCACATACAACACATACTCTCTGCAAATTGCTGCCCACACGCTGCTCAGCACACATTAACGAGCACATAAACACAACTCATAGGCCTCTACAGACACGCCCTCATATGCCTTCCAGCCTTTGCGGACACACGCCCTTTTTGCACATAAAATATACGTAGCACATATACCACTACAACTGTACAAACAGCTACATACACAGAATCCACATACACCCGCCCGCACATAGTCACCCACACCTCCAAACATACACAACCGTACTCCTCACACAATATACATCTACACAACAGTGGCCCACATGCCTACCCTGCTATATACATTCATTAGACAACAACCAATTGGTTCTTTCTATTTCATCCACCGCCAACACCCGCATTACACATAACCGTCCACATTACACGCAACATACACCCACCGGTGCACACACACAATTATCCAGATACCAAAACCCCACAGTCATACCCACTCCCCCGACAACTACTCCATCCCAATACAAACGCCACACCCTTCTATAATTGAACTGACAGATTGCCTCATCAATCAAAACAAATCCGAAATTCTTTCGACCGCCGACATATACACCCCATAGTAACTCCAGCACAACCACCGTAAACAATACCACCATACCATTCTAGATACAGTAAGTAGTGTCATGATCATCACTATTTGCCAACGACACAACCACGGACAACCTATTATACACAATCATCCGACAACAATAATACCCACACACGTGACAAACACATACGCTGTACACCCACAGCTGTGCACAAAAACCACCATCTTCACTCTATTTTACCACCGCTAACACTGCCGCTAAACGACACCACTGCACACAGCCACCAACACCACAAACTCACAACCAAAAATCCATTTTACCAAAAATTCAGCCCCAACACTATTGTACTGTGACTGACATCAAGATTGGGCCGTCGGCGTGACTGTGAAACAGACGGAGAAGAAGGTGTGGTGGTTGGTTTCGTCGTCGTCCCCTCGCCACGATCATCACCGATTGTACATGCAAATTTGGCCGTGATTAGCGGTGGCAGCAGCTGGATCGAGAACCTGGTAGTGCTGGACTAGTGGCTGCCCTGACACCACCTTCATTGGCCGAGTAATTAACAGAAAATTTTCGTCGCCGAATTTTCTACCGGTGGCCGTTGTGAGTTCCCCCGCCTCCCCTAATCAAGTAAACACAGCCACCCTTGCTTGTGCAGTAGGACAATGCTCTAAGTGGTGGCACTGCCGAAATCGACCATCGGAGAAGTAGACGGCGGCAGCAATTCCACAGTAGCTTGGAGGTGGCGGTGGGCGGTGCCTCAAAAAAAGGTAGCAGCGATGTAGGCTGCACTATGGGTATTCGACGCCGGCAACAATGAATGTGGCCAGAAATTTGGGGAGGGAGATGATTGGAGACGACTATTGCGCGGTGATAGCAGCAGGTGTCGGTTGCGACATGGTGGTCGCGGAGGCTTTGGGAGATGATTTTTCGTGAAAACGGCGGCTGGAGTTAATCGTCGGTGACCGTTTGTGTGGCCGACGATGGGGCTGCCATGGCAGAGGCGCCGCCCATTCTAGGGCCGGCTGCCCTCCCTGTCTCTCTCTCCATCTCTCCGTCCGTCTTCTCCCCTTTTTGTTCTCTTTTCTTTTCTTTTTTTTTTGACTTTCTCTCCTGGTTTTCTTTTCTCTTTTTTTTTCTAGGCTTCCCCCTACAATAGTGGTATTTTCATTTGTCACTAATAATACTGCTCAAGCTAATCATCCCTAAGGACTCAAAAGAATATCATTCATAGAATTTGTCGCTAAAGTAATATTAACCGGCTAACCCTAGGTTCGGGATATTACACAACCAGTCTTGCCAAGCAACCAGCAGTCTTTTGATCCACTCCAGATACGTATATGGACCTTTTATCCAAATTAGGACCTAACCCTGCCCATTAGAGAAAGGTTTATTAGAGTCAAGGTAGGCTGATCCGCTTTAGCCAACAAAAATAAATCATCTGTAAAGCATAATTGATATGCAGATCTTTACATTTTGGATGATATGTAAAACTTGGCAGACCAACATAAGAATCTATTAAGCTTGAGAATGCCTCCATAACCAATAGGAAAAGGTAGGGTAAGATAGGGTCCCTTGCCTAAGCCCTTTAGCACTAGAAAAGTATCCCTCTATATTCCCATTGAGAGATATAGAAAATCTAGCTGTTGTTACACACTGCATGACCCAAGTAATAAACTGTCATAAGAACTTCATCACTTCCATCATAGCTTGTAAGAATTCCCAACTCACAGAGTCATAGGCCTTTTTGCAAATCCATTTTCAGCACACATTTAGGGGATCCTCCATTCTTATGATAATTTCTAACTAATTCCTATATGAGAAATATGTTGTCTGCGCTATATTCCTATTAGCCACAAAGTCAGATTGCCTTTTGCTAATCAGTGTTGGAAGGACTTTCTTTGTTCTTGCACAAAGAATCTTGGAGATGCATTTATATACTACATTACAACATGCTATGGGTCTGAATTCCTTTATAGTATTACGACCTGACACCTTAGGAATCAATGTAATGGCAGTATTATTGAATAACTTTATACATTTGACTTTGGTGAAGAATTCCATAATAGCTTCTATCACATCCCTTTTAACTAGCTCCCAGTTCTTTTAAAAAAATTCAGAGCTATGACCATCAGGGCCATGTGCCTTGTTTGGTTTAAGGGAGAAAACTGCATCATGAATTTCTTGTTTAGTATAGCTGCACTAATCATACTTTGATCTTGGTCATTCACTTCAGTTGAGTTCATGTAATCCTGTGCTTGATGTTGTTGTAAGAAGGTACAGGGGCCCCCAAGAAATCAATGAAGTGTCTAATTGCTACCTGATGCACCTCCCTAGATCCATGAACCTTTATCCCATCTTCATTTGTAATTGTAAGAATATGATTGTGTGCTCTATGCACTTGTATTTTTTTAGTGAAAATATGTAGCATTGCAGTCTCCCAATTTGATAGCTCTGACCCTTGCTTTTTGATAATAGAATGTTCCTCATCTTGCACTAGAGACTAATATTGACTTTGCACTAGTTTTCCTACTTTACTAGATCCTGTATATGATTCTTAAGGATATTTTCTTGTATTTGTTGCAATCCATGAATTTTTCAGCAACTCTTTCCGAGATATTACTATAGTGCTCCTGATTAAGTTTCCTCAGTATAGGTTTTAGCTCAGTTTAGCACTGAGTCTATGACAAGCATCTCCCTTAACCTCTTCTTCCCATACAAATTTCAAATTTTGGTTGAATTTTGGGTGTTTCATCCAAAAGTTAAAGAACTTAAAAGGCTTCTTATCTTGATTTTGTTGTTGGAATATTTTAATGACTAGAATTGAATGATCTGATATGTCAGGGGCCATGATTGTGTGTTTGGACATTGAGTAGACCATCCCTTATTCTGTAGAGCCCTATCAATCTTGCTCATTATTAAATCATCTTCTCTCTTATTGCACCATGTGTAGAATAAGCCAATTACGTTGATGTCTTACAGGTAAGTGTTCACAATGCATTGGTTGAATTCTCTAATATCGCTGTTGATAATGCTAGCACCCCTTGTCTTTCACTTAAGTTTCTCAATATATTGAAGTCTCCTGCCACCATCCATGGCTGTATCCCAATGATTTTTGCATCTGCTTCCAATTGTGCCCATAAACCTCTTCTTTTTTCCCCTTTATTATTTCCATACACAAAAGATATAAAGAATGGGCTGTTGATTTCTTCCTTTGGTGTAACCTTTCTTGTGATGTGTTGGGATGATTTATTTACTACTTCCATCCGATACTTCCTTGTGTTCCATCCAATCCACAGTCTGAATACACCTTTGGTATTCAATGTATAAGTAAAACACCAATCTTTATTCCACTTCTTACTAATAGCTTGAATGTTTTCTTCTCTGACTCTGGTCTTCAGGGGACCTACTATTTTAACCTCGTTTGTTTTTATCATTTTCTTCACCTTCCTTTACTTCCTAGGGTCAATAAAACCCCAGATGTTCCAACTTTAGATGATTCTCATTGGTGTTTGGTTCTACTACCTTTATCAACAATACCATTTATCTGGTTTTTCCTCCCTGCTTTGGGCCCCTTGCATAGTTGGGCTTTTATCAGGTGGCCTGGGCACAGTACTAGCATTAGCAGTTATATTTCCTTCTTCCGAGAGTGCATCAAATTTCTTGGTTGTTGCAATCTGCATCGGTTTACTCTCCACTGGGTGTATGCTTTTCTCCTTCACGTTTGTATTACTGTGTTCACCATCCAAATTGGGCCTAATAGAGTTATCAAATATGTTTTCTTATCTCTTCTTTTGCCACACGTGCTGAGCTTGGGACTTTTTATAGCAATTACTTTCCTTATGCCCAAATATTTTACAATATGACCATTTCATAGGCATCCATTCATACTCAACTATTTGTTGAAGGATATTACCAGTAGGTCCTTTTAACAAAATCACTTCGCGTTGCTCATTCTCTATCTTTGCCTCCACACACACCCACGCATAATTCAACCTTTCTTTGGAAGCTGTCATATTATTAGTAAAGAATGGCTTCTCCAAGCATAATTCAACCTTTCTTTGGAAGCTGTCATATTATCTGTAAAGAATGGCTTCCCCACAGTGCTAACAATTCTATTGAACATATGCTTTGGCCAGAATTATAACAGAAGGTTTGGAAGCTTAATCCACACATGTATACACCATAAGTCCTCCTCCTCTAGGGATATTGAAGCTGACTATGGCTTCAGGATAATAGATTTACTATTGAAGAACCAAGGTTCTCTTTCCCTTACATGTTGTTTTGCTTCTACAGAATTAAACCAAGCAATGAAAACTCTTGAGAGTATAGCACTCTAGGTATAACCTCCAAATTGCCTCCATTTCATATCCAAAAATCCATTCATTACATGAAAGGTGGCCTTGTTCCCAACACATATATCACAAGAATATTGTCCATTGATTCAGCTCATTAGCAATTTCTTTATGAGTATATTCATTTCCTTTTCCATCAGGAATGTCCTATGGTTGAATAAAGTCCATCTATTCTCCAGTGTAAATTCATGTTTTGGACAGGTGATAGATGCATATGATTTTTGAATTGGATTATCTTCCCCTTCTTGATTCAATTTTACAGAATTGTTGTTTACCTAGATTTCTTAGGGGTAGAAGTGGAAAATCATCATTTCGAGCTAGATTCTATTCCAACTGATTTTCTGTTGGAGGTGGTCCCGTCAATGCCACTGTGTTAGAGATAACACGTGGTCAATCATAGGCATCCTCTTTAATTCAACATCCTTCACGCGCTTCAAATCTACTCCCATTTGTCACCGCCTTCGAAGTTGTCGGTTCTTGATTTTCGTCCACCTGGTTCGTGATTTTGCCAGCGTTAACTGTCAATTGTTGTCTCAATTCCAGATTTTCTCTCTTTGTTTCCTCAATGTGCTTACAACTTTGTGCGGTTCGTAATCCTGGTCAGAATCTAAACTTGTACTCATCAATTTATCCGGTTGTATGTCTCTGACGTCTTCGCACGCTGATGAGCCCAAAGTCACAATGATAGTAGAAGGATTTATCGGTGAGACTTCAGGTTTTTTAGTGCCATGCAATTGTTGCCAATCCTTATCTATGAATTCTTGTGCGAATTGATCCTTTTGGGGGACCTCATAACCGTGTTGATCTTCTCGTTGTCATCTTCAATCATGCATTTACATGGAATCCACCGTTGCTTTGTTGGCCAAAACTCTATCTACCAAAAGCGCCTATAGAGAGAAGCTTTTTCAATAATGTTTCTTAAAATTTTGGATCATTCCTCTAAAAGTTACTCTTTGGAGTAGTCAATGGACAAAGCCTCTACTTTAAATAGAAAAATATTCAGATGACAAAGTATAAAGTTTTCGGTAAATAGACAAAGTATAAAGTTTCTCGTGTGAAATCTACTAATTGGGCATTGGGACTATATAATAAGAAAATATTATGTTCAACTCCTTCATTGTTTCTAAATATAAATATTGTGATAACTATTAACGTTTTAGTGGCAAATGAAGAGGTGAAATAGCATATTAGGAGGTAAAAATAATATTTTCCCTTAGAAATTTTCTATTTCTTTCTTTATTGCGAGATGTGAGATATCATAATTGTTCGTAAAGGCTAAACTAAAATACTGCTATTCTCGTTTTGTATCAATTGGCATTTATATAGAGTGCATTTCCCTTGGCATCACATGGGTATATGCTAGTATTGAGAAAATGAAAGTAAGATCATTAATGGGAGACCATTACTAGAGCCGACCCAAATTTTCTAAACTTTTTTCTTACTTTCTTATATAATAGGTACTTAACTTAGATATAATTATAAAAAAATGGAAGTGTATATTAATATAATTGAACAATACTTCTTATTAGAATTTTCTTCTCCATTGGGTTTTGCATCGTCAGCCAAAGTGTGTCCTTGTCTTTCCCTTCCTCTATCTTTGTTCTTTTAAATTTCTAGATTACAAATAAACAAGACAATATACTATAGTTAGTTTACTTATTTTAAATTTATTGTTTAGATTCTACAAAATCTCTTTAGGCCAATTATTCTTACAATATACATTAATATCCTATAAAAATGACTTTTTATTATATTTGGTGATTGATGTAAAATTTGAACTTGATGAATTCTTTTTTATGTTAGCAATTATTATTTATTTATCCTTTTAATCCCTAATTACACTTGAATATCCGCCCCGAACATCTAGGGCTGTATATGAACCGAGTTTGAGCTGAACATGGATGTGTTCAAACTCGGTTCGTTTAAGTTCTAGTATGTCGAGCTCGGCTCGAGTTCGTTAAGTGCAAAAAATTCAATGTTCGAACTCGGCTCGAGTTCGTGACTGTAGAACTCGGGCTCGACTCGTTTAACAATACGAGTCGAACTCGAGTTCTAAAACTTGACTTGTGTTCGAGTTTAACTTCCAACAAATCCCTAAATTTGCGAAAGAAATCCTCAAATCCTTCAATCTTAATCTAGCTAAAATGAATCAAAACTTATATTATACAAAATACAAGAGAGATGCAGAAAACAAACACTACAAATTAAAAGAGATCTTGGAGATCTTGATCGATTGGTGATGATGCATGCACTGACAGTGGGGAGACGATGACTTCAAAGACATGCGCCGGTGACGGGGAGATGATGACTTCGAAGACATGTGATAGTGAGATGATTACTTCGAAGACATATGATGATGACATCGTAGACAGGCGGAGACAGCGTCGTTGATGGCGTCGAAGTCATGATGTGCATGCGTGGAGAGGGGTGAGAGAGCGGGGTATGTGCGATCTGTGAGGCATATGTGTATGTGTGTATGCGAGAGAGACGAAGAAGGGATGAGAGAGCAGACGACTGTGGCTATGTGTGATTTACTAATTTGTATGTGTTTAGGTTTAGGTTTTAGTTTATATAGTTAAGGTTTCTTAGGTGTTGGGTTTCACAGATTGGGCTAATTCCAAGGGCATGTTGGGGTATTGGGCTAATTAACTTTAAGGCATTAGTTTAAAGTATTAATTTATATGATTTATGAAAATGTTAATTTTATAAATATATTATAATTAATTTATTATTTAGACGTGTAATACCCCACACTTTTAGAGTGAATTAAAATAATCATCGGTGCTTCAAAAAATTAACGGACAATAATTTTGAGTAATGCTCGGATATTAGTAGCTTATTGAAGCTTAAAAGAATTTTGGGACAAAAACATAATTTTTGAAAATTTGGGGGCAATTTTGTAATTTTAGAAAAACTTTGGAGGCATAAATGTAATTAATGTTTTTGGTGCTAAAAAATTATGAAACGAGTGACATTTAATTAAATTAATGGAGGTTGGAATAAAATTTGAGGCTTTGATGTAATTATAAAAAGTTTGGAGTCTTTTTGTATATATGTAAAGTTTGCGGCATTTGTGTAATTTTATAAAAATAATTTGAAAACCATGTTTCTTAGTCTTGCCACCACTAGCTTACGATGACAAGCTAATTAAAAGGTAAAATATTGGATTGAAGATAAATGAATCTCGAGTGAAAAGAAAAGAAAAGAAAAAAAAAAGAGAAGAGAGCCAAAACAAAACAACAAGAAAAGAGAGAAGAAGAACACTTAAAAAACATAGAACAGGGGCAAGGAAGCTCGGGCAGAAACAAAGAAAGAAGAACAATTAAAAAAAAATAGAACAGGAGCAAGGAAAATCGAGCATAAACAAAGAAAGAAGAACAATTAAAAAAATAGAACAGGGGCAAGGAAGCTCGGGCAGAAACAAAGAAAGAAGAACAATTAAAAAAAATAGAACAGGAGCAAGGAAGCTCGGGCATAAACAAAGAAAGAAGAACAATTAAAAAAATAGAACAGGAGCAAGGAAGCTCGGGCAGAATCAAAGAAACTTCTCAAGGTGATTTCCGTGAAATTTCTGTCATCTAAGTGTGTTGTTATACCCCGAAAATTTTCTTTTGCTTGTGCGATTTAATATTTTGAATAAATAAGTTTGTGGTCTTTTTGAAAATGGTTGTTAACATTTCTGAAATTTTTGGTCAAACGAATAGTGATTTCATTAGAATCAAAATGGGAAGGGTAGTGATGTTTTGGAGTGATTGAAAGATTCGGTCGAATAAAAATATTTTTACTTCGAAGGAAAATGGGTTTGCTTCGAACAAAAAGTATTTAAATCGTGAAGAGCGAGTACTGAAGTTTTCATTTGAATGAAAAGTATCCATTCGAATGAAAACCGTTTTCGGTCGAATGAAAAAAAAAATCATTCGAATTTAAAACTTTTAATTCGAATGAAAACATGTTTTTGGTCGAATTGAAAAAAAAAATTAGAAGCATTTTCACCTCTGTCGGATTCAATCGAATGAAAACTATATTTTCAATTGAATGAAATCTTAAAAAAAAAAATTGTTCCATATAAATAGTTGTCTTATTTCCTTCCCACCCTTTTGGTTCTTGGTTTCCTTTTTCCTTTACGATGGTGAGAGAGGGGAGAGAAAGCTTGGGAAGCTCTTGAGTTCAGAGGTGATGCTTGAGAATTTGTATTCTTAAAAGCTTGATTAAGGTAAGGGGTTTACTTTTGAAATTCCAATCCGCGATGGACCAGTCGTTCATGTAAGTCCTTAGTTCTTTTTGAAATTTGAACTTCTTCGAATTGAGTTAAGTGATTCTTCTTCTCCCATTGCTTTGAACTCTATTATGAATTTGTTCTGAATGCTATGACTTGTAGAAATCAAATTCTGTCAAATCTGTTTGACCTCAGAATTTGCTATATTGATATAGTTTGTTTTAGTAATTAATGATCATCATTATTTCGTAAACTTTGTATATTGTTTTGACATGTCCGATATTCGACAACAATTATCTGGAGATTTTTGTTTTGGTAACTCTATGGGCCATGTCACAGTGCATGTGACTTATTTCTGACTTACCTACTTGGATTGGAACGTGGGCTAGCTCAGCGGGAATTGAGCTGAGATCGCGATCTTACTTTCTGAACCAGCTTTATATGTCAGTAACGACGTATGTGACCACTTTCTGAATAGCTCTCTAGTGTCTGTCTTTGTACTCAGATATAGTTTGACATTTGAAATTTGGTTTTATGTTCATTCGGTTAAAACTCTAGTGTCTGTCTCCGTACACAGATATATTTTGGCATTTGATATTTGGCCTGACCTCTGTTCAGTCAAAACTGGTGTGTCTTTGAAGTCTTGTCTTTCAAATATATTTTGACATTTGAAATTTGGTTTGATGTCCGTTCCATTGAAACTTTTGTGCTTCCGAAATTTCACTTCTCAGATATTTTTTTCTTTTGTTTGATTGGTTGCTTGAGCGACCTTACTGGCATTTGGCTCATTCCCTTATTCCTTTTCAGGTGATCAGTAGGTAGGACTTTGGGATCAAAGAGCTAGCAGAGTGATCAAGAGTTAGCTGCCTTATTTCAGAGTTATTAATGATATTTTGAGTGTAATGACTAAGACAGTAGATATTACTTAGATTTTATTTTTTGAAACTCTGTGTTGGGAAACTTAGATTGTATAAAAGCTTTGGGCCACTATGTCAGATATTGATATATTTTTTAGATTTATTAGTGCATGCTTTGATTTACCATTTGGGAGACTTCTGATAATTCTAAGGTTTTTTTTTTTTTTTTTTGATTTTTGTCTTTTTGGTATTAACGCTCCGGAAATAAATTCTGCGCATTACATGTGTGGTAATTTTGGTGTGATTCCAGTTGAGGTGTGGTGGGTGTGTGTGTGGTGCATGAAATGGTGAAGGGGAAAGGGGCATGGGCCTATATGTGGATTTAGTGAGTGTTTAGTGTGTGTGTAGCGTGTGAATTTAGTGAGTGAGTTTGTGGGGGGTAGAACATGTGTAGCTTGTGTGTTGTGCATGAAATGGTGAAGGCGAAAGGGGCATGGGCCTATATGTGGAACGGATGTGTTGTGGTGACTGTGAATGGACTTTGTGTGTGTGTGTGTGTGTGTGTGTGTGTGTGTTGCAGATTTATGTGGGCGTTCATGGCTATCTTTGGCTTAGGTGAGTATGTAGAAATAATGGGCGTGTAATGGTGAATTGAGTAGGATTGGGGGTGTGTTTCAGAGTGGCCAAGTATATGTGCGCGTGCGCACGTGTGTAAAGCACTAGGCAATGGGTGTTTTTAAACGTGTGTATTCGGGTGTGTGTACATGTAATGAAGTATGTGTGTTTATGTAATGAATTGTGTATGTTAGTGTATGATTCATGTGTATTAGATGTGTTTGGGAGGTAATTGAGTGAGTGTTAGGTGTGTAGATGAGTAATTGTACGTGTATGGGAATGTACAGGTGGAGGCTTCGACTGAAAGATGAAGGTTGAGGAAAGTAGGTGTAAATAAGGTGAAATAATAGGTATGTGATCTAAATTGTAACTGAAATCGTCGCTAAAGATAGGACATTAAATTAGGCAGTTTTCAATGAATTTTTATAAATAGCTAAGATCAAAATTAGACAAAGTCCAAAATAGTAACCCCAGTATTTTTACAAGGTGTATACTTTGGAATTTTTCGGTGTCCGCGAAGGGCGCTAAATTAGGGTATTGATTAAACAGAAGTAGCAAATTATTTAACATACCAACCAAGCTATTTTAATCTTGAAAATTTAAAAAAAAATTATTTTATTGATATGTTCATATTCTAAAATTTCGGACCATTCTGAGGCCGGTAGGTATTTTTTACAAAACTAGCCTTTAGCGTTCGGTCCGGACACTGGTTCGAGACTTTTAGATAAAAATGTTCTAAAATACTTTTTAGCTAAAAAAATGACTTCAGGATATCTAAAATAGCGTTTTAAGATACTTTTGAAATTTTTTAGGAGCCGGGAACCCCGTAGTGGTATTTTGGTAATTTGCCACCCCAAAGGGGTATTTTGGTAATTTTACCTATAAAATGTATTTTTAAATATTCACATACAGTAAGGATATTTTAGTGGGTTTACTCAGGGAAAGGCTGTTTTGGTAATTTTACACATAAGAAGCATTTTAATAATTTTACATACGCAGTGAAGGCGATTCATTTTGGAAATATGTGTGAGTCCGTATTAATCAGTAATATTGTACTATAGACTGTATTCTAATTAGTTTATTATTCTGTTTACGTTAAAGCTAAAGACTTCCGGTTAGGATAATTTAGCTGCGAATCCAGGTAAGGAATTCTATCTGAACCCTAGGTAAGGACTTTCGTCTGAACCTTTATTTTGATAACTCGTTCTCGTAAGTACTCCTTTGATTTACTTATGACCAATGTCGAACTCTGGAGGTATGAATTGATATCAGTCTGTTATTACCCAGAAAACCCCAATATTGAACCTGAATCGATTATTTGAAAATCTTTTGATGCTCGCCTGTTATTGCATGCTGAGCAAATTTTATAATCGTATGTTATTCTGATTTGTCAATGCTATTCGTTTGGACTCTATTATGTTGATACAAATTGCTTTACTTGCCTTAAAAACCTCTCATTGAGCCTTAAAACATTTATAAAAACTCTTATCGATGCTCATTATCTACTACCCATCGAGCATTGAATAACATGTTGTATTATCGAATTGTTGTCATTATGTACATTGACATGAGATTTTGCATTGGTGTGTATTGGAGGATTTTGGGTATGTTGGAGGTATTGGTGTGGGCTAGTACCTTGACGGACTAGTCGGTGCATTGGTGTGGGCTAGTACCTTGACGAACTAGCCGGTGCATTAGTGTGGGCTAATACCTTGATGGACTAGTCGGTGCATTGGTATGAGCTAGTACCTTGATAGACTAGTCGATGTATTGGTGTGAGCTAGTACCTTGATGGACTAGTCGGTATATGGGTGTGGGCTAGTACCTTGATAGGTTAGTCGGTGTATTGGTGTGGGCTACTACCTTGACGGACTAGTCGGTGTATCTGTGATTGTCTGCATCGTATCTAAAATTTTTCTTTGATATCTGATTGAACTAGTTATGATTCTTTTGAAACTCTTGAAAAAATTATCATTGAATTGCATCTGTGAATTATTTCGTAATTTCTGTGTATTGGAGGATTTGGTGTGGGCAGAAATGATTGGAAAGTATATCTGAATGATTTGTACTTGTGTTGAAATCCCTTGATAAATTTTCTTGATACTTCGAAAATGATGACTTTGGAAGTGATCTTTTACTGATCGTTTGGAAACCATCGTGATTGTTAATGTTATTTTGGTATCTATTTATGATAAATTTTAATCATTTTGAAAATCATTGAGCTCTTCAAAATATTTTGAGGAATTTTAGAAATCATCGTCAGTTGGATCCTTTAGAGTCGTTTGGTAATTCTTTTTGCAGTCCTTATACGATCTTACTGAGCTCTCAAAAGCTCACCCTTCGTTTGACTCCCTCTGCAGGTGATGATCAACTGTCGCATGTTTGGGAATAGGTTAGAGTCTGTGTGAGATTCTGATAAGCTCATCACTACTGAGTACTGCGCGGGTTTGTACGTCGATTCATTCTATCAGGAGTCCAGTTATTGAGAACCTAGGTATTAATTGTTAAGTTTGAGCAGTTATTGTAATCTTGTATTTTAAGAAATTTGGATTGGTGTTGGATCAGATGCTTTAAAGTATGTGGTAGGGAACATGATCTGATAGGTTTGATGTGATCCGGTAGGTTAACAACCCAAAAGTTCGGAGTGGCGGAGCTCCGGATTTCGGGGGACATCACAAGACGAGTTGTTTGTGAACACATTTGCGAACATTTTGGAGTGTTCATGTTCGGCTCGTTTAATAAATGAGTTCTACAAACTTGTTCATGTTCGATTTGTATATTATATGAACGAATGCGAACGAGTTTTAAGGAGAACGAACCACGAGCTATTCGTGAACGGCTCAATTTATTTACAGCCCCATGAACATGATATTTTGTGAACAAGGATAGCATCGTTTTGACAAAAAATCACAAGTGCGCTTGGTTTTTTACATGCTGCTATACATTTTATAATTTTACCAACAATGGGTGAAGATGCAATTTAGGGTGTGTTTGGATATAGGATTTGAACCGGGAATTTGACTTTGAAGGGTATTTGTAAATCACTTGGACAAAATATCTTATTTGGATAGTTCAGAAGGGAATTTTCGAAATTTTCAAAAGATTTGAATTGTGGATTTTGGGTCTCCAAATCCATACAACAAATCACTAGCTGTCACGCCCCCAACACGGGAGGCTGTGATTATCAACAAAACCTCTAAATATACCGCTAAGATCCGAAAGCAACAATATAAACAGAGTACTAAAAGCCTCCAACATAAAGTATTTCTATATACAACGAAAGTCTATTACAAAACATTCCCAAAATATTCCCTTACAAAATGATTTCTATGCGCAGCGGCTAAGCGAATACTCCAATACATTTACATTGAATGACCCCTATCCAGGTAAGATTCCTAAAGTACGAACAAAAAATTCAAAGATAAGCAAAATTCAAAGGACTTCAAGGCTGCCACAACATTCAATTGTCACTCATTCACCTGTTGCAAAGACAAGGTAGGAAGGAAAAAGGGTGAGCTCAAATAGGGTAAACCAATGGTAAGATGTCAAGCAATAAAGACATAATCTAATAAAAATATTAGACTAAACGGATTAATCATGTCTTACTATAAAATATCAAAGTGTCAAAGATTAGCATTTAACCCAAAACACATTTAAATTATATGTAGGGTATGCTACAAACATGCGATGACTATGATAGTCATAAGACCCAAATGTCGAACCAAACATACAAACATTGTAACGCCCCAAAATTTTGAAGCGTTGATATCAAATAAACAAAGTCAAAAAACCTCAAATTTTCAAAGGTCTCCCAAACAGGTTATTCAGAGCATCTAATTAGAAAATCTTCAATTTACACAATTAAATGTTGAATAGGCCTAAAACAGTAATTTAATCCCGAATTTACTCCTACAAGGAGTTCCAAATGAAACATCAAAATCCAAATATTTCCTCTTATTATAATTTCAAAAAAAATAAAAATCAAAGCAGCTCTGAGATTAAACCGCTAGCTCTCAGTCAAATTGCTAGGCCCGCAATCCAATCCCTCTCTACTGATCACCTGAAAGTAAAATAATAAGGGGGGGTGAGCCAAATGCCCAGTAAGGTCGCTCAACGGACCAATCAAAATGGGATACAAAGATATCTGAGAAAACAAGATGGGACGTACAGAATTTTAACAGAACGTATACGAACCAGAATTGTCAAAATACAAAATATGTTTCGCAGAAAGACAAAATTTCAAAATGTATTCTTATACAGAAACTGACACTAGATTGCCATTCAGAATAAGGTCACACATGCCATCACTGGCACATGGAACCAGGTTCAGAAAATAAGATCGCGATCTCTAGCTCATCCCACTGAGCTAGCCCACGTTCCAATCTACTTGAGTAAGTCAGAAACAGATTGTCACATATACAGTGACATGGCTCAACACAATAACCATTTTATGATATTCAATAATAAGTAGGTTAGACACCAACAAATTTCCCCGGAAAGAAAAGTTTACTAATGTCTGCACCTGTTTAATGGCTAGGGGCTCACGTCAAAAGGTGACACTCATGAGTCAAATAATTAATTATGGTGAACTACGATAGATAGAAGGAATAAGCCCAAGACTCATGAAGAGCCATGATATTAGCTAAAGAGGCGGCATAAGATTATGTGACTGCCCAAGTATAATAAGAGTTATCTTGGTCAGATGTCAACAAATGTTTCAGACATAATGCAAAAGTCCGAAGAATTGAAGCCATGAAAGTAGTTTACACAATTCAAAAAAAATTGACAATAGAATGATTCCAAAGAATTGACAATAGAATGATGGCATAAGTCTAGTCAGTAGCTACAAAGTTTCTGGGTTCAAAGAAACAATAGACTAAACTAAGGTCACATAGGACAAAGTAGTTTTAGAAACAACACAAGAAAACAACTGAAATTCTCATTACTAATGAAGACAAGCTGGCAATAAATGACCATGTTGGTCCTGAACTCCTTTGTGCCTAACACATAGGAACGAGTGCTCAAAATAGGTCTGCGAATATAATAAGAATTCATGATTAAGCACAATGAACCTTAACAGGAAAAGTTACTGGAAAAAGATGGAAAAAGGCGGGTTCTGTGTACACGCGGCTCCTTGGTCGATTGGACATGTACAGTGGGGCAATGCTAAAAGCAGAAGTAGCCTAGCATCAAAGGCGATTTCAGTTTTGCAGAGAGTGCGACTCGATTGCGAATAATAAATAACATTATAACGCGAATTCAAAAGAATAAACCCTCTCAAACACATAATTGATTGGTCCAACGCTGAATTAGATTTCAAAAGAATAGTAAACCCTTACCTTTGATCGCAATTAAACCCAAAATCTTGATCCCTTCAAATAAATTGTATCCAAACCCTCAAAGTGATGATCAAAATCTCCAAGGTTTCTTTCTAGGGATTTTCTGGAGGCTCTGAAGTTTCTTCTACCCCTAAGAATATACTGTAATCATTAGATACCTAAAGAAATATAAATACTTATATTCCTAACATAATTATAATTCTAAAATACCCATCATGTCCCCATATTATCTAATTTTTTTTAAGCATTTAAATATGAGGGGTCTAACATCCTCCCCCCCCTAAATAAAAATTCCGTCCTCGGAATCAAAACGTACCTGAGGTGTCAAAAAGGTGCGGATAAGTACATCGCATATATTCTTTAGGTTCCCAAGTAGCCTCCTCAATTTCGTGGTTTCGCCATAGGATCTTAACTAAGGGAATGACTTTCGTCCTTAACACCTGATCACGACGGTCAAGAATCTCAACTGGTTGCTCTTCGTAGGAAAGGTCTTCCTGTACTGATAAAGGCTCATACGGTACAATGGGCATCGGATCATAAACGTACTTCCTCAAATTTGAAACATGAAAAACATTATGAATGTGTGAAAGCTCTGGCGGCAGTGCAACTCTGTAAGCCACTGGACCGATCCTCTCTAAAACCTCGAATGGCCCGACAAAACTAGGGCTAAGCTTGCCCTTCTTACCGAAACGCATCACCCCCTTCCAAGGTGAAACTCTTAAGAACACGTGATCACCCACCTCAAACTGAAGTTCACGGCAACGGTGAGAAGTATAACTGCGTTGTCTGTCTTGAGCCGCTTTGAGACTCTCCCGAATCAAATCAACTTTTTGAGTAGTCAACTGTACTAACTCTGGTCCCAATAATCGTCTCTCTCCTACCTCATCCCAGCATAATGGGGTCCTGCACCTCCGCCCGTACAATGCCTCAAACGGTGCCATCTTAATACTTGCCTGATAGCTGTTATTGTAGGCAAACTCAACTAAAGGTAAATGGCTATACCAGTTACCACCGAGGTCTAGTGTGCAAGCTCTCAACATATCTTCTAATGTCTGAATAGTACGTTCAGACTACCCATCTGTCTGTGGGTGGTAAGCGGTGCTAAAATAGAGATCGGTACCCATGGAATTCTGGAAGCTCCTCCAGAATTTTGAAGTAAAATGCGGATCTCGATCTGACACTATTGATAATGGTACTCCATGCAATCTCACTATCTCATCAATATATATTTTCACTAGCTCAGATAATGGTGCTGTAGCTCGGATTGGAAGGAAATGTGCAGACTTTGTCAACCTATCAACAATAACCCAAATAGTGTCAAAACCCTTAACTGTCCTCGGTAAGCTTACCACAAAATCAGTTGTTACATGCTTCCACTTCCATTGCAGAATCTCAAGTGGCTGAAATGGTCCACTAGGCTTTTGATGCTCCGTCTTCACTCTCTGACAGACCAAGCAATGAGAGATAAATTCTGCTATATCCGACTTCATGCCGCTCCACCAAAAATGCTCCTTAAGGTCATGATACATCTTTGTTTCTCCTGGGTGGATAGAGAAACTAGAGTTATGAGCCTCTGACAATAATTCCTTCCTCAAGGACATATCTGCTGGTACACAAAGTCTCTTATGGAACCAAACTACACTGTGCTCATCAACTCTGAACTCAGACTGTTTTCCATTATTAATGTTCTCGATAATGCGAACTATACCAGAATCTCCATCTTAAGCTTCCTTAATCCTGCTAATCAAGTTAGGTTGTACCTGCAATGCAGCCAAGTACTCTCCACCATCTTGCCATCTGATATCCAGATCCAGGTTCTTCATGTCTTTTAATAGTTGAGGTTGACAGGTGATAAGTGCTGCTAGGTTTCCTGTGCTCTTCCTGCTGAGTGCGTCGGCCACAACATTCGCCTTACCTGGGTGATAGTGAATCGTGCAGTCATAGTCTTTCAAAAGCTCCAACCAACGCCTCTGTCTCATGTTCAGCTCCTTCTGGGTGAAAATATACTTAAGACTTTTATGGTGGTCAGTATATATCTCACAGGTCTCATCATACAAGTAGTGCCTCCATATCTTCAAAGCAAATATCACAGCTGCTAACTCAAGATCATGGGTGGGGTAGTTCTGCTCGTAAGGCTTAAGCTGTCTAGAAGCATAGGCAATCACCTTACCATGCTGCATTAAAACACAACCTAAACCTCTCTTGGAGGCATCACTATATATCACAAAACCTCCAGAATCAGATGGTAAGGTTAATACAGGTGCAGACACCAACCTCTTCTTCAGTTCTTGAAAACTAGCTTCACACTCCTCATTCCAAACAAATCGGGTATTCTTCTTAGTCAACCGAGTCAAAGGCATTGCTATTCTCGAAAAACCTTCTACAAATCGATGGTATTAACCTGCTAATCCCAAAAAACTTCTCACTTCAGTAACAGTGCTAGGCCTCTGCCAATCAGTCACCGCCGCAATCTTAGAGGGGTCAACAGCTATTCCATCCTTAGATACCACATGTTCCAGAAATGTAACTTGCTCAAGCCAAAACTCGCATTTCTTAAATTTTGCATACAACTGGATGTCCTTCAAAGTCTGTAAGATAATTTTTAGGTGCTCACTATGCTCCTCCTCTGACTTAGAGTACACCAAAATGTCATTAATGAAAATAATAACAAACTTATCCAAATACTGCCTAAACACACGATTCATCAGATCCATAAAAGCAGCAGGAGCATTAGTCTACCCAAAAGGCATCACTAAGAACTCGTAATGACCGTAACGAGTCCTAAATGCGGTCTTTGACACATCCTCTGTCCTAACTTTTAGCTGATGGTATCCAGAATGTAGATCTATTTTTGAGAAAAACCTCGCTCCTTGAAGTTGGTCAAACAAATCATCTATACGCGGCAATGGGTATTTGTTACGTATGGTGATCTTATTCAACTCACGGTAGTCAATGCAAAGTCTCAACGTGCCATCCTTCTTCTTGACAAACAAGACAGGGGCACCCCAAGGTGAAACACTAGGCCGTATAAACCCCTATCAAGCAGCTCTTGAAGCTGATCCTTTAACTCCTTCATTTCTGTAGGCGCCATTCGATATGGAGCCTTGGAAATAGGTGCCGCACCAGACACCAAATCAATCGTGAATTCAATCTCACGATCAATGGGTTTTCCCGGCAACTCCTCGGGAAATACCTTAGGAAAGTCACGTACTACCGGTACGTCTGATATCTCATCACCTCCATTATTAGTATCAAGGATGTGTGCAATGTAACCCTCACAACCCTTACGAAGCATACGACGAGCCGAAATAGCTGAGATAATAGACAACCCACTAGGCTTTGAACCTCGAAACTCAAACTCAGATGAATCAGATAAACAGAAACGAACTCGCTTTTCAAAGCAATCAACTAAGGCATAATAGGATGCCAACTAATCCATACCCAAAATCACGTTAAAATCATGGATATCTAAAAGAACTAGATCCCCAGGAAGGTCCCTATCACAAATGTGGATCTTACAATTCCTCAATACTGACTTAACTACCACAGAATCCCCAACAGGAGTACCCACAGACAACTCACAGTCAAGAGACTAGGGTTTAACCCCAAGGCGACGTGCAAACGAAAAAGAAACAAAAGAGTGTGGCACCAGAGTCAAACAATACATGCGCATCAATTGAGTTAATCTGAATCATACCTGCCACCACATCCTTCGAACCCGATGCATCCTTAGCTGTCATGTTGAACACCCTACCGGCAGTCCTAGGTTTCTGCCCTCCAGTTGACTGACTCGTACTCTGCCTTGGGCCTGAGGCTGTACTCCCTGCAACAGAACCCTGCGGCCCAGATTGCCCTGATGCTGGAATAGGACAATCTCTTATTTGGTGACCCTTCTGGCCACACCTGAAGCATGCTCCTGTATCCCAATGGCAACTATGGCCGCCTGTCGTTTATTGCACCTCTGACAAATAGGGTCGGAACCTGAAGATGGGGGCCTCTGAGCAAAGTTCTAACTAGAGCCCCTATTGAACTTACTCTGACCCTGACTCTGTCTCTGACCTTGGCCCCTCTGACCAAAAGAAATCGAGCAAGAAGTATGTCTGCGCTTTCCATCACCCTATGCCGTGTGTGGCTGGGATATTTCTGGACGGTCTCTCTTGCCTGCCTTGGCGTCCTTCTTCTCTCTATAGTCCCTAGCCTCAGCTTCGATAGTCTTCGCAATGTCAACGCACTGAACGTATGTGTCTATTGGAACCGGAACAATGCGCTGCCTAATGCTAGGCTTGAGACCCCAAGTAAACATTTGCACTCTATCCTTCTCATTTGCAACCAACTGCTTACCATAACGAGACAGCCATGTAAACTTGACCTCATACTCAGCAACACTCTCGTTCTCCCCCTGCCTCAAGTTAAGAAAATCACGATACATTTGTTCTTTTACACTCCTAGGAAAATAGCGGTCGAAGAACAAGTCCTTAAACTGATCCCACGTCATCGCTTCGCGTTGTTCCACCATTTTACTATCCTCAATAGTTTTCCACCAGTGGTCTGCTTCCCCGTCTAGCTTATACACTGTGAGTTCTATCTTTTCCTCATCAGTGCAACCCATAGGCCTAAATACTTTCTCAAGTCGAGAAATCCATTTCTCTGCCACAATCGGATCATCTGTACCTCCAAAAGGTTCTACGTTCTTCTTGTCAAACTGCTCTAATAAGCTACGAGTCTGAGCCTGCCCGTGGTTAGGATTCGGATTCGGGTTCGGCTGATTCTGTTGATTTAGCTGAGCTTGTTGGTTCGCTAGTAACTGAGTCAGCTGAGCTTGCTGATTTGCCAGGATAGTCAGAAGATCTGGCGAATTCTCATTCCCTGTGACGTTTTGACGCTCCGCATTTCGATTGTTGGCTCGCCTATTATTACGATCACTTGCCATTACTACAAAAGAAAAACTAGAATCAGATACTGACTAGGACAATAAACTTAAATCTACCCATCCTACCCATCTCACAACTTATCTGATCCTAAGCATGTAAGTCTACAGGAGTTTAAACCTATAGCTCTGATACCAACTGTAATGCTCCAAATTTTCGGAGCGTTGATATCAAATAAACAAAGTCAGAAAACCTCAAATTTTCAAAGGTCTCCCAAACAGGTTATTCAGAGCATCTAATTAGAAAATCTCCATTTTACACAATTAAATGTTAAATAGGCCTAAAACAGTAATTTAATCCCGAATTTACTCCTACAAGGAGTTCCAAATGAAACATCGAAATCCAAATATTTCCTCTTATTATAATTTCAAAAAAAAATAATCAAAGCAGCTCTGAGATTAAACCGCTAGCTCTCAGTCAAATTGCTAGGCCCGTAATCTAATCCAATCCCCTCTACTGATCACCTGAAAGTAAAATAATAAGGGGGGTGAGCCAAATGCCCAGTAAGATCGCTCAACGGACCAATCAAAATGGGATACAAAGATATCTGAGAAAACAAGATCAGACGTACAGAATTTTAACAGAACGTATACGAACCAGAATTGTCAAAATACAAAATATGTTTCGCAGAAAGACAAAATTTCAAAATGTATTCTTATATAGAAACTGACACTAGAGAGCCATTCAGAATAAGGCCACACATGCTGTAATATCCCACATCGAATGTGGAGTAGTATGAGATGACCCTTATAAGACCTTACCAAGGAACTCATAAGTACCTACTTGGCTAGCCCTTTTGAGGGAGGCATTGCCCTGTGGTGGGGCCGTGAACCGGGTTGTTACAGATGGTATCAGAGCCGACTCTCGAAAACTCGGGCTCGGCTATCCAGTCGGGTTGCCAATGGTTGGGGAAACGAAGGCAAGCCCAGGTATATCCCACATCAAGAGGATGGTTGGGGCAACGAAGGGTGAGCCCGGTATATCCCACATTGGCTAGAGAGGAAGATTCTGGGCTATGTGTGATTGAGCCTTAGCGAGGACGCTAAGGTATAAGGAGGGGAGATTGTAATATCCCACATCGGATGTGGAGTAGTATGAGATGACCCTTATAAGATCCTGCCTATGAACTCATAAGTACCTACTTGGCTAGCCCTTTTGAGGGAGGCATTGCCCTGTGGTGGGGCCGTGGACCGGGTCGTTACACATGCCATCACTGGCACATGGAACCATGTTCAGAAAATAAGATCGCGATCTCTAGCTCATCCCACTGAGCTAGCCTACGTTCCAATCTACTTGAGTAAGTCAGAAACAGATTGTCACATATACAGTGACATGGCTCAACACAATAACCATTTTATGATATTCAATAATAAGTAGGTTAGACACCAACAAATTTCCCCGGAAAGAAAAGTTTACTAATGTCTGCACCTGTTTAATGGCTAGGGGCTCACGTCAAAAGGTGACACTCATGAGTCAAATAATTAATTATGGTGAACTACGATAGATAGAAGGAATAAGCCCAAGACTCATGAAGAGCCATGATATTAGCTAAAGAGGCGGCATAAGATTATGTGACTGCCCAAGTATAATAAGAGTTATCTTGGTCAGATGTCAACAAATGTTTCAGACATAATGCAAAAGTCCGAAGAATTGAAGCCATGAAAGTAGTTTACACAATTCAAAAAAAATTGACAATAGAATGATTCCAAAGAATTGACAATAGAATGATGGCATAAGTCTAGTCAGTAGCTACAAAGTTTCTGGGTTCAAAGAAACAATAGACTAAACTAAGGTCACATAGGACAAAGTAGTTTTAGAAACAACACAAGAAAACAACTGAAATTCTCATTACTAATGAAGACAAGCTGGCAATAAATGACCATGTTGGTCCTGAACTCCTTTGTGCCTAACACATAGGAACGAGTGCTCAAAATAGGTCTGCGAATATAATAAGAATTCATGATTAAGCACAATGAACCTTAACAGGAAAAGTTACTGGAAAAAGATGGAAAAAGGCGGGTTCCGTGTACACGCGGCTCCTTGGTCGATTGGACATGTACAGTGGGGCAATGCTAAAAGCAGAAGTAGCCTAGCATCAAAGGCGATTTCAGTTTTGCAGAGGGTGCTACTCGATTGCGAATAATAAATAACATTATAACGTGAATTCAAAAGAATAAACCCTCACAAACACATAATTGATTGGTCCAACGCTGAATTAGATTTCAAAAGAATAGTAAACCCTTACCTTTGATCGCAATTAAACCCAAAATCTTGATCCCTTCAAATAAATTGTATCCAAACCCTCAAAGTGATGATCAAAATCTCCAAGGTTTCTTTCTAGGGATTTTCTGGAGGCTCTGAAGTTTCTTCTACCCCTAAGAATATACTGTAATCATCAGATACCTAAAGAAATATAAATACTTATATTCCTAACATAATTATAATTCTAAAATACCCATCATGTCCCCATGTTATCTATTTTTTTAAGCATTTAAATATGAGGGGTCTAACAAACATCAAACGTGTGCTCCAGTGTACTGGGAGGCTTCGGCTGTCTAGTATAACATACATATGTCCTAAAGACCCTCTCAATTTGAGAGTTGTTCGATATAGCCAATGTCAATCTTCAATTGACGGTCATAAATGTACAAATGCAAATGTGTGCTCATCGAGGTTCAAATGGAAAAAGGTATTATGAATGAAAACAAAAGTTAAACAAACCAATGGTGAACCAAAAAAGATGAATGACATTAGATAGAGCATAAGCTTTCGGATTTCGAAACTACCTTCGCACAGCAAAAAGCGATAAAATCCCTTACCTCTATAAGCTTTCGAACAAGAAAAAGTCTCAAAGTACCACCTTAATACCAAATGAGCTTCCCCAAGCCTTCTAATATCTCTCCCTCTTTGTCGAAAAAGGAAAGGAACAAAGAGCCCAAAGAGACTAGGAAGGAAATAACAAGAATATTTATATGGAACAAACTAAAAAGTTTTCATTCGACCGAATCCGACAATGTTGAAAATAATTCAATTTTTTTAATTCGATCTAAATTGAGTTTTCATTCAAATTAAAACTTTTAATTCGACAAAAAATGAGTTTTCATTCGAAATTAAAACTTTTTTTTGTATTCGATCGAAAACAAGTTTTCATTCGAATTAAAACTGTTAATTCGACCGAAAACTTCAGTAGCTCATTTTACACACAAAATCTTTTATTCGAAGCAAAATCCATTTTCATTCGAAACCAAACTATTTTAATTTGACCGAAAACTATTTTTCATTCGAATTAAAACTTTTAATTCGACCGAAAACTTCAGAAACTCCACAACATCATTACCTTTCATTTTGATTCAAATGAAACCACTTTTCATTCGATTGAAAATTTTAGAAATGTCAAAAATTATTTTCTTAATATTATCAAAAAGACCGCAAACTTATTTACTTAAAATAATAATTCTGCATAAGGAAAAAGAAAATTTTTGGAGTATTACACTAGTCTGAACTAGTTATTTGCCAAATATATTCTCATATGTAATTTACAAATCCACGATACTTCATCCCTGGTTTTTAGAAATCCTGCCCCCCACTTTTTTTAACAACCTTCTGCTTCCTTTCTTTCTTCTCTCCAGCTTCTCTCCCCTTCATCAGAGGTACCTGCCATCAGCTGACACATGTGTATCTCAGGAAGGCAAGCAGTCTGAAAGAAAGAATGATTTAGTGTCTAAGAACGTAAAAAAAACCCAAATATCTCTCTCTCTCTCTCTCACACCAGCATAACCAACCCACGCCAGGCCTTCATCAATCGGCCCACCAACAGCCGCCGTCGGTCAAGTCACGCCATTAGGCGTCTGTCCACACCGTGCGAAGACTCTGTGCCGCACCATCACCACCGCAGATCGCACACCGAGGGCCACCAACCACCACCAACCAACGACCTATGTCCGGCCTCTATCAATCGGCCCACCAACAGCTGCCGTCAATCAAGTCCCGCATCTAGGTGTCCATCCACGCCACCGCGGCTATTCTGTGCCGCACAACCACTAAGGCCTTTCGCATGCTGAAGGCCACCAATCGCACAATCACATCCACCGATTGACCAGTTCCTTTATTAATCACACATCCACGGCTTCTAACGACCACAAACATAACGGCCATCTCCTCCGTTTTCTATAATTCCAGGGTCGTTAAGGTAGAAGGGAAAATGCAAAGAAGGGAAAGAAAATGAAAAGAAAAAAAATGCACTTACACACAACCGTCTGTGAGAACAAAATATTGATTGGTTGGGTTTGTTTTGTGTATTCTAACCTGTTCTTCATTGGTTTGAGACCCGTGCAGCAAGAAGTTGTTGATCAAGAAAAATGCACACACTACTGAAAAATGTATTGATACTGATTCAAACAAAAAATTTATAAATACTCGGTTAGAATTCATAGCATAATAAATAAATATTCAAATAAGATATTCAAATGATGAAATTTGTAAATTAGGATTTTTCGAAATGAAATGAAGGGATTTAGAAATACTATTTCCAAACACACCCTTATCCGTAGGTCATCTCCGCCTATAAATATAATCCAAAGAGAAAACCCCCGTAACGTCTACTTCCAAGAAGCGCCCGCCAGAGCTGCTACTCTCTCCTGAGTTTCATTGGTTCTCCGTTAGGGTTACAGGTGCTTCTCTCTTTCTTACCGAGATTGTGTATATGAATAATGGATCTTCGGATTTCTTTTTTTTTTACTTTATATCTGGTTAAGATGTTATGTGTATTCCATTTGAACCCTAAATCTCTGTCAGGCGTTTCACACAAAACAATGTAAAATTTGTATAATGGACTGATTCAGTGACTTTGCATGGCCTAATTTTGAATAATTTTGTTGTGTTTCTGGCTGCATTTTTTGCATTTTGTCGATATTCTGGGAAGTGTACAAGTGCATGATCTATCGTTAAATAGTCTATGTTGTCATAAGATCTTTGTGCAGTTCACGATAATATTGAATCTTTGTACCAGCTTATGCTGTCTTTAGTATGCTATTTGTGCTTAAGTTCTTATTGTTGCAAGTTCATAACTTCTTCTGTGTTCATTGGGTTTTTGAACTTGTATGCATTTTTGTGTACAATTGGATTTGCTGATAGGTGCTGATTTGGAAGATGTCTCGTGTATACGTGGGAAATTTGGACCCAAGAGTTAGTGAGAGAGAACTTGAGGATGAATTCCGTGTGTTTGGTGTTATCCGAAGGTAAAGTGTGGCTGATGGACATCTTTGCATCATTTACTTGGTATAGAGCATTCAAATATCTGAATGCTGTCATCTTCTTTACTCTCAAATCTGAAGCTATTAGCTTGTGTGTAGGATGAAAAATCTAGTATTTCACGCACGTGTTTACATGTTTATGCTTTGTTATTGCTTGCGGAACGCATTGCTTTGACCAGTAAATGTCCCTGATGAAGGGTTTTTTGTTGGTTCCTTCATTTGCATTGGGGACACATCTTATTTTGAAGAGATAATGTCTCTCAGGCTTTGACGTTTGGTTGTTTTTTTTTTTTCACCTTTTAATGTCATCATTTCATCTTCTTCGTTTAAGTGATGTTTTTTCTTCCAGACCTGCTATGCACAGGGGCTCATGTTCTGGGTTCTTTTTTGTAAACGTAGACCTATTATCTCTTCATTGATCTCCCCTTTTGAATAGCTAGTGTCTTGATGGTAATATCAGCTGAAACATTTTATTTCCGCAAGCTCTTTTTTTTTTCCTTCTAAGAGGGTACTTAGCACTTGTGATTTTGAATTCTCTATAAGTTAGATAAAACACTTGCTGAATTCGTTGTTTCTGGAAATTCTTTGTGTCATTTTCTCCATCATTTCTTTTGCGTATCAACCTTGTTCCCAGAAGTTTTTTGCAAACTGATGTATGGTCCACGTTTTAATTCAATTGTGTTTGCTATTATATATAATGTAAAAAGCCACTGCTATGTCATTTGGTATGTGCTGCTTAGTGACAAGAATTGTATCTGATGGTTGCCATTGTTTGTGTTCTGTTGCCTGAAGATTCATCTGCTTATTGTGCTAAACCAGCCACTTATTTTGCGTGGGTCATAATATACCTTTTGTTTCATAATTTACCATCCGTATCTATCATCCATACGTTGACTTATATGGTATTATATTTTGTAATTAGCTGGTAGTTAACTCAATTATTGCCGCCTAAGAACGGATGATCAAGACAAATGGCAGAGACCTTTTTATTTATAACGTGCGTGGATAAGATGTGTCAATGGGGGTCAGGCATTAGTTTGGAGATCCCAATTCCACGTACCCGGTTAAGCGGGAGGTTCATCGTTCCCAAATTTATATTACAACTCTTTTGATTGAGTTAGCTTTTAATTTTGGTAAGATTAAGTGACGCGGGTATTTTTGTAATTTACCTTATAGGCCCACTTGCCTTGTCAGCTGCCTGCTCGTCAGCTCCCTAGGCCCCTTCACGCTTAAGTATTTAGCTAATAAGGAACCCCCTTGTGTGTTAGCTTGTATAGAGGGAATTAATCAATTTTTTTCAGCATATATGCTTTTGAAACTGTGATGCATGAACCCTAGGTGTGATGCCTAAGGGTTTATGCGGGTTATTTCCAGAGTTTTATCCTTCTCAATCATCAGTTTGATGCCTAAGAATCTTGACGAGTTATTTTCTATTGTTATTTTCTTCCGATTACTCTTTCATTCTGCACCTAAATTGTAAAATACACCTTTGAAGTCATTTAACTATTCAGAGCAACGTTGGGTCATGCCAATGCGTTCAGGTTAATGTTTAGGTGGTGATTTACCAATTATCAGCGGGACTCGATCTTTTTTCGAATGATGGAGCAACTTGATTGCTTAAATGCACGCCTGAATGTTGTCCAGTCTGTTGCTGCCAAATTTTGATCTGGAACCATGAGAAAATGCGTGACCGCCAACAGGGTTTTGGCAGGGGAGCTCTGACAGGGATGAGACCCTAAGAGAGCATATTTGTGAAAACAAAAGAAAAAGAGAGAACATAGATCTTTAGAGAATGGACAAAAGCTTTCGGCATTTACTGTATATTCCAAGTCCTTTTATCGGCTTTAGTCTCTAGTTTGAGTAGCTGCTATATTTCTTGAGTCCTTTTTGTTATTAGGTTTAGGCATAGCTGAAGTAACTAGGTTGGGTTAAGAATATAGGAATCCCTTGACTACAAGGAGAATATTTTGCATTTACTCTATATAAGAAAGCGTTGTAGCAACTATCGGGACAACTTATGAGTAATAGAATTGTGCAGCTTTTGCTCTCTGAAAGTGGTGAGATCCTATTGGATCTCTTTCAGGTGAGATCCTGGAAGGCCTCAATGAGTCTTAAGGTTTTGTGGTTGTTTGTTATTCTTTTCCTTGTTTTTTTCGAAGATATAAAACATAGACACTGTTCTGGGTACTGTTCATATCACCCTAAAACAGCCCCAAAAATGTATCCTCTAAATCCGTAGCTTCTTAAATACAAAACCTATGAATCTAATCCCTATCCGACCATCTGATTGGACATAGTTTCTGCGTAATGTTGAAGATAGCAAATGTGTGTGATACTGCTCAGACATAGTTTTTGCCGAGACTTTTTGCGTAATGTTGAGAACCTGAGAGAGCAAGTGGTTGTGTGGGAGACACTGCTCGGACATAGTTTCGCGGTGGCCTTAAATAGGATCGTGAAGATAACAAGTGTTTGTGTGGGCAACGCTATACTTGGGCATGAATCCTGCGGAGATATTCATAGGATCTTGAGATCCTCAGAGAGAGATCAAGTTTCCTCGTATGCAATATTGCTCGACTATAATCATTAGACATGAGATCCTTAGAATAGAGGTAACATTTCGACCTTTGGGTAGAGTTTTTTGTTCTTTTTATCCGTGAGAATTATGAAAAGCTTTGTTCAGGCAAGTTGTTGCATTTGCTTGTATGTGTTAACTTACTCGATTTAGTCAGAGCACATATATCCCATCTAGTGTATTGCTAGGATGTTCGGAGAAGATGAAAGGATGATATATATTCGAGGATTTGAGCCATGCCGAGCCTTTTCGGAGTTTGTGGCTTGTGATATCAACTCGTGAGGGAGAACGAAACATAGGGTCCAATTAACTTAGGGTTTGTTTAAATGCCCTGTGGTGAATTCGAGGCGATAAGGTTGAGCGAACTTGGCAGACTTGACTCTGGTAGTAACAATCTTTGAGATCTATGTTACATGGACTCTTTGGTTTTGCGTGAAGTACCCGTATCGGACACTTGACACTTGGACATGGGTATGGGATATGTGTCCGACACATCTCATAGGATATGCCATTATGATACTATCTTATAGTCTTTTGTTTAATTAGTAGTTGCTTTGAATAGAGATAAGTTGTCAATTAAAACTAAATGCATCACATAAAACACCTTTTTGCCTTCGAAATAACTAAAAAGCAATAGTAAATATGAACATTTTGCCGTGTCCCTGTGTCTTGCGTTTTTAAAATTAGACGAGTCCGACACTTAAACACGTATCCTATTCGGACACTTGTACCGAGTCCATGTAACATAGTTTGAGATTATGTGGCTTGAGGAGGCTCTTAAGAGGCGACCCTTAGGGGTGAACCTTCGGTGATGAGGTTGATGTAATGCAGTTACAGGAGCAATCCTGAGGCACCACCAGGAGCGCTACCGCGCGTCCGCCTGGTTATCGTTTAATTGTTTTTCGTTGAAGCTCAGTGTGAGTTATTGTTCGAAGTTTCTTTCCTCGTAGAGGTAAGTACATGATTAGCTTAGGTTTTTTGCTTGTCAGCAATTTCGGAAATGGAGAACTTTGTTGGTCACTTACAGGGAATCACATCAAAAAATATGGTCCTACCTTGATGCAGTGACTTGTGAAGTAGCTGATTTTTAGATTGAGGTGCATCAACTACTCATGAGTTCTTACAGGGGTTGACTCCTCTTTGCTTTGTAGACACACTGTCACTTTTCTTTCTCACTGTGTCCCACTTTGCCTTATCGATCAGCAAGACTTCTCTTGATTGGCATTGTTATTCTTTAGGCCCTCGTTTACTTTTCAGCTCGAATAAGAAGAGTTTTCTTGGTTTTAAGAGGGGTCTTGTTGATCGATAAGGCAAAGCGGGATAAAGGCTAGGGACCCCTCTTGAAGGTTTGTACTTCAGAAATCCGTATAGATTCTCAATTTCCGAAGTGGCTTCGTCTAAGTGCCCTAGATATTGGGACAAGCATCGTTCTTTTCTTGGACAAACATGTGAAAGACTACTAGAATTCTTGTGATGCGTAAGACCGCTAGAGAGGTACTTGTGGGAGCCGTGAGAAAATACGGATGGGTCGAGTCGGGTGTGCCTTCGCCAAGTGTGTTGATCTCGTCCCAAACCTGAAGCAACATTATCGTACTTTACTTTCAGGTTGATATACATTTAACCAGTGCCATAGTATGTGTTGCCTAGGGACATCTTAAAGTTCGCTAGGAGTTCAACTTCCTCAATTTCCTTAGCAAAGCGATGTTTGGAGGTTGATAAAGACTGCGGCGCAGAACTATTTTGCGACGAGCATCCAGCCAAGATGAGGATCTGGGAGAAGGAAGAATAAAAGGACTGTCGGAGTGCAAACCTACTCTGGCTGTATCCGCCTTGTCCCTTGAATCTAGCTAATAAGTTGGATTCTCAATTATGCTATAACCATCTTTATAAATTTGGTGGGAGGATGGGCGGAGAGAGCTATCACCAGAAACACGATGACTTCTGTCTTGAGTGGGAGATAGGACTTGCAGACGTGTCAGTGTCCTGGAGGTTTTTTGACAGCCTTTTTAATTTGATGGACCTCTCTTGTGAGATTTTCTTGAAGTGTCCCAGAGATGTTGATTGTTCTCATGGTGAATATTATGACGGCTTAGCCAAAGAGTAACGATGGTGGCATGCCTCAGTTGCTGGAGTCGTCGTTCTCTCTACATCGACCGGTTGAATATGGTTAGATCGGTTTGTCGCATAAGTATGAAGAGATTGACTTTTATGGTGACTACCTGTAGGGATTCAGCGGGGAGCTTCTCGATGCTTTAGTCAGAACGGAGCCATATGCGTTTAGTATGAGAGAGCAAAAGAATACGTGCATGATTCCTTGTGTATCTTGGTACGCAGATCCCCTTTATAGTGGGCAGGTGTTGGAACTTGGAGTACCGAGAGGTCCCCTTTGTATTGGGTAGGTGTTGTAATTTGAATTAGAATTCATAAGGGCATGAACGCGTTTCTTTGGAGGCAAGCTGGAATATTTGGGAGAACCTAATCAAAGGGTCTTAATTGACTTTGACCAGAGTTGACCACATCTGACCGCCTTGCCATGTTGGCGGTTTATAGGTTGTGGCATTTTATCCTTCTCAAAGCCTAATGTTGGTGCAACATATGGTGAAGATGCTCGCAAGCCTGGGAGTGGGAGTAGCAGTAATGGTGTGAAAAATGAAAACCAAGTAGAAGATGCAAATCCTCCTTTAAGGATCAACTCTGGGCTTCTTAAGGCAATAAAGGCCTGTGTTTGAGTAAAGAATCTTGTGGATAGAGATTAGTACGATCTAAACGTAACTGCTCGAAATGTAGAACAAGAAAGAATAGAAGTTCCAGATTTGGACGGGTGAATTTTATTGTGTATTACTAGTGCCTTGCTTAAAATTGAAGAGTTTTTTGATCGGCATGATATTGCATGAGTAAGATTTGCTAAAGTGATAGATTGGTTTTGAAGGAGCTATGAAGTGTAGAGAAACCACTTGATGTAATATGAACTTCGGATAAATGTACTCCCTTCAATTACTGGGATAAATTGTACGAGCAACTTGTCAATATTGAAGTTATATATTGTTGAGGGTACTTTTGATGAGGTGGTAGCCATGGCAATTGTGAGCCTGTGAGTGGCTGGTCTTGTGACACACAAGGATGCACAGCCTCAGAGAGTGAGTGGCAAGGTGATGATAGGGTTCTAGTGAGACTTGGAGGGAAGGAGGCAAAGGATGGGAGTTTGAGTTCCATATGTTTTATGAACAAATGACTTTGTCCAAAGTGCGGCATGAGTGGTGAAGTTAGTAGAGTTGAGGCTGTAGTTTATAACTTCTTCTAGTTTTGCTTTACACTTGTCTATGTTAGAGTTGGTAGGGGAACACGTGAGGGGTCTCATGCCCTCAAATGGCAATCAATGACCGTCAACTTATAGGGACAAAAAGGGAGAACGTCTTGGAGCAGATTTTCAACCTTGTAATTTGAAGAGAGTGGGATAGTAAAGGTCCCCCCACAAAGGACATTTAAGAGGCAGGTGACCCCTTAGAGGGCTTCATGTGTCATTGCACCCGATAAGTACTATTTAAAAGTTGCAGGCTTCGTCCTCTTTATCAGGATTGCAATGTTCACATAAGGTCACATGACACATGGTCATTGTGACACCCCCTGCTCTCGGCCGCCTAACCACTTGTCTCCCTCTCTTCCGAGGAGTTTCACCTTCGACGGATGAAGGACGACCTCGTGTCTTATCATCAAAAGCCCCCCCTGATTCGTCGGGGTTGTACCTGTTGAGCTGCACCTTGAGGTTAAGAACAAGGAGAACTTGGAGGATAATTCCCCTCGAGGCCCGAGGCTAGAGAGCCTTGGGCTGATGCCCCTTGAGGAATTACCTGGTGATTAACTTAAAATTCTTTTTCTTTGCCTCTTTCTTTAGTCGACGAGTCAATGCAGAGTAGAGTTGACCCATTCGATGCTTTGGCTGTGGGGCCTAGTCGTCAGCTTCCGCGTCATGAACCTTTGACTTGGTTGATTCGTGCTACGTCATTCCTCACAAACCACGCTTAAGTAATAGTAAAGGACCCTTGTCAAACACTCGCATGATTTAAAGCTGGTCTAAGGGTAGATATTAGACGTGAACTCCTTAGACAACCCCTCTGCAACTTGGAACAGGCTTTCCACGTGGCACTTGACTTTGAAAATTACTTGAATATCTGGCTTCTAGAATAGTTGGGGAGGCAGCAAATCAATGACCTACTAAAGGAAGAAAAACAACTACATATACCTGAAAACTGCTCTGACAAGAGGCCAATGTATTGTGCCCTTCAAAGCAGGTGGAAGTTAAGTTGCTTTTAAGTTGTCGTGAACCTGGACACATGACCTGTAGTTGTCCAAAGAAGATGCATCGCATGTTAGTGCAGAAGGCAAGCAAGAACAGTCACTAGACGATGCTTAATGAACCTTTGACTATCCCGGGCATTTGTAGCTGTGATTTGGAAGTAGCAGGGGAGGGCATTTCTTTCTTTTGTGGCCAGACACGTTTTTGCTCCTCCTATAATGGAGCAAAATGATTGGCATTGCACACATGTTTTCTAGATGCTAGTGCATTTTGGATGTCAAGCTAGAAGCTTATTATTGATAGTGGAATGTCATTTCAGCCTCTTTGGTGCAGCGTCTTAAGCTTCCCCCATGGAATGGCATCCAGCATCCTCAATCATATAAAGTGGCTTGAATTTAACACTTTAACTCCGGTAACTCAACGCCTAGGAAGCATGGACAAGGGTGCGGGTGCGGATACGATGCGGGTGCGGATACACGGATACGTCAATTTTAAAAATATTAGGATACGGGTGCGGCGGGGATACGGCGTATATTATAGTATATATACATATATATGTATATGTATTTATATGTAAATATATGCAAAAGAAATATTTTTATCAAGTTTGATAGGTAACTTAAGTTTAATGGGCTTTTTCGTAAATTTTCAAATTGAATTGCTGAATGCACTGGTGTGTATGTGTACAACTGTATTTTCTTAAAGTACTAAAGCTAATTCTAATAATCAGTTAATATATTTAAACTATACAACAATTTTTGGTCCCGTTGTCAAAAGGATTCTCGCTGCCGAGTTTCAGCCCAGGTAAGGTCACGGTGACTTCTCCTTCTTCCCCCTCCTTCTTTTTCTTATTCTTCTTCTTCTCCTCTCTTTCTCACCGGTCACCTCTGTCGAAAAACCCTAATACACGATGGGTCTTCGCCGGGGTAGCGAGTCGTCGCCGGAGTCGCGGTCGTCGTCTTCGGAGTCGCCGGTTGTTGTCGGAGTCTCTGGTGGTCCCTGTCGAAAAACCCTAATACGCGATGGGTCGTCGCCAGGGTAGCGAGTCGTCTTTGGAGTCGTGGTCGTAGTCTTTGGAGTTGCCGTCGTCGTCTTTGGAGTCGCCGGTCGTTGTCGGAGTCTCTGGTGGTCGTCGGGGTGGTCACGCTCGTGGCTCTTCTCGCCGTTGCTCTCTCTTTCTCGGTCACTCTCTCAGATCTGAGATCTCATATCCCATATGTACTAGATCCGCACCCGGTATTTAGGAAAATAAATAAATAATATCAGATACGCACCCGACACGCACCCACGTCGCACCTGACGCGCACCCGACGCGCACCCGATGCTGGTGCTTCACTCTGATTGGCGCACCCGTGCTTCATAGCTCAACGCTGTCTTATTTTTTCCTCACGCGGGGTTCATTAAGATTCTATCCAATGCGATTCAATTCCTACAAGTGTTATACGAACGGGATGAGTTTAATTTTCCTAACCCAACTGGAACCTTTGACGGTCCTAATCACTTTTTTTTTTAAAATGGAAGTCACTGTGGTTCGAGATGGAAATGACGAAAATACCTTGGCATCTATTCTCCCTTTTCTTCTCTTCTCTTTTGGAGATTTTGTCCATTCTCCCTCATCCCCTACACACTCTCTCTCCCTTTCTATTTCTCTTTCTCTAACTTTTTGCTTCCACTTCATCCCTGGCAAGGATGGAAGTGACAAAAACACCCTTGGCATCTATTCTCCCTTTCTCTCTCTTCCGGAGATTTTGTCCATTCTCCCTCGTCCTCTACACATTCTCTCTCTCTCTCTCTCTCTCTCCCTTTCCACTTTATCCTCGTCACTGCCACCACCACTTTCGCACCCATGACCAAGCACACCACCTATTCACGCCTCTGTAAGGACCATCAACATAGATCACAACCACCACTGTACGATACCACAACCATCATTAATGACGACCACCACCAGATCTATACAACCACCATGACTTCCAAAATTTATGCCATCTTCCTGTTATCTTGTTTCTTCCACCCTTAACACACAAAAACACACCCACCTGTTGTCAGAGAACTATTAAGTGTTTTAGAAGATGACAGTGTGCTAGATTATCTAGCTGCACTGGTTTGGTGGCTTTATTAAATGGGACTCACAAAATATATTTCAAAAAACAGTAGACGGGTATTTTGGTGAAAGTGATCAGTGCGCCAAATAGTCTGGCGCAATGCTTTTTGACTTCTTAAGAAAATCATCTGGAGCCAACCGTGTGGTTGTGGTGGACTGCTCCAGGTAAAACTAGGACCAAGTAGCCCTTCCTTGACAGCAGGTGGGGATGGGCTCCCATATGTATGAACATATATATAAAAATGTGTGTGGATATATGAATTTTTTGTGTGCACATGCATAAATGTATACCTTAATACATGTACATATAATACAAATATTAAATGTGTACGTGCATATGCATATGCATATGCATATGCATATACCTTAATACATGTACATATAATACAAATATTAAATGTGTACGTGCATATGCATATGCATATGCGTACGCATATGCGTATGCGTACGCATATGCATATAGGCATATGCATGCATATGCATATATGCATATGCATATATGCATATGCGTATGCGTATGCATATATGCATGCATATGCATACGCATGCATATATGCATACGCATACGCGTACGCATATGCATATATGCATACGCGTATGCATACGCATACGCGTATGCATATATACGCATACGCATACGCGTATGCATATATACGCATACGCATACGCATGCATATATGCATACGCATACGCATGCATATGCGTACGCATATGCGTATGCATATGCGTACGCATATGCATATATACGCATATGCATATGCATATGCATATGCATATGCATATATGCATGCGTATGCGTACGCATATGCATACGCATATGCGTACGCGTATGCATATATACGCGTATGCGTATGCATATATACGCATATGCATATGCGTATGCGTATATATGCATAGGCGTGTATGCGTATATATGCATAGGCGTATGCGTATGCATATATGCATATGCGTATATATGCATATGCATATGCATATGCGTATATATGCATAGGCATATATGCATATGCGTATATATGCATATGCATATATGCATACGCATACGCATATGCATATGCATATGCATATATGCATACGCATATGCGTATATATGCATACGCATACGCATACGCATACGCATATCCATATATACACACAAGTATATGTGTATTATATGTACATGTACATGTATGTGTATATATGTATAAATATATAATATAATATATAGGTATATAAAGGTATACATGAAAATATATAGTATACATGTACACATGTACCTATATGTATATATATATATATATATATATATATATATATATATTTATATATATATATATATATTTATATATATATATATAGGGAGCTGATCCATTGATAGCGCTAGCAAAATAGGAGAAGTTGCTAGCGCGATCTGGCCGTCCACGCGTGATCTGTGGACGGTCCAAATCTTTTTTTTGCGTTTTTTTTAAGTCCGTCCGCTACATTATATAGCGGATGATTTTTTGACAAAAATTCCCTCCAACTTAAAAATAGCCCGTCCGCTACATTATGTAGCAGACGGACTTTTCTGACATTTTTTTCTCTCATTAACGCTCTGACACTCTGTCTCTCTCTCTCTCTCTCATCCGCTACATTATGTAGCGGACAAGTTCATTTTACTTAGAAATGCTATTCAACTGCTCACTCAGACTCTTGGGGTCATTTTGGCTGTAACCAAGTCTAGAAGACATGATAGGAGCATCCCATCCAGCTGCACCAAAGGCAAAAGCCAGCCCAGAAGAGATCAAAACATTTGAAGAAGAATCTAGGCCAATCCTTTCAGGCTGCTACTGCTGTAATAGTTGCTGCATTTGGTGTTGGCCGTTTAAAACATCTTCATTGATCAATGAAGAGAAAACGTTGTCGGTGTAGTAATAAATGTCATCATCTTCCACCATTAAATTCACCAAGACAACATAGACAAATAGATACCCACCACCGCAACAGCCGCTGTCGTCGCCTTCAATCAGTGTAGCCACCGATCGTCTACCCTCTGATTTCACTCACTAATTCTGCAAATCTCGTTACGGAAATGTCGGTCTCAGCAATTTTGAGATCTGCCATGACAACCTCATTTCGAGATTTGCCATCTTCAGAGAATGGGTACGAGGGAGAGGGAGAGGGAGAAGATGGAGAGAACGAGAGATGAGGAAGAGAGAGAGAGAAAATGAAAAGAGTTCTCTCTTTTCCAGATCTGACACATTGGGTCTTTTTAGAAAATTAATGTAGCGGATGAAAGAGAGAAAAAAAGTGTTAGAAAACTTGTCTGCTACATAATGTAGCGGATGAGAGAGAGAGAGAGAGAGAGAGACAGAGTGTCAGAGCATTAATGAGAGAGAAACAAATGTCAGAAAAGTCCGTCCGCTACATAATGTAGCTGACGGGTTGTTTTTTAAGTTGGAGGGTATACTTGTCAAAAAATCGTCCGCTACATAATGTAGCGGACGGACTTGAAAAAGATCTAAACCGTCCACAGATCGCGCGTGACGGCCAAATCGCGTTAGCAACTTCTCATAATTTGCTAGCGCTATCAATGGATCAGCTCCCATATATATATATATATATATATATATGCATATATGTGTGTGTTACCTATACGTGTGTATATATTTATATTTACATAGATATATATGCGCGTGCACACACATATCTGTCTATGGGGACTGATCTGCAACAGCCCCCCCCCAAGGGCGGGGGGAGGGGGGTGATCGGGGTCCATTGCCAATGACTGTTTTGCCCCTCACCTCCTTGCTCATCCTTTTTGTTGACGGGTTCTTAACTATCTTTCTTTTTTCACCCACAACTGCACAAAATAACCATCAGAATGATTCATATACACATCCATAGCCAACAAAATAAGAGTTTCCCGGTGCTAGCTCTGGATCAGGCCTCTCTGTATACGTGTTTTTGTGTGTGTGATTACTAAAGTCTGTTTCCAAAAATGTATGTAAAACCTTTTGTCCCTGTTAAACTGGGTTGTCTGCAGTTTCTAAGGTTTTTGTTTTTGTGCTTGAAAGGTTGACTCTGAAAAAGCACTAGATAAGTATGAACAAAATTCTAAGATCTCAACCTTTAAATAGATAGTTCAGTCTCTTTAACCGTGTCGATTTGTGTCTGACTTCATTTGGGATCATCAAGGCAGTTTGTTTCAGCTTGGCCACTTCTTCTGGTAGTTCAAGTTCTTGTGTGGTTATTTTGTATGGATCTGGAGCCCGCTCTTGGTTACTAAGTGAGGCTAGTTTTTCTTATGTCCATGACCCATTTTACTGAATCAGCACCCTTTTTCTTCAAAGAATAGCCTTAAAGACTGCTCTGTTTTATTTTAGATTAGATGGAGTCATCGTCTAATTGTTTTGCATTCACGAAGATTTGAATGATTTGTCTTGTGCAGTGTGTGGGTTGCAAGAAGGCCTCCGGGTTACGCGTTCATTGATTTTGACGATAAGAGGGATGCACAAGATTCAATTCGCGAGCTAGATGGTATGCCTACGGGTTTGAATCCTCAAATGCTCTCACATATTTAGACTTTTTGCTAGGGCATTTGGTGATAAAAGTTTCATTTGTCTGCCTTCCTAACTTAAAACTCAATTTAACATGAATTGACAAAGCTTTATCCTATCCTACTTAGTTTCCAAATCCTGTGTAGTAAGTATATCACAACATCTGATGTTGTTTGCATTAGTGTAATTCAAAATGGAGTGTAAGTTAATAGTTCAAAGTCGGAGCTGCCACAGACAATTGGAATTGCATCGGGAATTAGGGGTTTAAAATTGTTGCTGTGATGCATATTCTCTCAACTCATGCTTCAGTGGGAAGGCGGAGAATTCATATACCAGTTGCCTTATTGTTTTGGAAACAGGTAAGAATGGCTGGAGAGTCGAACTGTCTCACAACTCGAGAGGAGGAGGTGGTGGTGACCGTGGAGGGGGTCGTGGAGGGGGTCGTGGTCGCTCTGGAGGCTCTGATCTGAAGTGCTATGAATGTGGTGAACCTGGTCATTTTGCTCGTGAGTGCAGATCACGTGGTGGTACTGGCAGACATCGCAGTCGCAGCCCTAGATACAGAAGGAGCCCTAGCTATGGTCGGAGGTATGGTCCGTTTTATATGACTCTTGAGTGTCATACTTTATGGCGTGATTGTTCTTCTTATGGTACCTGTGGCATTAAATAACTGAAGGTGCTTTCTTGCTACACTTGTTGATACAGATTTTTGGTTATTTATTTAAAGGAGGTGGTAACAAGAGAATTGGAGTGGCAGGCGTGAAGTAACGCGTAATCATTATGTACATACTTGAATCTTATTATGCTTAGCTACACTTTTTCATTGAAGCAGGAGCTACAGTCCTCATGGCCGATCCCCAAGACGTCGCAGTGTATCACCTCGTGCTCGCAGCTTTAGCAGGTCACCACCACCTTATCGTGGACGTGAGGAGGTGCCATACGCAAACGGGTGAACTTCGACCTCTATGAGTTATCATAAAATTTTTATATTGATTTTTTAACAACCTTGTGGAGAATAGTGACTATGATTGTGCTTAGGTAAATGCATTGTCAGGCCTAGTCCCTTGGGTTTAATTTATGTGCCCACTAACTCAATTAAAGCCTTACGCTTCTGTTTTTGTGAAGAAAAGATTGGTCACGGCTCATTAACTTCTTTCATTTGTTCTTTTTTTTTTTTGCCTGGTTTTCTGCTTTGGGAAAATGGGAGGGGGTGGATGCAATGGGTTTTCGGCGTTGTGGGTGGGAGGGGAAGGGATTTGTAGTGGAAGCTTGTTTTGTACTTTGTTCTCAAGGTTGACCCAGTGCTCCCCAAGGAAGAGAGAAATCTCTCACAAATTGCTCCTTATTGAGTTTTTGCAGAAATGGCCTTAGGGATCGGCGCCGAAGCAGGAGCTGAGTATTGCATGCTTGGTAACTTGACTTTGTCAAGGGGTTTCTCGGATTATATTTAATATGCTTCGACTTCATCACAACTATGTTAAAGGGGCTGTTAGCTTCAACTCGTTAATTTGGTTAAGTTTCTTATCCTACTTCAGTCTTAAGTTTGTTCTATCTATGCTTAGTAGTTGTTTGTCATAGGCAGTGTAGCTGCTTGAATTTTATTAAACAAAATTGCAAGAAAGCTGAGAGTTATGCTTTTGTTTTGTGTCGAGGTGTTTTCCTGGTTCTGCTTCATTGGTTTTCTGCTTCTACACCACTGTGGTTTGGTTCCTTGCTGCCCTGGTCTGGGACTTTCAATTTGAGTGATTTTGGTCCCAGGTGGCTACGCCACTACATGCTTCTGTGTGATTGAATCTCTGCGGCTGTGATGCACTCCCCAAAATATAGTGGGATTTCTTTTACGTACTTGTAAGCATTGAGGAGCTGCTTCAAACTCCTGGCAGGTACTTTATCTGTTCTACAGAAGTTCGGGGTCTTTTCATTCTTTGATGGAGGATGTTCAAACTCGATGAAAGGTTCACTTGTGGGTGCTTGAGATGCTCTGTGTTTCCCATCCTAAAGAAGATACTTTGCATTTTCTTCATAATCCTATTTTGGCTGTTATAGAAACAGATTTCTACGTTGGCTTAGCGTGGCCATGAAACAGATTTGATATCTGCAAATGAGTTTTAGACCCTTTTTTCAATTTATATCTACCTTTGTGCCTCTTGGATATTATTTTTGCTTACTAAAAAATTTGATCTGGGGATGTGTGACCGTAAATGGCCCTCTTTCAACTTGCAAATAGCGTCATTGTAGTTGATCCGTGCGGGGCCATTAAGAGGTGAAGTGCTTAGTTCACGAGAAGGTCCTGGCGATTGTCTTCCCAGATAAGACGGAGGACAGGTCCCTCACAGCCTTCAATTCACAAACTTTTCTTGATGCAAACTTGCGATTAGTATTTACTTTTACTTCAGTTTTACGCTTAGATGTGTTTTAAATTTATTTTTTTTGAAAGAGGTTAGATTCTTACATTGATGTTAAAGTTGACATGCAGATGACTTCTCAATCCGATAAACATTGCACTGCAAAAATTTACAACAACAGAATTAAGAATAAAGTAAACTATAAAAATAATAACATAAAAAAAAACAAAAAGGAGAGAACAAACTAATACAACCAAGTAGAGAAAACAAAAAGATACAAACCTATTGCTACAAACAGGATAACTAAGAATTAAAACCAAATAAATACGTAAAAAATCAACCAATCAGAAGATATTAGTAGTCAGTCAACCCCAACCTATATACCAGATATGCGGTCCTGTCATGCACTGTTGTCTTGATTATTGTGCTTCCACGCCGGTGCCAGAACCATTACCTTTTTTGACCAACTCACCGCTGCCAAGGCCCAAAGGACAGAAGACAAACACCAACACCAACATGAATTGCCACCTTCTTTTGCCAACATACACTCGACAGGCTAACGTCCCTCACGATCAAAGCATTGATGGCCAAAAATACCGTAACTTCAGAACTTAACAGACTCACAAAACGAACGCCGCCGATCAAACTGCCAACAACCTCACCTAATGCAACAACCTACAAGCAAAGCACATACACCTCTCCATTATCAATTGCAAAACACCAACCTTTCTAGATCCAGGGGGAGGGGGAACAATTGGGGGGAAGGGGGGTGGGGAACCCTAGAAGGAAAAACCTAGATCTAAACTCACCAATCCATCTCCAACCCAAGACAACCCAATGAATCCTGATGGCAAAACCCATAGACCCCCACGGCAAAATCAAAATTTACAAGAAGTCACGACGACCTGATTGTAACACCAAAGCAACCCAGGACCTGATAACTTACCCATCAACCGTCGCCAACCCATCGCCGGCACTGGAGAAGACAGAGAACAGACGGCGACGCCGTCTAGCTCACCCATGCCTCCAAGATCCCACACAAGATCTTAACGAATTTACACCTAAACTGCCACGTCACCACCCGCCGAGAAAACGGGAGTGGCGACGGAGGTAAAAGAGAGGAAAGTTTGAGGGAATGAGCATTTCGCAAAAGTTGCCTCTCTCAAATCATTACTTCGTAAACTGTGCAAAACCAGGAGGAATTATATGCATTTTAATTGTGTCGTGGCTCTAAATGCAATCTGTTCCTGCCATGAAGATATTTATGTGGAACACACATATGCACCCACACGTGAAAAACGAGATGAACCTTTTGTGTTGGTTGACTAAGAAAACCAACCCTCGTTTTCTTGGAAACGACGAAGTTATCATTTGTTTGAACTAATTATGATGTACCTTTTTGCTTTTGACATAATGTAGAATTGTATTTCAAAAATAAGGAATTAGTTACAGAGTAATAAGCTCTCATAGACAACTAAACTATCAAAACATTTCTAAATGCAATCTGTTCCCGCCATAAGGATATTTACGTGGAACACGCATATGCACCCATTACGTGAAAAACGAGATGAACCTTTTGTGTTGGTTGACTAAGAAAGCCAACCCTCTTTTTCTTGGAAATGAAGAAGTTATTATTTGTTTGAACTAATTATGATGTACCTTTTTGTTTTTGATATAATGTAGAATTGCATTTCAAAAATAAGGAATCAGTTACAGAGTTCAGAACATTTCTACTATCATAAACGCTGCAAAACTAACCTATAACGGCTTTACATTGCCATTGTTAAATTACACTACAGTACATAGATTAACATCAGAAGAACTCGCTCAAATGGATCCATATTATAACTTACCACAAAAACAATTACCCGAAAAGCATGGATTGGTAACTTTCTCTCTCTCTCTCTCTCTCTCCCCCCCAATTATTACACGTATAAAGGAAATTAACTAAAATGATGTGATACCCCGAAAATTCTTCTTTTCTTGTGCGTAATTATTATTTTAAATAAATAAGTTTGTGGTCTTTTAATAATATTAAGAAAATGGGTTTTTGCTTGGAATAAAAGATTTTTTTGTGTGTTTCTAAGCTACTGAAATTTTTGGTTGACTAAAAAAATTTCGGCCAACTAAAAAGTTTTTTAGCCGACTAAAAAGTTTCGGCAGACTAAAAAGTTACTAAAGTTTTCGGTCGAATTAAAAAAAAATTGAAGCATTTTTGCGTCTGTTGGATTCGGTCGAAGGCAAAGTCTTTCCTTTGAATGAAAACTTAAAATTTTTCTGTTCCATATAAATGGACTTCTTACTTCTTTTCAAGCCTTTTTGGGTTCTTTGTTTCTTTTGCTCCCTAGTTCTTTTCCTTTTCGGGGAGAGAGAGAGAGAGAAAGAGAGAGAGAGAGAGAAGGCTTGGTATGATCCTTTGGCATCAAGGTGGTTCTTTGAGGCTTTTCTTGTTCAAAAGCGTTTGAGGTAAGAGATTTTATTGCTTTTTGCTGTGGGAAGGTATTTTTAAAATTCAATAGCTTATGCTTTGTCGAATACCGTTCATCTTCAATGGTTCACTATTAGTTTATTTAACTTTTGCTTTCATTTATAACATTGTGTACCTTCCTCCATTTGAGCCTTGATGAGCACACCTTTGCATTTGTACATTTGTGACTGTCAATTTAGGATTGACATTGGCTATGTTGAACAACTCTCAAATTGAGAGGGTCCTTTGGACATATGTTTATTATGCTAGTGAGTCAAAGACTCCTAGTACGCTCTGGAGCACACGTTTGATATTTGTATGTTTGGTTCGACATTTTTAGGTCTTATGACCAACATAGTCTTCGTATGTTTGTAGCATACCCGACATATAATTGACATGTGTTTTGTGTCAAATGCTTAAATTTGTTGCTCCTTTCTGTTTAATATTGCCATTCGTTTCTATTAGATTTTCTTGAGATCTTTCTATTCATGCTACCTTATTGGGCTATTTTGAGCTCACCCCTTTTTCTCTCCTACCTTTGCCACAGGTGGGGAAAGTGACAATTGAATGTTATGGCAGCCTTGAAGACCTTCGACTTTTGCTTATCATTGAATTTTTGTATCCGTATTATGGAAATCTTACCCGCTTAGGGGTCATTCAATGTAAATGTATTGGATCATTAGCTTTACCGCTGCGCATAAATTTCTTTTGTAAGGAAATATTTTGGAAACATGTTGTAGTAAACTCTTGTTATGTAAGGGAATGTTTTATGTTTGGAGGCTTTTAGTGCTCTGTTTATACCGTTGCTTTTGGAACTGTAGCGGTATATTTTTAAGCTTGTTGTTAGTCACGACCTCCCGTTTTGGGGCATGACAGGGTTGGTATCAGAGCTTAGGTTTGTGATTTTGTAGACTCGTGTGAGCGGCCTAGGTCTAAGACGTTGCGAGATTTAATTTGATTTTGCGTTTATCTTTTGTACGTTGTAGTCTTATGTAGTTTCCTTTGATATGTTAGGAGTACTATGCCTCCTAGACGCTCTAATCGTAACGCCAACAATCCTCCCGAGCCACCCCTGAATGACGGAGTTGCTGAAGCTATTATACGAGGATTTCAGAACTTGGCGAACCTAATTGCCGGAGGTAACGGGGTACCGCTGCACCAAAATCAGAATGATGGTGTTAAAACCAGAGACGTGGAGAAATTCAAAAAGTTAGTGCCAGGGGAACCCGATCTAGAGAAGGCTGAAGTGTGGGTGAACTAGAATGAGAAGGTGTTCGATGTAATATCCCGAACCTAGGGTTAGCCGGTTAATATTATTTTAGCGACAAATTCTATGAGTGATATTCTTTTGAGTCCTTAGGGATGATTAGCTTGAGCAGTATTATTAGGGACAAATGAAAATGCCACTAGCTACAGATAAAAAGCGGTGCAAGAAAGAAATAAATGAAACTAGGCCGGTGACGCTTGAGAAGTTGTAATAAATTTAGGGTTTAGTATATAATTAACGTTATATCTTTTTGAGTTATTTAAAAAGGGGCAGAGAGGAATTGGAAAATACCCGAGAGATTCAAAAGAGTTGCGAAAGTTTACGACATCTGAGGCAAGAATCATGGGGATAAGCCCTGCCATCGTTTGACAACTTCATGTTTCAATTGTGGGAAGGTGGGGCATTATGCTATGGAATGCCCGTATCTGAAGAAAGAGAAGACTTATAACACTCAATCGCCGGTTGGAGCTAAACTGCCCACTAGAGACCAGAGGCCAAGAGTACAAGGCCGTGCTTATGTTTTGACTGCCAAATATGCCACAACTTCCAATGATGTAGTGGCAGGTATAGTTCAGATTGGTTCTTATTCTTTTCATACATTATTTGACCCTGGGTCCACTCATTCGTTTATAACTTCTTCTCTCGCATGTAAATTGGGTTCCTACCCACGACCTTTAGAATTTGATTTGATGATCCATTTTAGTATCGACTGTGTACAAGCATTGTTTGGTACACATTGAGGGTAGGGTGTTACCTGCTGACCTTATAGCTATGGACATTCGGGATTTTGACGTCATTCTCGGCATGGACTGGTTGTCTTCCTATCATGCCTCGTTAGATTGCTATGAAAAAGTAGTACATTTTTAGATTCCTGGTCAATCTAAATTCAAGTAAAAGGGTTCTACTTCTATTACTTCATTTTGCCTGGAAAACTTTTGCTTTGGAAGGGGTGTCAAGGATATTTAGCTTACATTGTGGATACTCGTATAGCTATTTAGAACTTATCTGATATTCCCGTCGTTAGCGAATTTTTGAACGTGTTTCCGGAAGAACTCCCTGGTCTTCCTCCAGATCATGAAATCGAGTTTGTTATCGACCTTATACCAGGAGCTGCTCCAATTTCTAAGGTTCCTTATCGTATGGCCCCGGCCGAGCTCAAAGAACTCAAAGTGCAACTTCAAGAATTGCTTGAGAAAGGCTTCATTCGCCCAAGTGTCTCTCCTTGGGGTGCTCCCGTTTTATTTGTGAAGAAGAAGGACAGAATGATGAGATTGTGCATTGACTATAAAGAGTTGAATCGTATTACAGTTCGTAATAAGTATCCTTTGCCACAGATTGACGATTTGTTTGATCAACTTCAAGGTGCGGAATACTTTTCCAAGATTGATTTGAGATCGGGTTACCATCAATTGAAGATTCGAAAGGATGATATATCCAAGACTGCTTTTTGCACGAGGTAAGGACACTATGAGTTTATTGTAATGCCGTTTGGGTTGACTAAAGCATCTGTAGTGTTTATGGATTTAATGAATCAGGTATTCAACCGATACTTGGACCAATTTTTCATAGTTTTTATTGATGACATTTTTATTTACTCCAAAAGCAAAGAAGAACATGAAGAACATTTACGTATGGTGCTACAGATTTTGAGGGAAGATAAGCTTTATGTCAAGTTCGATAAATGTGAATTTTGGCTTGAGAAAGTTGTGTTTTTAGGACATGTGATGTCTAAAGATGGGATCTCGGTGGATCCATCTAAGGTAGAGGCAGTGTGGAATTGGGAAAGACAAAAAAATAGTCGCAGAAGTTCGTAGTTTCCTTGGTTTGGCTGGTTATTATTGTAGATTTATTGAGGGATTTTCAAAGCTTGCTATTCTGTTGACTCAGTTGACCCAGAAGAAGGTTCGGTTGGAGTGGTCGGAAGAGTGAGATTGAAAGAATTAAGCGAGCTCAGAATGTGGACTCGAAACTAATTAAGATTAAAGAGCAAGTTGGAAAGGGTCAACAGCAGGAGTTTAGGATTGATGTCAAAGGGCATTACGTTTTGGAAAAGGATGGTGTGTTCCTTCTGATGTAGGGTTGAAGGAGGAAATATTGCGTGACGGTAGTTGCAAAGCTCACCATGGTGAATACAAAGCGTTGCACGGTAGTTGCAAAAGGGATTTTACCAAGTGAGGAGTTTTTTTGTTTTACCGATTGGATGAGTGTTCCTTTACGTTTAATGTGATCCATCTATCATTTTTTTTGCACCTGGTCACATATATGACATTAAACTAATAGGTATTATGAGAAAGAGTAAATTTTGCTTGTCAAGTTTGTTTTTTAGATCATGTATTCTCTAAGTTTGCCCTTAAGACCCTAATCGTTATTTTTATCTCTTACGTCCTTAAAACCTTTGAACGTTTGAGGTGGAGTGAGCAGAACAAAACAAAAACCCGTGTGTGTGTGTTTCTTTTGCTTCAATATTAAACCTTTAATTAAGTGGCCTAGGTTTTTTTTTCTTCCCTTATTCTCTTTAATTGGACAATAAAAATTAGTGACGACTAAAAAAATGTGTTAAACCATTTAACTTTATTGGTTGAAATTGACAGTATATAAAAACTATGAGAAAATAGGACTTATAGGTCTGGAGAAGAGAGAGGGGAAGACTTTGGTTCGTTTATGTAACGCCTCAACTTAGGGTTATCTCAACCCGGCTGGAGCATTACGACACATCAGTTAATCACATCATATTGATAATACAACTCATTCCAACTCATTTGGTAATTAAACCATATCATACAAAATTAAAGAGTTTACTTTTACAAAACACACCTAGTAAGCTCTCTGCCAGATCTCAGAGTTGACATACTGTGCTTCAAGTACAACTTAATTCACAAATGTACAAGCGTCCCCTTGCCCGTCTTCTCACCGTGCCTCACACCCTTTCCTTTCCTTTCCTTTCGAGGGACCGGCTCCTTGATCTAAATAAAATATTATGGGTAAAAACTCGTCAGCCCACTGGCTCAATAAGATAATCAAAGACATTTAATGTAACTTTCAACTCAAGAATATTGATAAGGCATGGTATTACAATTCAATCACATTAAGCATTTATTCATGTGCACATAACACATAACACATGTTCACACTAAGTTGAGCATTACAAGAGTTTACCATTCCTGAATGCAGTCCTATCAATAGTCCACCCTTATGTCACCACACCCGGGATATATGATCACAATCTTTGCCTTGGCCAAAGGCAAAGTAACCGAAAACAATTGAATACCGATACTGTCTCAGATAGCAGTCAGAGATACAACTGTTCTGCTCATACGGTGCACTGCTATTCAAACACAATCAAATCGACCCCCAATCATCTAAATGGGGTAACATAATAATAATCAACAAAATATCAACCATCCCTTACAATGAAGGGATGTAACATGCTCATGTGCAAGCAAACAGATCATTTCATACGTGTAGTTGTTGTAATCTTCATTTACTTGCATCATAAGAACTTAGCTATCAAATATTTAGTCACTTTCATCATATAACATCATCTTCATAACATCTCGAGCATGAAATATAAATCCTTTCTATTCAGCAACTTACCTTTAATTATAACATGTCCAAAACCATCACTAACCATGCCTAGTTTGACATAATTCCATAATTCACACGTACCGTAAATTATTTCACGTTTCCATAATCTTTAATATGTTAAACACGAATAGGTTCATTTATTAATAAGTCTTTAACAAGTATTTCAAAGTTTGACAAAGAATTCATACTAAAAGAATTACGCTAACGTAGCATATATCCATATTCATGCCTTAAAAGCTCATTAAAAAGCTTTAACTATATTACCTTAAAGAAGAGATGAAAGAACCAAAATTTTAGATTTGAAACACCTCCAAAGACTCCTTAAAACACGTTCCAAACACTGTTCGAAACTTATAGAAACTTTTCAAATCAACTGCTTAAGGTTCCCTTTCAAAAATAAGCCTTAATTCTAGATTTTGTAAGGTTTTTGGTTGATTTTCTTGCAATTCTTTCTCAGAAACGAGGTAAGGGGTTTTAAGCATGTCAATACAGGTCTTTTATATCAAATTAGAAGCAAGTAGGAAGTGTCAAGTGGAGGTGAAGAGGTGGAAAAGTCAAGCACAACGAGACTTTAAGCATGTGGTGGCAAGACACGGTCGTGCCACTTAACAAGCACGACAAAGCTCAAAGCACGACGAGGCTCGAACCACGACGTGTTGCAATAATACGTTGACACGTCACAAGCATGAGGTGGCACAATTCATTGCAAAAAAAATAATAATAATTCACAAGCAGTCCGGTCAACGACCGATTACTCCCAGCTAGAGTTTTCACCATTTCACATAAAAGTGGTTTATCTAATTATGCTTAAATATGTAACCAAAGCATATAAAATGTTGGGTTCTCACAGTTTCATTGATTGAAATTGGCTAGAGAGGAAGATTCTGAGCTGTGTAATCAAGTTTTAGTGAGGACGTTAAGACATAAGAAGAGAAGATGTGATATTGCACATCAAATGTGGGATAGTATGAGATTGCTCTAATAAGACCTTACCTGAATTTTAGAAGTACTTACTTGGCTAGTCCTTTTGACAGAGCTATGGTGGGCCCGTAAGCCAGGTCATTATATGACCTAATTACGTTTCTCACAAAATCACCATTAGAAAAATCTTTTTCTAATTGTTTCAACATATTAACACTTTTACGAAAACTAGAATTTATATCTTTAATAGATTCACAGAAAATATTTGAAACAATTCATGTTTTGTATGTCGTAAACTTCTCTTTACATCTCTTAAAAGAGAAGTCACATCATGAGAGACTTAAAGTGTACATGCATATTTTTAGTCGAATCACATTTAATGAACTCGATTGAGTTCATCTGTGTCTAGAGTGCAAGCAAGACAATTCGTAGCTATAAAATTCATGCAAAGCATGTATTTATAATGATCATTAAGTTCAAATTTCTTCTTTGGCACAACATTATTTTCAATTAAGTTGGTTGGAACATAAGGATTCTAAAAGTACTTTAATTTTACTTTTCATATGTATATGAAGATCTATCAAAAAATGGAAGTCTAGTAGTGGAACTCCCTTCAAGACTGGATAATTTCATGATCTTTAAATCTTTAGTTGTTAACCAAAAAAATCAAGAGTCGAGACACCAATACCTCTTGAAACCAATAAAAACCTGGAGGGGGTATAGGAATTTTGAAATTTAATGGCAATGAATCTCAATCAAACCAGTGAACATTTGAATCAAGATTCTAACTACAAATCTTAAACAATTATAGAGCAATAAGTAAATAAATTGAGTTCGAGATAATTGACAATAAGATTTAAATGGTTCGGCTTGAACTACCCTCAAGCCTACATCTACCTTTTCAAGGAAGTCTTTTGTAATAACTAATAACACTAGAATCTTGCAACAATCTTCTTCTGGGTCAAGATCAAACCCGTTATAAACACTCGGTAATATCCCCACACCAAGCACAAGCCGTGAATCAACAAAGCTCATCAAGGACTTGAGAAATCCAAGCATTGATTACAATCCTTTTACAAAGACCAATTGTGTACAAAGATCAATTGTGTACAAAGAAAATCCTCTTGATAGGAAGTGAGTACAAATGAAGCTCTAGTACAATAGAGAGATAAAAAGAATTTATGACTTGAAGAATGCACACTCTCAATCAAAGAAGTTCTCACAAAGATACCCTCTTTAATGATGTAAAATCATGAAGATGAAGAGAGAAGAGTTTAATCTATGAGCCTTGATGTTTCTCTGATGAGCGGAGGCTTAGAATATGGTTTTCATGGTGTATGATGAAACCCCTAATCATTTTTATAGGGTGTATATCAAACATAGCCGTTATAGGAAGGTTTGACCTTATTTTTAGCAAAATTAGTTGTTATTTTTAAATCAACGGTCAATGCAGTGTACTCAATACTCAATGCAGTTGCTTGTACTAGTCTACTGCCTACAAAACCCACTTTCTTTGTTTTGGGTATAACTTTCTCTAGAAAAATTGAATTAAGGCACTATTTTCCTTTTCAAGATAATGAAAATGTTTATGACAATATGAAAAGATTAGCTCCAATTTTTTTTTTTTGTTGAGAAAATCTAGGTAAAGTTAACCTATTTTCAAGAAACACACTTGTTTGAAGATTGTGAACTCACATGCAATTCATAAGGTGTCTTAACGTCATTTTAGGCCATAGGATCAATCCATGCATCAAACAAACACAAGTTATATAGTGGCATAGATCAATCACAATTCAAAGTAACTTAGGCTCTGTTTGATTATTTTTTTTCCAGTTTTTCTATAGTTTTGTAAACTGGAGAAAATAAACGCGTTTGACAATAGTTTTTGTTTTTTTTCCCTTCAGTTTTGAAAACCGATTTTTAAAACAGGGCCGTTTTTTAAAACTCTCATTTGGAGTTTTGGGTTTTCAGTTTTGATTTTTATTTTGAGACCACCACCTCCCACCACCACTATCGGCGATGGTCGGCGACCATCGCCGACGCCGACCGCCGCGGGCCATTGTCACGTCCCACCACTGCCACTGCAAACCACCACAAAAACTCAAAAAAATTGAGTAATCAAACATCCAAAAGAAAAAACTCAAAAATAAATAAATAAATAAATAAAACTGATTAATCAAACACTCATTTGTTTTTGTTAAAAATAAAAGCTAAACTGATTTTTTTTGAAACAGAAAATCAAAACTGTAAGTGTTTTCAAACGCTACCTTAGTCTATGCATTCTTTGATGCTCTTTGACATAGGACTTGATGAAGCTTTCATGGTTTGTCCAATAAAGCTTTGAACTCCTTTGACTTTAATCCACACATCCAACTTTTCAAACGTGTATTGCGTGTGTACATATTTACTTACAAGAATTTACTAAAAGCACACATTTGATTTTTTATAATAGAAATGTGATAACAGGAGTCGGAGACAATTCCAAAATGATTTTTCTAAACTAGAAAGCTATTAAAATTACCTCGTCAAGTTGCTTGTCTGAAAAACTCGGGGAGACTCCCCGAATGATCCACGATGCAAAAGACTAAACAAACTTATATAGGTGAATATGAATGGCTTACATTCTACATAGATGGTGTATCACTTCATAAAGAAATGGTACACAAGCTCTAAAGAGAATAAGGTTCCAAAGTCCCCTCAGAATGAAACCCAAGGGCCCTATGCCAATTTGCAAGTTGGAGATAAATAAGAATATTGGATAAAATTTCAAATCGACAAAAGTTAACTAACTAGCCGGTTCATCCAATACTTTATAAAATATTTTTTTTGACTTTTGAAGGCATTATCTGACTCTAATTTCAGTAATTATTTCTGATTTTGCCGATGGGATCCAGATTCGGGATTTATCATCTCAAACCTTATAAACTATTGATCTAATATTTGCATCAAGGATAATTCATAGAATATTTTCCTAACTTTTCTAAACAAAAAAACTAAACTAAACTAAAATATATAGACATTGGACTGGGCAAACACAATTGGACTGGGCTGGACCAATTACGAATTGGACTGCTGACTGGACTTGACAATTGGAAATTAATTAATTAAGTTACATTACCAGCCCTAAACTCAATAATGCACTCTACTTAGTAATAAAGACCACTGTTATTTAAAATTATTACAAAAATAGGATGTCTATAGAGCCTCTCGGTGAGGGAGCGTGAACGGGCTCACATCACTGGAAAACAACACATTTTTGTAGGAAAACACAGAAAAGACCACCAGACTCTAAACAGACTCGAGGACCGTGACATAAACGTGAGGTCGAAACTTTACAGGGCTTCTTACGTATCCTTAAGGAGGAACCAGACCAATGTATTTCGATAAAATACAGAAATTGTTCGAATCAGAGCCAACAGTAACAACAATTTGTCGTTGAATAATATATTACTGAAAACTTTTCTGTTGCTAGAGCCCTCAAATCGACTTGAAAGGGACGATAAACAAAACCCATATGAAGATGCCGGAGCAACCGAATCGATTTGAAATGGTCATCTAGAACATGTAAAAGAAATAAACAACCCTGTCCATTATCAGAGCCCCCAATTTGATTTGAAAGGTCGACGGACAAGGCCGTATATCTAGATGCCGGAGCCCCCAAATCAATTTGAAAGGGTCGTTTAGACATACAAAAAAGGAACTAGCCTATTGCTGGAGCCCCCAAATCAATTTAAAGGGATCGACAGACAATATGAAAATAACTTTGGCCATTGCCAAAGCCTCTAAATTAATTTGAGAGGGTCGGCGGACAAAGTGGAGTCAAATATCTAGATGCTGGAGACCCAAATCGATTTGACAGGGTCATCTAGATATACAAAAAATGAATCTTGCCCGTTTCACGAGCCCCCAAGTCAATTTGAAAGGGTCGACATACAATATGGTGGTATTGCTAGATACTAAAGCCCCTAGATTGATTTGAAAGGGTCGTCAAACAAAATAGAGGTTTGACTGAGAGCCGGAGCCAACAACACATCATAACGGCCGGTCACTTAGACAAAATTGGACTCATATATAAGAGCCGAAGCTAACAGCTCGTCAAAAGCAGTTGTTCCCTTAGATATAAGAGAGTTTTGGACATTTCACTTAAAGACAGAACCAACAATGTTTGAAGATAGGGTCATTGAGTGACGAACAAATCAAAGTAATTGATATGGAGAAGATATTACTTCTAGCAACAAACGCAGGCTTTGCACTGGTCTTACAACGTAAACAAATCACTAAACTAAACAACAAATTTGATATTTGGATCTCAACACAAATTCGAGGATAGAATAGGGAACAATGCACATGCAAGCATGCAATCACATAAATGTTGGATTAAAATGCCCTAGGCGGAATGAGCTAAATATCATACAAAATGCATAGGTAGGCAAAATACTTAAAGATAGTTCACGCGAGCACATAAGCACGCAAACAAACAAGTATATACAAAAGACAATATAAGCATGTATTTCACACAAAAATGCAAAATGCATAGGGTTGAAAATCAGTCGGTTGGTTAGAGAATAGAAAATTTTTAAAATTTTAAATCGAAAGCACAGCCGATTAATCAGCAGGTATGGATTTTTTGAAATTTTGAATTGAAAAGCAGTAGGTTGGTCATCTGCTTTGAAATTTTTGAAAAGCGGAAAACAGGCTGGTTAGTCAGCCACTTTGACCAATTTAAAGGGAAAATTGACTAGTTATCCCGTTCAATTTTTGTGCATGATATTTAGGGTTTTTCAACACTTTAAACTTAATACAATCACATTCTTTCTCAAATTTCTCTCTTCTAAGGACCCAATCGTGTAATCCTAATCCAATTACATCTATAGCCTATAAATCTCTAACATTATCTCCTAATTTTCAGAAAGTCATGGAGTTTATACTAACAAGGAGGTGCCAAGAAGGGGGGCCACAAATTGGCAAGATTTCTCGCTTATGGCTGACGAATTGCCCGGATTACCACTTGTTGTTGACTCTGGATCAACAACGAGTTGACTTGAGCAAACATTATTTTGCAGAGGAGGTATGTCCTCTAACATTTTCTTCCTAATTACACACAAGTTTTCACCTTTCTTCACGCACAAGCTACATCCATGCAAAGTAGGACTCACATATGCTATTTTCATGAATCAATCGGATGGTTCCCTAAGATTTTCCCCCTTTTATTGATTTTATAGCCCTCCCTACGAACCTACGATGTTAGGGCTCCCTTAATTTTGCTATGGCATTAGGCTAAGATCCCCGGATACTAGAAGGCTATGGTGGCTGTTACTAGTTTTGACTTTTTTCTAAAGGGGTTGCACATTATGAGCCACAGCAGAAAACATCTTTTATGCTTGGCCGAGTGTTGGTGAGATTTCAGCCATACTTTTCATTTTCCATTCGGGGAAGCGACGCTTATCTTGCACGATTTTGCAAATATCACCAATATTCACTCTCGAGGGAGGCTTGTTCCTTTGGCTTATGATCTCGACAAGGATCGAGACCTTGTGGTCTGATTACTTGGCTTTGAATTGTCCCTCAAAAAGGGCGGTTCCATTTTGTTAGGTACCCTTCGTGGACACTAAGAGGGGATGGATTTGGAAGGGGCCAATGGCCCGATGACTGACCAGTTTGTTCGGGGGTTCTTGCTCTATGTTTTGGGGGAGACCTTCTTTAACAATAGGGACGACTCCGTGCAGCTGTGGTGCCTACAAGCTTTGGAGGTGGTAGAGGAGATTGGGGAGAACAACTGTGGTTGGCATATTTGTATCACTCAATGAATGTAGGGTCCTGGGGGTAGTAGAAGAAAGCCGGAGCTCCATCGCCCCGAACTCCTGAAGCATTAACCTACCACTTCACACAAACCTGTTAAATCCTGTTTACTGACCCATACTTCAAAGCATCTACTAGACATCAACTCAAACTCTTCAAAAAAGAATATTACAAAAAGAGTGTAAATTTAAACTATTAAAACGACAAGCTAACAATGTTGACCCATGCATAGGTCTTACTACATGATAATGGTGGGCTTACCAGAATATCACACAGACTGTAAATGTCATCACCCAAACCCACGGGTAAGCCCGTGTGCTAGGCACGTGACCGGCCACAGGCCCATTCAAACACCTACCAGGGCTCTGCTAGGCCTTACTACAATCCTGTGACTCAAAATTGATTCTAACTTATAGACTTCCAAAAATTCAAATAAAACTCTTATTACATGTCTTTAAAACTTATGAAGAAAACTCAAGGAGACCTAAGCTCCTTACATCAGTTCAAGCATAACGTTATTTAACATAGAACTAAATGTTCGAACGGTGAGCACTCATTATTCTAAAAATTCTCTTCGGGCACTACCCCCCCCCCCCCCCCGTGTGGCTCATACAAGTTTGAAAAATAAGGAATGAGCGAAAGCTCAGTAAGTATACCAACCATGTTCCTAAAATAAGTTTGAAGTTTCTACAACATGCCACGGATTTTCTTTCATGAAATCAAACATTCAATCATTGTCATTTGTAAAACGTCCTTCAAATACATTTACACATATACATGAAATTTCAAAAAGGGTTTTCAAATATGAGCACAATCATCGTTAATTCCATTCACATCATGCACATTTATTTCTTTTCTTAGGTATGCTGCGGTCAGCGTATGAGCCCCCTGACTAGGGCCCAAAATCCCTTCTACACCCGGGATAAAATTTTGTGGATGCAAGGGCAAACCACCGGCCACACTATTGTGCATCAACGTACTAGCCCCGTTGATCAGGGCTCGAAATCCAACATTCCCCCGTTGGATATGGGGCACAACAACCAAGACGAGTATCATTGCTCATTTAACATGTGTTCAGTAAAATTCTATGACTCACACAGTATTCCATGGCATTCTTTTAAATTACGTTTCTCATCAAATACTTTAGAAATAAAACATATACAGAATAAAACTTTGAACTTTAAATGATCAGATCATAAGTACATATCATATGTTTTGCAAATAAGTATACAGAGGAACATGGCAGGGGTACTTACCTCGCTCAAATTATGCTTCTGGTATTTGCTCAAATGCTGGTCCTAGCTCTTGACTATCAAAACCTAAATAACAAATCATATGGACGTCATTCATTGTCGCTCAAGCACATTTAAGTATTAGGTTTCTTTTAAATGAGTAAAATTTTAGTCTACCGTCCTTTGACTTATGTATAATTATCTATTTGCCCCCAATGCCTAAAGTACCTTATCCACCTAGATATAACCTAAAAGAGTCCTTTTTAAACCGCTGATGGGTATTTCAAACATGAACGGTCGTTCCTGAAATTTCTCGCTCGGAACCCTAAATTGCTCATTAAATTGAGTGTCAATGCTCAAGCCCCAAAAATATGACGAACGACACCGGAATGCCATGACATTTCAGACACTCAAGCATCACTTCATTTTAGATTACTTTAAAATTCTAGGCTAAAAATAATTTTGTTTACTACGTTAATTAATTCAAAGACAATAGGGGAAGGATTTTAGACATTCACAAATAGCTTGATCACAATATGGGGAGGAGATTTACTCAATCCCCTTGAATCTAATAACAAAACATTCATTTGAACATCATTCTTAAATTAATCATTGCAACATACAATGTAAACAAATTCAAAGATATTGATCCTGGATAGAGGCAATGACATTCAGGCAATTTATAGATGTACATATGTACGATAATAACTAGCCTTTTTCCATCGATCAAAGGACTAGCATGCATTCCCCGTAGGAAGCAGTAACAATCCTTCCTTATAACGCCTCCCTCAGAACACAGACTCTCAGGTCAACAGGTAAGGCACAATCATAGAATCAACAAGAAATTCAATGCTTACCTTGTAATAACAAAAAGCATTAACATGAATTCAAATAACCGGTATCAATTAGGGTTTTAGTGATAGTTAAACATACGGTATTAATTCATCACATGGAATTCAAGAACAGCCATAAACATATTAAATAACATAAACGATTACAAAAATTTGTTGGATTTAGGCACAACAATTTGGAAGAAAGAATGCAATTAATTATTGAATTTTCTCAGCATGAAATAACATGCGAGCATCAATAAGATTTTTAAATAACTGATATCAAGTCCAATATTGGGGTTTTCTTGGCAATAACATGCTCAAATTGATGCATATCTCAGTACTCGAAAAATACTGATAAGAAAATCAAAGGAATACTTATGCACACAAGTTGTCAAAATCAGGGTTTGGATAGAAATCCTCACCCAAGGTTTAGATAGAAACCCTTACCTGGATCCGAAGCTAGGTTAGCCTAATACGAAAGTCTTTTGCTTTAATCTAAACTGAACAATCTAATTATTAGCATACATCATGTATTACGGTATTATGAATTCAATAATGACTCACGCATACTCCCATAATGGTCCCCTCACTATGTAAAATTACCAAAAATCCCCTTTGTGTAAAATTACCAAAAACACCCCTCTCACACTAAATCACCAAAACTGTCTTTTCGTATATAGAATCACTAAAATATCCTTATTGTATGTGAATATATTCAAAAATACCTTTTATAGGTAAAATTACCAAAATGCCCCCTATGGGTGGCAAATTACCAAAATACTCCTTGGAATTCCCGCACCGGGAAAATCTCAATAACACTTAAAACCACTATTTTCAGAATCCCAAGGTCATTTTTGGCTAAAAAGTAGTTTAAAAAATTTTCGTCCGAAAATTCTGAATTGTTGTCCGTATCCAGTGCTCAGAAGTCGGTTCCGCTAAATATAGCTATCAGCCTCAGAATGGCACGAAATTTTAGATAATGAAACATTTTAGTAAAAATAAGTTTTTCATAAAATTTTTAGATTAAAAAAACTTGGTTTGATATGTCAAATAATTCAAGAATTATTTTTAATCGATACCCTAATTTAGCGTCTGTTAGCCCTATGGTTGGATAACCTAGGCTTACATCTTGTTTTGATAATAACTACACATTGATTATGTTCTAATGTGTGCTTTGAGTGGATTCTTAGTAGATATATACATGACACTCATGAAGACACATTTGAGAAGTTGGATAAATGAATTGAAGCCAAAGAAGCTTAAAGTTATAGTGGACATACTATGGAAGTTTCATCAAGTCCTATGTCAAAGAGCAAGAAAGAATGCAAAGGCTAAGTTACTACGATTATTATTGATCTTTACTATTATGTAACTAGTCTTGGTTTGATGCTTGGATTGATGACTATGACCTAAAAAGACCTTAGGACACCTTGTGCATTGCATGTGAGTTCATAACCTTTCACACAAGTGTGGTTCTTGAAAATGAGTGAACTTTGGAGCTCACTCAGATTTTCTCAAAAACTATTTTGGTGCTAATCTTTTCATATCTTGATAAAAATTTTCATTAGCTTTCCAACACAAAAAATGGCACCTCAATCCGATTTTTCTAGAGAAAGTTATGCCCAAAATAGGAAAGGGGGTTCCGTGAGGCAGCCGATAGGCAGTAGGGTAATACAGTCGACTGCATTGGTCAAAATTCAGCTCCAACGGCTATTTTTGAGGACAAAACTCCAACGGCTATTTTAGAGGGAATACAGTCGACTGCAATGGCAGTTTTGCTCACTTTTTGTCTATAATAGCTATATTTCATTTGTTCCCTATATAAATGATTTGGGGCTTCATCATACACCATGGAAACCACATTCTAAGCCTCCATTCATTAGATAAACATCAAGGCTCATAGATTAAACTTCTCTCTCTTCATCTTCATGATTTTACATCATTAAAGAGAGCATCTTTGTGAGCAATTCTTTGATTGAGAGTGAGCATTCTTCAAGTCATCAATTCTCTCATCTCTCTATTGTACTAGAGCTTCATTTGTACTCATTTCCTTTCAAGAAGGTTTCTTTGTACACAATTGATCTTTGTAAAAGGATTGTGATCAAGGCTTGGTTTGTCAAGTCTTGGGTGAGCTTTGTGGATTCAAGGCTTGTGCTTGGTGTGGGGATATCACCAAGTGTTGTAAGGGTTTTGATCTTGACCCGGAAGAAGATTGTTGCTAGTGGATTCTAGTGCTCTTGCAAGGGACTTCCTTGAAGAGGTGGATGTAGGCTTGAGGGTAGTTCAAGCCGAACCATTTAAATCTCCTTGTCAAGTATCTCTAACTCAATCTCTTTACTTATTGCTCTTTAATTGTTTGAGATTGTTTAGTTAGCATCTTCATTGAATTATTACTTGGTTTGATTGAGATTTATGATTGTGCTTAGTTTAAATTTTCCATTAATTTTTAAAAATCCTATTCACCCCATTTAGGGTTGTTTTATTGGTTTCAGCGTCCTTCTCGGACACCGAAATATCCAAAAACAATTCACAGCATACGTCTCATAAAACGGGGATTACTATTTTGGACATTGTTGAATTTTGATCTAACTATTTATCAAAATTCGTATAAAAGTTACCTAATAATTCCCTACTTTTACTGACACTTACAAACACTATTCAAATTAAACTCACCCACTATTTCTCCTAAACACACACACACACACACAATCGCTCTTCTTCTCCTCTCTGCCGAAGAACTCATATACAATAAACACACAAAACTCCTACCTAAACACACATTTTAACATCCCTAAAAGCCATCTATGCACACACTACACGTAATCTTACAAACATAAAATCTACACCCGGGTACACACACATACAATCAACATACACACAACGCCCTCTGCTCGACCACCCTCACACATACTCAACAATACATCAAACACTCACACCTCACCCAACACACTCCTACCAGCACTAACACTACATACACACATTATATGTAACATCCCGGAATTTTCGGAACGTTAACACTCGCTCGATCAGATACACTCAGACAATTACTACGACCTCAACTCAAGCAATTTAGAATCATCAGTCCGTCAGAGCAACTAAACCGTTGAGTAAAATAATACTCTTAGCGTACAATTATACTTGAAACATCAAATCTAAGCTAACAATTCTAAATAACAATAATGGCCCACGCAGGGGTTCTAAAGGCTAATACTGAAACTTAAGTTCTCTTTCGCTCGGCTCAGATCTAGTCCACACCCAATGCGATCTATTGTTGGTTATCACCTGCGGAAAGGAAGTCAAAGGGGAGTGAGCTTTTGAGAGCTCAGTAAGGTCGCTCAAAGATAGAAACTACGAAACAATTACAGATGCAGTTCATAGATTTTCAAAAAAGATCAATACTAGTTTCATCAGATATCAATACGATTTTCAGATACGATACAAACAATCACAGATAATATTGAACATGAGCAATTGCAAAGCCACACAGGCAATGCAGGGTAATCACTTAGCAAAGCCACAAAGGCGATGCTCATTAACACTTTCCACCGGCTAGTCCATCAAGGCACTAGCCCACATCAAGGCACTAGCCCACACCAATACACCGGCTAGTCCATCAAGGTACTAGCCCACACCAACTCCCGCCAAACACACCAATGCAAACTCTCATGTCAATATGCAGAATGAGAACAAAGGATAATACAATTCTTAAATCGATGCACAACGAGAAATAAACACAGTGCATCGAATATGATTTCCAATAAACGCTTAAGGCTCAAGATAGGTTTTTAAGGCAAACAATGCGACTTAATCAAAATAACAGAATCCAAAAGAATAGCGATGACAATTCAAAGAAATATTCGAGGCCAAATAGAGAAAACTGGGTTTCAGAAGAAATCCCTTACCTCGATCCAAGCTATGCGCTCGTTGCTATTCAACCTTGTTCAAAACCTCGAGTTAACCTAAATGGGCAAATTAATTATAAGAATTCAACCTAGCCTCACCAACTATTAATATAATACTAAATCTTAATCGTTGCTCACTCCGACACTCTTAACTTAAATGAAAACGAATTAGATTTCTCGAACGGCTAAACCTAACGGATAACCACGCACACTCTGAAAAGCGTTAAGACACTCCAAAAATGATACTAAATTATAATAAAATACTTTTGTATCTCAAAATACCATAAAAAGTTATAATATAATTTTTCTGAATTTTTGAATTAAAACAATTTTCTTAAATACCGGGAAAAGCCCAAAAATTACAATTAATGCTTCTAACTCAAATCAAAGTCCCATAATTTTCATGATAGCCTTACAATATATAAGAAAAATACATAAATTAAAATTGGAATTTAAAAAGTTCCGAAACTATTTTAAAATCATTCGTTTCATTAAATCGAATGCGATACAGGTTGATGTACTAAATCAACTCAGAAATTAATGAAACTTAAACTGAGTTTTCTTTTTACTATAAAAGCACAGCTGTAATTTTTTCAGAATTTAATATTAATTGCAAATGCTCAAAACAAATTTTAGAATAGCTGCACTTGAGAAAATATTAAAAATACCAAACGATATCAGAAAAATATGAAATTTTCACAGAAATTCTAATATTGTACTAAGAACCATACTGCAAAGTTTCAAAATTTTTCGACGACCCTACAGTACCCAGCAGCCACGTGGTACAACTGTGCAAGCACAGTGTACCACTCCACTGCACAGGCCCATTTGCTGTTAACCTATCTTTTTCTTCATTCCACCTTATGTCCAAACCCAGAACAGTCTCATTCACACCACAGCTCTCTCTCTCCCATTTTCTTTTGCACACACAGTCACATATACACACACTTTACACACATTATATATCCTCCAATACACCACTCTCTTAACCTCACACGCACATCAACACAGCACATCAGCCCCCCCTTTGCTGCAAGTTTTTCCCTTCCCCTTCACCCCTTTCATGTATACAAACCACACCCACAGTACACACTACACCTCCCTTTCCACACACATATACACACTACATGTACACATATTCATGCATACAAACACACCCATTCCAAGCTCACGACACACTCAAAACCCACATTAAAAAACACCTCCACATAGCTGAACCCTTGGGACAGCCGTGCAATGGCTTTGTCTGAAACATAACGGCGTCGCAAACACAGTTTCATGGCCGGCTCTCTAATGGCAGTCTTGAACCCATCCCTTGACCCTCACAAAGCACTGTACTATGGCAGCCCATCTCCTCTCCTTTCCATTACACAAACATATATAACACACATATTTACACACTCAGTTCACATGAAATCACTCAAACCACCCATGAACTTCTATAAGAGACTAACGTCAACCCACTGCCGATTTCCACTTTTTCTTCCTTAGATCCATAAACCATCGATAAACAGCAATAAAGTTAAAGAAACATACCAGAAAATTTGCCAGAATTCCTTGCCGGCAGTTCTCTTTTTCCTCTTTCTCCTTCTCTTTTCTTTCTTTTATTCTCTACAAATCTGTCTCTCTATTTCTCTGTTTTAAAGTAACCGAAATCTCTCTAATTCTCTCTATCGAAGGTCGCACACCAGAGGGACAAAATGGAGGAGACGGCTGCTGTATAAAAGATGTACATATATAAAACCCTAAAGTGGCAAATGACCAAAAACCCCTTATACTTTTGTTAGTTATCGAAAGATGCACCCACAACTTTTTATTATTTCAAAGTAGTCCAAGAATAAATTTTTATCATAGTCTAGGTGCTCGAAAAATTTTAATGGTTGGATTCGATAACCCGCTATACTAAGTGTCGTTAAAAGCTTTCTCATAAGATCTGGTCACGCTAATCGTCACTAAACACTTCAATCAATATTACTTAAAACTGTTAACGTTAAATCGTAACATATGATTTCTAAAATTTACTTCGTCGCTAAAAATTTTCTTTTTTTTTATATATATATATATATTTTTTATAAAAATATCAACGCTAAAAACAATTGTCGCTAAAAATTTTAAATCAAACCGTTAAAAATATCGGGGTATTACATTATACAACATTCTCTCACCAAACACACACACACACACACACCCGAGGCATCTATACCTAGCAACACACATAACACACATTGAACACACACAAAGTAAAAAGCACATATACATCACCTGCAACCCACTATACATACATATACATACCAAAACACATGAATTACTCACTCTAACCCACTCTTGAAGCCTTCAAAACACACACTAAACCCACCCCCTGCACAGCTATGTCCATGGCATACACACACTCATAACTTGAATTCACATACTAGAAAAAGATGGGAAAATTGTAACCATTATGGTTTTGTTGCAAATTACGGTGTCTTAAATCAAGCGAGTCCAACTAGTACCGTATTCATCACGGGGAGATAGGTTATCTTAACATAACGCAAATATGATTCTGCACTCGCATGTGTTGCACTATCACTAGTGTTTAAGGCTCTATCTTATCACATCACTTATGATTCACAATCACATTATTTACTAAGGATCTATAGTCTTATTCTACGATCATCTGTTTCGGTTAAAATTATAAAATCTTTCAGTTCTTAAAGAAAATAACATACAGTTATTATTGTGTGTTTAGCAAAATCTAAATCTTATACCGAATCATCAAATAGATTATCCAAATCTAATCCACGTTCTTAGAATCTACTCGCACTCAACGATTATCTGAGGCTTAGGAGTCTACATAATTTCATATCAAGGCAAGTAAAACTATGCAAATCCTAGATCAGGTAAAGCTACACATACATAACAACATTGTCAATTTGCAAATTATTAAAAAAAAAACACATCAAAATTTTGATAATCAGATGAGCTGCAAGCAGCAATTATAACATGTTACCATTTTGGAACATGTTAAACAAACACCAATCATGAAGAAACAGTGATGGTTATACAACAAGTCATCTAAAAATAAATCACAACAAACGAATATCTCAGTCAAGTATTTAGGGGTCAAATGATAACAATAATTGCAATCAAGCAATCAAAATGCAAAAATCTTTAACAAAACCATACCTATTAGCTCTTGAGATTTACGATACACTTTTATGACATTCCAAAACATGACGAGTACAAAAACAATGATATAGTTACAACGAAGTAAAGTCAACCCAAAGACTCAAAATAAATACGATCAATAAGAGTTATTGGTCCTTGATAGGATTTTTAGCTTTTCCATGGCCAGTGGGCCAGCTACTATCCCATCAAGTCCAAATAGATTCGAAAGAAGCAAATATATATCCTAGAAAAGGAACAAGATGACCCAATATGAATGACATCTTCTGACTTATCAGCAGTTTGCTTTCAATTAAGTCGCAATTGAATTCGACATACAAAAGAATGAACGAGATGATAAGGTAAGATCCCACACTTCTTATCGTATTCTCAAACCAATTCTCAGACCTAACACCAGTCATTCCTCAAAAGTACCATTCTCACTCATAAATCAAATCACTAACTTAATCACTACTCATACTTTACTAATTTTCAAACATTACTAAGGTTCTTCTGCCAATCTATGGATACGTGATTGGAGGATAACCACTCCCCATCTAGTATGATATCAAAGCTTCAAATAGCAAATGGATGATATCCACAGGAAGATTTCCATCCTCTACATGGACTGTACAATTATAGAGAACTGTAGGAACAACCAAAGACTCTCCAATGGAGTGCTTATCCCAAGATTAGTTCTTAAAGGATGGGTTTTCACCCTCAATCACTATACCAAAGTAAGGGATACAAAAGAATATGACGCTCCAGAATAAACAATGTACGAGCATCAATGGGTTAACTTGCAGCCTACCTCACACCACGTCATCGGATTTGGAAACATCCTAAGCAGACATAGAATAAAGTCAAACTGATGTTTTGGGCCTCTACCCTTGTTGAGATTAAGATTGAGATTGCTAAGTCTGGCCTTGCAGGTGTGGTCCCCTTCCCTGATAAGGAATACTACTTGTTAATGCACAAGCTCTAGTTTAAGATAAAAAGTTGATTGATTATCTCTAACAACTGTACAGTCTCGAACCTGATGCTCCATACTGCCACACCTAAAACACCCTCTGGTAACTCTGTAGCGTGGCTGACTGCCATGATACCTCTCGCACATGATACATGGGGTGGCTAAAAAAGTTAATTTGCCAACCTGACCAGTACTCTATGTAGCTCAAACTCTAGAACTCTGCAATGGTTAAGTCTAGTAGTCTGAGCTGGTCGAGCACCTACCCTACGCTCCTCTAATCCCATATCATGCTTCGATTAAATTCTGGAATTCTGCCTAGGTCTAAATCCCTAAGCCGATGTGGGCCTAAATCCCCGATTCTGCCCTACCCTGGGCCTTGAGCACCCTATTATGCCTACTGTAAAAATTGATGACGCCTGTTAACTTTTACATATCTGTCTTGGAAAAACTCTTGCCTATATCTTCTCTATCCACCTTGTGTTTGTTCATACCTTCCTCTATTGTCAGACTTGGGCTACTCCAAAACACATTCCAAGTAAAGACATTTCATATAGCTCGTCAATCGAGTTGAGATCACTCAATCTCTCAATCCAGGCCTAACCCATTCAAACTTTCGGCATTTATATGCCTCCGTTAGTAACATCCTTACTGCAATTCTTGCGAGATGAGAAAGCATTATCTCAAACTCGTCTACCGACTCTTGATCAGCTTACCTCACATTAACCAACTCTCTTAACATTTGTTCATGATAACTCATCCCAAAAATACCGGTTGAAGAACAATTCCCTGTTTTGTTCCCAAGTTATCTCATCCAACTATGGACTAGTCAAACTTCTTTCTACCATTTTCCACAACTAATAAGCCTCATTCTTAGTTTATAGCTAGCAAATTCAACCTTTTAGTTTTAATTACAATGGATTGCTTGAAATAATTTTTCCATTATTTAGTTAATTTAGTTCTCTGCCTCCTTAGAGTCCAATGCCTCTTAAAGCTAGCCGCATTTTGTTTATTAAATTCACCCATGGTACTTCCTTCTTGAGGTTTGGCTGTAGATGGACCGGATTTGATACTCCTTGTCAGCCAGATTCTGTGTCACTAAGGTCAGAATCTAGTTCATAATGTTAAGAACTACATCCATCAGTTCTAGATTCTGCTATTCCTTCCTATTAGGTAGGGGTGCCCTTCTAAAATCATAAAAACCTCCATGTAGCACATTTCTCAATCTAAGGATTGTTTGATCACCTGTTTCCAATGCCGGGGATAGGATCCCTCTTCATTTTATACAAACCTATTGGAATCTTATCTATCCGAGACCTCTAGGCCCTCCATACTATCTGCTTTGCCAGTGTTACGAGTGAGAGCCATACTGGTGCAATGAATAGTTAGCAGTGTTATACTAACACGTGTCTAAAGTACAGCACAATTATATGTTACAGGCAGATTTCATAACTCTACCATCATCCTACCCTAGTCTCATTAACCGAAATACAAATCTATAGAATCCTATTACCTATACTCTGTGGTTAAGTGCCTACAGAATCATAGATATATACCCTTAGTACCAAAAGACTGAACTGCTCTGATACCAACTATAATATCCCAGAAAATCCGAAACTCTATTGCCTCAAACTCTCAAAGTGTTAACCTACCACTTCACATCAAACCTATCAAATCCTAATTACTGACCCATACTTCAAAGCATCTACTAGACATCAACTCAAACTCTTCAAAATACAAGATTACAAAAAGAACTGCTTAAACTATTAAAACTTAGGTTCTTTAGAGAACGACAAGCTAACAATGTTGACCCACACATAGGTCTTATTATACAGTAATTGTGGGCTCACCGGAATCTCACACAAACTCTAAACTCATTTCCGAGCATTCTACAGCTGATCACATGCAGAAGAGAGTCAAAGGAAGAGTAAGCCTTTGAGAGCTCAGTAAGGTTGTTCAAGGACAATTGAAAGAATTACAAATGATTTAGGAGTCTAGACAATGATAATGTTCCAAAACATTTTAACAATTAGGGAAATTTTGATAAATTTTAAAACGATCATAATCAGTCATGCACATATACCAAAAATGACTAAAGACAATTGTTGGTAGACACCAGAACAAACATTAACAATCATCGTAGTTTCCAAAACAAACATAAACAATAATCAAATACCAAAATGATCATTTACAAAGTCATCATTTAAAAATGCAATGATGATTTTCCAAAGGATCTTCAAATGAACCTATATACTTCAAAGGCAATAGGGAAAGGGTTTTAGACAATCACAAACAATTAGATCACAATATGGGGAAGAGATTTACTCAATCCCCTTTAACTAGATAACAATTTATTCATTTGAACATCATTCTCAAATAAATCATTGTAAGATACAGTGTAAACAAGTTCAAAAATATTGATCCTGGGTAAAGGCAATGCCATTCAGACCATGCACATACACTGTAACGCCCCGAAATTTCTGGAGCATTATCCGATCAATCCATTAAATCCTCAATTGCCCAATTAATTTAGTACTACTAATGATAACCCAACAACGTTCAAATCAGAGCACTACAGTCCATCAACTAACTTAACAAATCGTCTCAAAACAATGATAAAGTACTTAAATTATCAAATTACATAATGGTTCTCTAACAAGACTCAAATAACAATATTGTAAAAACATAATCTACTCTAAGATTTAAGCTTGTCCGTCCCGAAATCTTACTGACGGTTATTTCCTGCAGAAAGGAACAGAAAAGGGAGTGAGCTTTTGAGAGCTCAGTAAGGTCGCTCAAAACTCAAATAAGAGTACAAACGATTTTTTTTTTTTTGGGAAAGTTTAATATCAATGATGAAATGGGGAAATATTCTCAATTTCAAAATTCAATAAATACACTTTCAATTTCACTGAAGCCATGCGGATAATATTGAACATGAGTATGACGCAAAGCCACAAAGGCAGTGCAGGGTAACACTTAGCAAAGCCACACAGGCAGTGCTCACTAACAATAAGGTTGCATATGCATATGAACACTAGCTAGACCCTTAGGGTACTAGCATCTCCTGACAATAACAGACCATCCTTATATCGCCCCCGATAAAGACCATCCTTATAACTCCTCAATACACTAACTCATGTCAATATTCAGAGTGCAATAACCGATAAATCAATGATAAATTCGATGCATAATGAGAAATAAATACACAGCATCGAAAAGGAATTTCAATAAACATATAAGGCTCAAAGCGGGGTATTAATGGCAATCGATGCAATATCATCACAATATAAGTGAGTCCAATGAAAACGTTAATAACAAACCAGAAAGAATATTATGATATCAATAGATGAATAGGGTTTCGGAAGAAATCCCTTACCTCGATCCAAGCGCTGAAGCTAAAACGTTTTCGAACAAATCCTCGAAGTTAACCTAGGTTGGCAAAGTCATTTATCAGAACACTTATTCATGCCACTACATTAAAATCTTAATATAATTATCCATAGCGTACCCATTTCTCTACCCGGATACGATGAAACTCGGAGCGGTTTCTCACACGGCCAACCTACCCCGAAGTTCGTCACACGTCCCGAGACTCAGAAATATCCCAAAAAAGTTCTAATCGTTCTTTTAACATTATTTATAGCTTAATATAGCATATGGGATAAAAATATAATTTTTGAATATTTTTGAATAAAAAATAAATTCCTTAAATACACTAAAACCAATAAATTGCCAAACTTTCCTCTAGCTGGAAATAAAGGCTCATAATTTTTGTAATAGCTTTAGAAGACTTATAAAAATTTCTGAAACTGAAATTAGAAATTAAAAAGTGTTAAAATATTTTTAAAAGCTTCATTTTTGTTAAATTCAATGCGATAAAGAAAATGATAGCAAATGAACTCTAAAAATCACCAAATTTACACTGAGTCTTCATTACACTATAAAAGTGTTACTGTAATTTTTCCTAGAACATTTTTAGGGTTTAAGGGCTTCAAAAGAATTTTACCATTCTAAGCTTACAGAAAATATTTAAAATACATATGATCTCAGAAAATTATAAAACTTTACCAGAAATTCTAACGTAACCTAAGGTATCTTACTATGGAATTTCATAGATTAATGATCACAATACGCTATCCAAAGTTTATGCCGTACCCTATTTAAATTCGTATGCATACACCTACACAGTACAGTTCTTGTACACGCCCACACCAGCTTCTTCTCTTCACTTGTAACACACAGGCACATGAACCTCTGAACCTCACCACCAACACACCTGGCCTTTTCATACATATACTTACAGATACAGGCATGTAACATACACCCTCACATACACACACTTAACCCACATACACCCTCACATACACACACACATACACACTTATACACACAACACTTAACCCACCAACACTCAAGATATACAGCGCCCACAGCTCATCACACTTTCTCCCTCATGGCAGTGGTTCACACTCTCTCTCTATCACCTTTCTTTCTTCTCCTTCAACTCTCTCATACACTCCACAATCACATAACCCACATCTCACCACTCTGCGCTCACTATTTTCTGTTTTACTTACACAGGTTCACAAAAGAGAAACCACTCACTCAGCTAATCCTTTGCCACTTACACACCCAAACAGTTTACCCATACACTCACTTCCTTCACACATGTATACACACTACATGTACACATATACATGCACACATATACATGCACACAAACACACTGCCTCGCTGCCGTGTTCTCTCTCCCTTGCCCATACACTCGCATACATCAACCCACAATACACACACTCTTGTGGCAGCTACCATGGCTTCCCTTTCATGCACATCACAACACAGCCATGGCAGCCCCTCTCACGGCACACACTACACATAAAATCCACACACACAGGCTGCCCACAGTAACCCTCACTCTGACTGCCTTCACGGCAGTTCTCAACCACACTTGTACACACACTCAAAAACACACGCACACAGCTCTCTCTCTCTCTAGCTCGCATGCCCACAGCCCTGTCGTGGCTGTCTTCTCTCTCTAAAACCCACCTCCACGAATACACAACCCACATATCTCACGGTATCCTCATCCAAGGTCACCCCATTCACGGATCTTCACTAAAATATCGAGACCCATTTACGCATCTCAGCCACCTACGTATATATCTGTGTATGTATATAAATAACCATCACATGTATGAATTTTAAGACTTTTCCATTACTCTGAAATTTCACGGCTCCCTCACCCACGTACACACGGCTGCGCGCCCAGCCCCTAAATCCCCTGAAGCACTGAAAATTTTTGAGAGAAAAAGGAGTAAACTTACCGGAAAAGCTTCGCCGGAAGAGTCCTCGATCTCTCTCTTTGCAACCCTCTTTCTATTCCTCTCTTTCTCCCTCTCTCTCTCTCTCTCTCTCTCTCTCTCTCGGTATGGGACAGTTACAGGGAGCCTTGACGGCTGCCCAAACCATTTAGTACAATTATAATCACAAGAACCCTAGTTAGAAAAATAAAAGAATCCTACACATCATTTGTCGCTAAAACTTCCAACCTAATACTTATAAAAGAATTTTGGTCCCAATAAAAATATTTTCAATACGTGATGTATTAGGAAAATTATAAATAGTTTGTTACGTCACCCCGTTTGACAAATCGTCGCTATTAAGAAATTACTAAAACGTCGCTAATAATTTTGCCGCTACTGAAATTTTAAATTGTCATTATCAGGAAATATTTCAAATGCTAAAAATTTAATTTTGTCACTAATTATACCTATTTAAATTTATTAAGAGTATTTCAAGGTTTTGGGGTATTACATACACACATGCATGATGTAAGATAATAACTAGAACTTTCCATCGATCAAGGGACTAGACTGCGTTCGTCGTAGGAAATGGTAACAATCCTTCCTTGTAACGCCTTATTCAGAACAGATCCTAGGTCAACAGATAAGGCACAATCATAGAATCAACAAGAAATGTGATAACCCAAGATTTCGTATGCTTTTATTACATATTTAAGTATGATGGGATGCATCACTCAATGTGAAAATGGTTATGACGAACTATGCATGATCATATAATGATCACTTGGAATGACCAAAAATATTTTTAGAACAGTTGGAAACAAAAAAAATTATTAAAACTTAGGACGAACTAGTTGTTGACCAGACTGCCTGTGAATTGTTTGTGCTTTTTGCACAGAATTTTGCCACCTCGTGCTTGTGACGTGTCAATATATTATCATGACACGTCGTGGTTAGAGCCTCGTCGTGCTTTGAGCCTCGTTGTGCTTGCTAGGTGGCACAATTGTGTCATGCCACCTCATGCTTTGAGCCTTGTCGTGCTTCCTAGGTGGCACAACCATGTCTTGCCACCTCGTGTTTTGAGCTTTATCGTGCTTGACTTCTCTACCTATTTACCTCCACTTGACACCTCCTACTTGCTTCTAATTTGATTTAAAAGACCTAATTGACATACTTGAATCTTCGTACCTTATTTTTGAGAGAAAATTGCAAGAAAATCAACCAAAAACCTTACAAAATCTAGAATTAAGGCTTGTTTTTTCAAAGAAAGCCTTAAGCAGTTGATTTGGAAAGTTTCTGTAAGCTTCAAATAGTATTTTGAATGTGTTTTGAGGAGTCTCTTGAAGGTGTTTCAAATCTTAAAATTTGGTTCTTTCATCTCTTCTTTAAGGTAAGATAGCTAAAGCTTTTTAATGGGCTTTTAAGACATGAATATAGATATATGCTAAGTTAGCATAATTCCTTTAGTGTGAATTCTATGTCAAACTTTTGAATACTTGTTAGAGACTTGTTAATAAGTGAATCTATTCATGTTTAACATATTGGAGATTATGAAAGACGTGAAATAGGTTATGATACGTGTAAATTATAGAATTATGTCAAACTAGACATGGTTAGAATATAGTGTTCGGCATGTTTGTTAAGTTCTATAATTGAAGCTAATTTGCTTAATAGAAATGATTATATTACATGTTCAAGATGCAATGAAGATGATGTTACATGTGGAAAATGACTAAATATTTTTTGATAGCTAAGTTTTATGGTCCAAGTAAATGAAGATTACAACAACCACATGTATGAAATGATCTATTTTTTTGCACATGAGCATGTTACTTCCTTTCAATGTAAGGGATGGTTGATACATTGTTAATAATTATTATGTTACCCTATTCAAATGATTGGGGGTTGATTTGATTGTGTTTGAGTAGCGGTGCACCGTATGAGTCGAACAATTGTACCTTCGACTGCTACCCGATGTAGTATTGATGTTCATTTATTTTTGGTTGGCCTTTGGCCGAGGCAAAGGTTGTGAACTTATATCCCGGTTGTGGAAGTAAGGGTGGTCTATTGATGGGATTGAACTCGGGAACGGTAAACTCTTGTAATGCTCAACTAAGTGTGAACGTGTGATATGTGTAATGTGCACATGTAGAACTGTTTAATGTGATTGAATTGCCTTAGCGTGCATTATCAATATTCTTCAGTTAAAAGTTACATTATATGTCTTTGATTATCTTATTGAGCTAGTGGGCTGACGGGTTTTTACCCATAATATTTTGGATCAAAAAGCCGGTCCTTCAAAAGGCAAGGAAAAGGTGTGAGGCACAGTGGGATGCTTGTACATTTAAGTTGTTCTTGAAATAGTACAATATGTCAACTCTGAGATCTGGCAGAGAACTTGCTAGTTGTGTTTTGTAAAAGTAAACTCTTTAATTTTGTATGATATGGTTTAATTACCAAGTGAGTTAGAACGAGTTGTATCATCATAATGATGTGATTAGCAGTTGTGTTGTAATACTCCAGACGGGTTAAGGTGACCCTAAGTTGGGGCGTTGCAGTTGTGGTATCAGAGTAAGGCCTTGTGTGGTTAGTAATTATTGAATATTTCATATTATGTGGGGGTACTTATGCGGAGTTATGTGTGTGTAGGCCTACAACGGAGCAAGAGCGCGGAATGCGAAATCAAAGAAACAATCAAAAAATGGCTGATAAAGGAACTCAAAGAAGGAACAATTCCGAGTTTAATGCTGAAGGTCAGGATGGGCACAACCCACAGGTAAATGTAAAAGAGCACTCCACTGGAAATAATATTCATGTAACTAATAGTGGATTACTGGAGGCTTGTCTGATACTCTAGCAAGTTGTAGATGAAATGAGACAAATGGGTGGAAATCCCCTTGTAAATACAAATGTGCAAGAAGTAGTGAATGAAGGTAATGTTAGAGGTGCTCCACAATTCGAGCAACCCCAGGAGATGTTGAATACTGCTCAGGTCTTGGGTGAAAGTGGTCTTACCCTTAATAAGTTTATTAAACTGATAAAGAACCCATTTTTTGGGGAAGCCTGTTCCAACGATAGTCGAGGAATGGTTGGCTAGAGCAGAGAAAGTACTTGATACTGCTAGGATTCTGAATTCTCAGAGGTTGGTATATACTAGCTTTATGCTAAAAGCTAGTGTAGAAAGATGGTGGAAATTGTTATCTATGAAGTGGAAGCGGGAAGGAGTCCTATCAATTTGGGAAAACTTTAAAAGGAAGTTCACTAATAAGTAAGTTCAAGGGTGACCTAAGAGAAGAAATAAGTAAATTTTATAAAGTTTGAACAACAAAATATGTCAGCATCAGTTTATGAATCACATTGAATGTTTTAGCTAGATTTTGCCCTCATCTGGTGGATACTGAAGAACGAAAAGTTAGAAAGTTTGTTAAGGGTTTGAATAAGGATCTTTGGGATACGTTTGTCACGTCCCCAAACTGGGAGGCCGTGACTGCCATCTAACAACAAGAGTTATCGCTATAGTACTAAATATAACTGGTTATAAACAGAGCAACTAAAAGTCCTTAAAAGGAACATCTCCATAGAGAAAATGTCGGAAACAATCCATTCTCAAAATATTCCTCCACTGAGTATTCTATTACAGAACAATTTCTAATCGCAGCAGGCAAATAGTTATACAAAACAATTCTATCAAATTATCCCAACCGCGTAAAGTTCCCAAAAGAATATAACTACAAAGTTTATCAAACCAAAAGCAAAATCTCATAGCTCCAAGCTGCCAAAAGAATCAAGAGTCACTTCCTTCACCTGTGGCAGAGGCAAGGTAAGAAGACAAAGGGGTGAGCTCAAATAGCCCAATAGGGTAAACAAATGGTAAGATGTCAAGCAATAATGGCATGATCTAATAACAATACTAGAGGAAACGGACCAATCATATCTTACTAGCAAATATTGAAGTATCAAAGATTAGCATTTAACCCAAAACACGTTTCAATTATATGCAAGGTATGCTACAAACATGCGATGACTATGGTGGTCATAAGACCCAAATGTTGAACCAAATATACAAACATCAAACGTGTGATCCGGAGCGTACTAGGAGGTTTCAGCTCTCTAGTATAACAAATATGTGTCCAAAGGACCTTTTCTAATTTGAGAGCTGTTCAACATAGTCAATGTCAATCTTAAATTGACGGTCACAAATGTATAAATTCAAAGTTGTGCATCATTAAGGTACAAATGGAATGGGGCAAACAATATTCTCTATGAGGGCAAAATAGAGAAATCAATTGCAAACGAACATAGATGAATCGAGAGTGACAAAAGTATAAGCTGTGATACCCTAGAAAATACTGTAAATTAATCTAACCGTGAGTTTGATTAATTAAGGGGTGCTATTTCTATTAAGCAGCAATATGTTGGTGATGATTAAGTGTTAGGGAGCTAAATAGGGGGTTAATGCATATTTTTATTACGTAGCATCATTTCGATGATAATGAGGTGTTAGGGGGCTAAAGGAGGGGTTAGGGTGATTTTGGGGTCAAATTATAATTTTTCAAAGTCGAGGGGTCAAAATGCAATTTTGAAAACTTTAGGAACTAAAGTGCAATTTTGTAAAGTTGCACTTAGGTGTCAAATGTGTAGAGGAAATTAAGTTGAGAATGTCACCTCCTGCTTAGCTTCAGAATGATGAATACAAGTTAATGTTTAACTAATGAATTAGATAAGGGAAAGAGAATTAGATGGGAACTCAGGAAAGTAATTCGGATGAAGAAAAATAAAAGCAAGAGAAAAGAGTAGCAGTAACTGAAAATAAAAAATAGAGCAAAGGAAAGAAAGAGGAAAAACAGAGGAAGAAGATGCTCGGCCATGGAAAGAAAATCAGAGAAACGAAGAAGCTTGGAGCGGTAAAGCTCCTAACCTTATTTTCGCATATCAATGTGTGATTCTAGGGTTTAGTTGTGTTATAGCATGTGCTACGCATTCTCCATGAATATAACATGTGGGTTGATAATATGTGTATATATAAACTCATGTGAGTATGGCAGTGTGAGTTTGTGTCTATAGAAGTGTGCTGGTAAGGGTAACAGTGGGTGAGGTGTGATATTGGAAGTTTATATGAGAGTTCAAAGTTAACATGTAAGATTGGAGCTCGGCAGAGGAAGGGAACGAAGAACCACAAAGTGGGTTACAGTGTGATCACTATAAATGGGTCTCGGGTGTGTGAGTTTAGGCGTGATTTTGGTGTAATGGTGTATATATATTGTGTAGGGGTGAATGTTCCATGAGTTAGAGTGTGAAGTGTGGGGTGTACTGTGTGTGGGAAGCAGTGTGTGGGTGCATGAAGCACACTGCCGCGACTGTAGCAGCGTCACGGTGATGGGTTGTGTGCTTAAATCATGTTTGATTGTGTGTGGATGAATGGATGTAAGTGATATAGTATATAAGCAACGTATTAGTGAGTGGAATAGCTTTGCAAATATAGATTCGTGAGTAGGGTGGGTGTGTACCAGGGTGTACTTCAGCTAGAAAAATGGAGAAGATGAAGTGTGTGTGCAGTTTAGGTGAGGTAGTGTGTTGTGATGTGAATAGTGACTATTTTTGTCACTAAAGGTGGAAATTAACTAATCAGTTAGAATTCAAAATTTTAAAAATAGTTAGGGTCAGATTTAGCCAAAGTTCAAAAAAGAGACCCTAGTTATTTTTGGGAGATATACATTGTGAAAAACTTCCAGATTTTTCCAAGTTTAGGAAAGGGGTTAACCAATGCAGGAATTTTAGAACTTTACAGTGAAATTTAAAATATTAAATGAGCACGGTTTCACGTAAAATTTTTATGAGAACCCTAAAATGTTGAGAAGTTTCATTTCCAAAGATTTTGAGTTCTTCTGAAATTGTTTGCTATTTTTTGGCTGAACAGGCTTTTAAGCGCTCTGTCCAGACACTAGTTAGAGATTTTTGGGCGAAAATTTTATAAAATATGTTTTGGCTCAAAAATGATTTCGGAATGCTTGAAATAGCATTTTAAAGTGGTTTTGGGATTTTTCTGGTACCAAAAACCCCCAGGGGGCATTTTGGTAATTTGCCACCCTAAGGGCGGTATTTTGGTAAATTTTTGGTGAAGTTTCTATGGACTTGTTAGTCCAAGAAGGGATGTAAAACACCTAAAAGTTATTTTGAAGCAAATTTAGGGTGTTGGCGGTGTAGTGGCCATCAGGGGGTATTTTGGTAATTTGCCATGGTGACTCCAAATTTTAAGGAACGCATGTAGTTTAGCGCTCGGAGCTGTGGGAAGTGAGGAATGGTGTTAATATGTTGAAATAATGAGATTGTGGCCATTGCTAATGCCTTGGTAAGCTAGGTTAAGGATCCAGTTATTGGACCAAATTAACAAGCTGTCGTAAGATACTGTAAGCGGTTAAAGGGGAAGGGGTAGAATAAGGCGTGCGTATATGTTGAATGATTTCTAACGAGCAGGGTATTATTTGACTAGGTGATGCAGCTCGTTGTGATCAGAGATTGCGAGTTGCTTCGGCTATAAGCCAATTAGGTAAGGACAATGCGGTTTTGATATGCTAATTCATTGTTCGATTAGCATGCCATGTTGTTGACGTGTTGTTGAATTCTTGTCGTTATGATTGGATACCGGTAGTCATTGTGACCAGTATATGCATATTTGAATTGTGCTGTTGAGGACTTAGGATAAAATAAATTCCCTTGGTCTGCCTGTTGATGGAATTTAGTGAGGATAATGGGTGTCTTAGTATGGTATGATTCAGTTCAATTAGCATACCCAAAGTTGATGATGATAATGTTGTGTAGGGGTTATCGCGTGGTTGTTGTGAGATGTCGGCAGTCATTAATAGCCGATATCTCTTCTCTTTGAGAACAACATTAAGGACTTGTGGCAAACTTCTCCTAAGTCCGCCCTGTCGTTGATGATGATGCTGTTGAGGTCGTTGCGTGTTGTTGTGAAATTTCGGCACTTATTGGTAGTCGACATTTCTCTTATGTAAGAACGTTGTTGAGGGCTTGCGGTAATCTTTTCCCAAGTCCGCCTTATTGATGATCTTACGTTGAACTCTTGTTGTTAGGTCTGAACATCGGTTGATCTTTTGATCCGGTATTCCTTGTTGAGCTGTGTTGTTGAGGACATAAGGTGGAATAAATTTTTCCTTGTCCGCCACGTTGATGAAGTCCTGTTGCTTGGCTGTAAAGTGGTTAGGGAAAGCACTCTATATGAGTTCCCTGCCTGCTGACAATGTCTCTTTTAATTACTTGAGACTGAGATGAACATCCCGTAAAATGAGACATCTATACGAGGAGGATGGCCTGTGAAATATGATCACCGGCAAAGAGGATGTAGGGAGCGCGAGTCAAGTCTGTCATGTCTGGTCGAGTCTAGTCTGTCGCATCTGAGTTGCATTGCATTTGATTTTCTTCTGATGTTAATGATTTTAATGACTTGTATTTCTTTGATGTTTATCTTTTCAATTTCTTGTTTTAGTGTTCACTTGCATAGTCGGTCAGTCAGTCAGTCTTGTCCATGAGGAGGTGGCAATAATGTTGTTCTGTTAGGCCTTAAGCCGCTCAGTCTAAAGAAAGAAAAATTATCTTTTGACAAGTTATGTTGATGCTAAAATTTATTGACTACTATTGATTCATTGTTATCATTGAGATGATTATTGTTCCTCCGAGTCTCTTGAATCATTTGTACACGAGACTCCTCGTGTTGTCTTTATTGGGCGATTTGCACTCATTCCTTATGTTGTATTGTGCAGGCTATAAGGTTGATCAAGGAGAACCTTCTAGAAAGGAAAAAGAAACAAGTTAGAAAAGTTGAGCAAGGGGATCAGTTGTGTGAGGTAAGATCAGCTAGAAATTGTGGGATAAAGATGAAGTTGCGAGATATGTTGATAAGAGTCCAACGACTACAATCGTATATTAGGTTGTCAAAATTCATATTGTTTTAAAGTCTTCCGCTGTAGTATGATGTATGTTTGTAAGAAAAATTTTGTAAGGACGCATTTTGGAGCGTCTATTAATGATGTATGACTATGAGGATGTAGTTGCTCTGTATTCAGCATAAGGTTTTGAATGTGATTATGATCGATAACTCAGCTCGGTGATGTCGCCAGGGTTGAGGGTGTCACATAAGCATTCGAATTTCGATGATACCTTTCCACAGCAAAAACTTATATACCCTTACCTCAATAAGCTTTTGAACGAGGAAAATCTTAAAGCATCACCTTGATACCCAAGGAACTTTCCAAGCCTTCTAATCTCTCTCTTTCCCTGCTGAAAAGGAAAGAAACAAAGAACAAAAGAAACAAAGAACCCAAAAAGGCTAGAAAGGAACTAGGATAGCTTTTATATGATACAAGGAAAAAATTTAAGTTTTCATTCGAAGGAAAAGACTTTCCTTCGAATGAATTCAGCATACACAAAAATTGTTCATTTTTTTTAATTCGACCGAAAATGAGTTTTCATTCGAATTTGAAGCCAAACTATTTTTATTCGATCGAAAACGGGTTTTTATTCGAATTAAAACTTTTAATTAGACCAAAACTTCAGAAACTCCCAAACATCATTTCCTTTCATTTTGATTCGAATGAAACCACTTTTCATTCGACCAAAAATTTCAAAAACGATAACAACCGTTTCTTAATTATTATTACCAAAAAGACGACAAACTTATTTACCTAAAATAATAATAACGAACAAAGAAAAAGAAAAATTTTGGGGTATTACATTCTCCCTCCCTTAAAAGAATTCCGTCTGCGGAATTAAAACGTACCTTAAATGTCAAAGAGTTGAGGGTGCTTTTTCGCGCATAGCATCCTCGAGTCCCCATGTGGCTTCTTCCACCGAATGGTTATGCCAAAGCACTTTAACCAACTTAATGGTTTTTGTGCACAAAATCTGATCCTTGCGGTCCATAATTTCCATTGGGCATTCCTCGTATGATAAATCCTCTCGAATCTCCATAGGATTGAAATGATAACATGTGAAGGGTCTGGCACGTACTTCCTCAATGCTGATACGTGAAACATGTGATGAATTTACGACAAACTAGAAGGTAAGACACTTGGTAAGCGACTGGTCCGACTCTCTACAAGATCTCAAAGGGTCCGATAAATCTGGGGCTAAGCTTACCCTTCTTCCCAAAACACATTACTCCCTTCCAAGGCGATACTTTGAGAAATACGTTATCTCCCTCTTCATACTCTGTTCACACCCTATTCTGGTGGCACCCCAGGGCCCGCTAAGGGACCCACTTTGCACGACACATCACCCAGTCAACGGTCAATTATTCAACGCCATCACCCGGTCAAAGCGCATCTTCTTTCGAGCATTCACAGGCATCACCGATGCAGCGATGTCAACACAGTCAAAATGCTTGGAAAAAGGGCTCACCCCCTGAAAGGGGGTCGGCCACCCTATCTCAAAGGGGGTCAGCCACCCCTTCTTGAGGGCGGTCGGCCACCCCTTCTTAAGGGGGGTCGGCCACCCCTTATTGAATGGGGTCGGCCATCCCTCTTTTAAGGGGGGTCGGCCACCCCTTCTTGAAGGGGGTCGACAACCCCTTCTTGAGGGGCGGTTGGCCACCCCCTCTCCCAGGGGTTGGCCACCCTTTTGTCTTGCAGGGGTCACTCCTAAACCCGCCATCATTCATTACACTCTTTACAATGCTCAACACCAATTGCTCCGCAACATTCGTCGTCGCGCCCGTGCGCCCCTTCTCATGTTGCATGCCCCTGACACCAAGTATTACTCCGCGACGTTCGTCGCTGCGCACGTGCACCATCATCATGATACGTGCCCTGGCATCAAGTATTGCTTTGCGATGTTCGTTGCCGCGCCAATGCGCCATCGTCATGATACGTGCCCCCGGCACCAAGTATTATCTCTACGATGGTCATCGCCGCGCCCATGTGTCACAATCAATGCCTCGTGATGTAGGCACCGCGCCTAAGCATCAAAATCATGTTACATGCTTCCGGAGGTGCTTTGGCCCTCACTACGGGATGGGCTTAAAGCCATCGCCGGCTCAATCAAACTGTGGGATTGGCTTTAAAGCCATCGCCGGCTCAATCAAATTGCAGGATGGGCTTAAAGCCATTGCTGACTCAATCAAACTGCGGGATGGGCTCACAACCTTAAAGCCATCACCGGCTCAATCAAACTGCAGGACCGGCTCAATCAAACTGCAGGATGGGTTCACAACCTTAAAGCCATCGCGAGCTCAATCAAACTGCAGGATGGGCTCACAACCTTAAAGCCATCGCCTGCTCAATCAAACTGCGGGATGGGCTCATAACCTTAAAGCCATCGCTGGCTCAATCAAACTCCAGGATGGGCTCACAACCTTAAAGCCATCGCTGGCTCAATCAAACTGCGGGATGGGCTCACAACCTTAAAGCCATCGCTGATCAATCAAACTGCGGGATGGGCTCAAAACCTTAAAGCCATTGCCGGCTCAATCAAACTGCAGAAATGGGCTCAAAACCTAAAAGCCATCGCTGGCTCAATTAAACTATGGGATAGGCTCACAACCTTAAAGCCATCGCCGGCTCAATCAAACTGCGGGATGGGCTCACAACCTTAAAGCCATCGCTGGCTCAATAAAACTGCGGGATGGGCGTACAACTTTAAAGCCATCGCTGGCTCAATCAAACTGCGGGATGAGCTCACAACCTTAAAGCCATCACCGGCTCAATCAAACTGTGGGATGGGCTTAATTAAAGCCATCGCCAGCTCAATCAAACTGCAGGATGGGCTCATAACCTTATAGCCATCGCCAGCTCAATCAAACTACACGATGGGCTTAAAGCCATCACCAGCTCTATCAAACTGCGGGATGGGTTCACAACCTTAAAGCCATCATCGGCTCAATCAAACTGCAGGATGGGCTTAAAGCCATCGCCATCTCAATCAAACTGCGGGATGGGCTTAAAGCCATCACAGGCACAATCACCGGGGGCTCCGACCCTCTCAACGGGATGGGCTCAGAAGATTGAAGCCATCGCCGGCACAACCTTAAAGCCATCAACATCACACTCGTAGGGGGCTCCGACACGAAGACTTCCCCGCAACGGACTCTAAGCACTGAGCGGCGACCATGCCTACTCATGTTACTGTTGATCGTCAACACCACCAGGGCTGCGACACCCTCAACCCTGGTGACGTCACCGGGCTGAGTTATCGACCATAATCATATTCAAAATCCTGTGCTGAATACAGAGCAACTACATCCTCATACTCACACATCATTAATAGACGCTCCAAAATGCGTCCTTACAAAAAAATTTCTTACAAACATACATCATACTGCAACGGAAGACTCTCAAGTCTATGAACAACATGCATATGTACAACCTAATATACGACTGTAGTCGTAGGATTCTTAACAACCGATCTCACGGCTCAATCTTTACCTCACACAACGCATCCCCTTGCTCAACTTTTCTAACTTGTTTCTCTTCCCTTCTCTAGAGGGTTCTCCTTATAGCCTGCACAATACAACATAAGGAATGAGCGCAAATCGCCCAGTAAAGACAACACGAGGAATATCGTGTACAAATGATTCAAAAGACTCGGAGGAATAATAATCATCTCAACGATAGAAATGAATCAAGAGTTCCAATAATTTTCAACATCAGCATAATTGTCAAACGATGTTTTGTTTCGTCAGATTGAGTGGCTTCAAGGCCCAACAAAACAGCATTACTGCCACCTCCTCATGGACTGGACTGGACTGACCGACAGACTGACTATGCAAGTGAATACTAAAAAAGGGAAATTGAAAGATAAACATCAACGAAATACAAGTCATTAACATCAAAAGAAAATCAAATGCAATGCAACTCAGACACGACAGACTAGACTCGACCAGACATGACAGACTCGACTCGCGCGCCTACATCCTCTTTGCCAGTGATCATGTTTCACAGGCCATACTCCTCATATTGATGTCCCATCTTACGGGATGTTCATCTCAGTCTCAAGTAAATAAAAGAGACATTGTCAACAAGTAGGGAACTCATTTAGAGTGCTTTCCCTAATCACGTTACAGCCAAGCAACAAGACATCATCAACGGGGCGGACTAAAGGAAAATTTATTCCACTTATGTCCTCAACAACACAGCTCAACAAGGAATACCAGATCAGAAGATTGACCGATGTTCAGACCTAACAACAAGAGTTTAACGTAACATCATCACCATGGTGGACTTGGGAGAAGATTACCACAAGCCCTCAACAACGTTCTTACATGAGAGAAATGTCGGTTATCAATAAATACCAACATTTCACAACAACACGCAACGACCTCAACAACATCAACGACATCATTATCAACGATAGGACAGACTCAGGAGAAGATTACCGCAAGTCCTCAATGGTGTTCTTAAAGAGAAGAGATATCGGCTATCAATAATTACCGGCATCTCACAACCACCACACAACAACCCTACACAACATCATCATCCACTTCAGGTATGCTAATCAAATCAAGTCATAGCATACAAGGACGCCCATCATCCTCACTAAATTCTATCAACAAGGCGGACTAAGGGAATTTCTTCTACCCTAAGTCCTCAACAGCACAATTCAAATATACGTATACCGGTCACAATGACTATCGGTGTCAACCCATAACAGCAAGAGTCCAACATAAACGTCATCAACATAGTATGCTAATCGAAACAATGCATTAGCATAATAGAACCGCATTGTCCTTACCTGCTTGGCTTATAGCCGAAGCAACTCGTAATCTCTGATCGCAACGAGCTGCATCACCTAGTCAAATCATATCATGCTCGTTAGTCATCATTCATCATATACGCACTCCTTATTCTACCCATTCCCACTTAACCGTTCAAAGCATCTTATGATAGCTAGTTAATTCGATCCGATAATTGGATCCTTAATCTAGCCTTATCGACTTATTATCGATAATAACCCTCATTTTAGACATACTACCACTATTCCTTGCTTCCTACCCCTCCGAACACTAAATTATGCGCGTCCTCAAAAATTTAGCGCCAACATGACAAATTACCAAAATACCCCCTGATGGCCGCTACATCACCAACACCCCCACCAACACCCCAAAACCGCTTTAAAACTACTTTTTAGATGTACTGCATCATTTATAGACCAAATATTCCCTCAAAAATTTTAAAGGGAAAATTACCAAAACACCCCCTGGCGGCCATCGCCCCAACAAACGTCTCAAAACTACTTTAAAATAACTTTTCAACTGTATTACATCCCTTTCCGGACTAACAAGTCCTTTGAAGCATTTTATAGAAAAACTTTACAAAAATACCCCCTCTGGCGGCAAATTATCAAAATGCCCTCGGGGTTCACTATCACCGCAGCGCCCCAAATCAGTTTCAAAACAACCTTTTAGGTGTTTTAAATCCTTTCTGGACTAAAAAGTCCCTTGAAAAACTTTACCAAGAAATTTACCAAAATACCCCTCTCTGGTGGCAAATTACCAAAATGCCCCTTGAGGGTTCCCGGCACCATAAAAATCTCAAAACCACTTTAAAATGATATTTTAAACCTCTTGCATTCATTCTTGAGCTAAAAAGTATTTTACAAAATTTTCGTCCAAAAATCCCGAACCGGTGTCCGGACCGAGCGCTTAAAGCCCGTTCGGCCAAAAATAGCTAACGATTTTGGAATGACCCAAAAACTTGTAAAATGGAACTTCTCAGCATTATAGAGTCCTCATTAAATTTTCGCGCAAAACCGCATTCGTTTGATATTTTAAATTTCACCATGAAGTTCCAAACTTCCCACATCCGTTCACCCCCTTTCCAATCTCGGAAAAATCTGAAATTTTTCCACGATGTCGGTCTCCTAAAAATAACTGGGGTCTCTTTTTTTCCCTTTGGCTAAATCTAACTCTAACTATTTTTAGAAAATCGAATTTTAAACTGTTAACTTAATTTCCACCTTTAGTGACAAAAACAGTCACTATTCACATCAAACACACACACTACTTCACCTTTTCTTCACACAGTCTTCATCTTCTTCCTCACTTCATTCACTGCCGATTGCAACCATCACACGAATTTCATCCTTTCCACCCAAAATCATTTCTAATTCCATTCAAATTCATCATATCTCACTCCTTTATACATTCTAACACACATTTACACTCATCAATCCAACCCAAAATCCCCATATTCAACCACCCGAATCATATTCATATACATACACCAAGAACACGCACCAACTACACTCAAAACACACACTTTACTATGGAATTCTATCCATTTTTCATTCTTTTACCATTTTAGGCTCTCATATAAACATTATACAACCTAAGTCATTCGAATCCCTTTCTCCCGAACCCATATACACCGTGACACACACACATATGTATACACGGATCACCTTCAACAAAAACCCACAAACTTTATACAATAATTTCACATGATTAGTGGAAAGAAGATGAATTACCCTGTTAGGGTTTAGGATTTTTTTTCTTCTTCTTTCATCCTCTTTTCTTCTCTTTTCTCCTCCCAGTTCTGGGTTCTTCACGGGTTACTGTTCATGCCCAGCAACTATTCACGAGTTTCCCTTAATTCCACTTTCCACCCCACAAACTTTCTTTTATAATTCCCTCATTCAACTTCGTCCATTCTTTATTTTATTATTTCCCAACACTTAGTCAGCCCAATTCCAATCAGGAGGTGGCCACGACTCAGCTGAATTCTCTCAATTGTGACAACTTTTACAACTTTCAACAATTTGCAATTTAGTCCCTCAAGTTTCCAAAATTGCATTTTGACCCCTCGACTTTGGAAAATTATAATTTGATCCCAAAATCATCCTAACCCCTCCTTTAGCCCCCTAACACCTCATTATCATCAAAATGATGCTACTTAATAAAATATGCATCCCGTTCATCATATTTTTTAAAATTACACTTTTACCCCTTAACTTTCTAAAATTACATTTTGACCCCCAAGGCCAAACTAACCTCCCATTTAGCTCCCTAACACTTAATCATCATCAACGTATTGCCACGTAATAAAAATAGTACCCCTTAATTAATCAAACTCACGGTTAGATTAATTTCTGGTATTTTCGGGGTATCACACCCTCCCCCCCTTAAATAAATTTCGTCCTCGAAATAGGGGCAAACCTCATTCTGCAACTAGATGCGGAATATTACCGCATTAGCGCCTCAAGTTTCAAGGTAGCTTCCTTGACCGCATGATTTTTCCCAATCAACTTTGACCACTAGCATTCATGTGAAACCTGTTCCTTTTTATCAGTCATCCTTGTCGATGCCTCCTAATACGAGATATTATCTCTTATTTCTCTTGGATCCCAAGTGTAGGGTCGAGATCATACTTCCTCAACAATTGACACACGATACACGCTATGTAGTTAACTCAATCCTGAACGTAGATCGAGTTTATATGCTATCTTCTTAATCTTAGACAAGATTTTAAATAGTCCAACGAACCTCAGACTTAACTTCCTTCACTTCCCGACTAGCATGACTCACTTCCACGGTGACACTTATAAAATTTATTGGGTCACCTACTTCAAATTCCAACATCCTATGCCTCTTGTCAGTACAACTTTTTTGTTAATTCTGCGTAGTAAGATTTTTTTTTGTGGATATCGATCACCTTGTTTTCTATTTATTTGCACAATCTCGTGCAGAATAGTCTTTGGATATCGATCACCTGGCGATGTATCGCTCCCAAGGGACGACACATGTCAACTTATGACACATTCATATTTTTGCCTATAAATAGTGGACTTTGGAGCTTATTCAAGGATCTTTTTCTCATTTGTCATTTTCACTTTCTCTTTCTAAAAAGCTGTTCTCTCTGGAATTCTAGTGAGAGAAACACATTTGGCCTTCTGTCACCGGACCCTTGACGCTGCACCCTTGACTCAGACTGTCGACCACTAGCCCTGTTCATCGTCGCCCTGCCCGCGTGGCTCTGCCAACCCTCGCGACCTGACTGGGGAGTTTTGCTCTCAGCCCTTACTTCGTCCTTGCTGTCTCCCACTTTGCCAACCTGGAAGCTGACTCAGACTGTATCCTTTGTGGCAGCTCCACGTAGCAGCGATCCCCTTTTCCTGGGCAACATCTTTGGCGACTCCGTTGGGGAGGTGAGCATCGTGTTGCAGTCTGCTGCACTTAGGCATCATGCCTATACAATGTCGAGTTACGAGGGCTACCAGCCAGAGCCTTATCCATGCCCCGCAAGAAGAGGACCACCCGGGTGAACAAGAGGGGACTAGTGCCATGCGTCCCCAAGGCCATCCCGCATCTGACGTGCAAGTTATAGTCAATGCGGCCATCCTACAGCTCACTCCTAGTATAACCAGCATACAAGACTCGCAGGTCACTCTTATGATCGCCATAAGGGAAATGCAAAGATCCATGCAGGCCATGGCCTCACAGCAAGTTGTTCCACCGATCCAGCCTGTAGGACCTGGGCTGTCTCCTGACATCGCCTAGGCCCCAGTGTCACGACCACTACAGCCTCGACCTTCCAAACCCTGGCAGTAGGACTCACGACATCCCTCTGCCTATAGCTAGCACGTTGCATCCCGCGATGCCATCGCACAGACTACAGCCGGACCTGGGACTAGTGTTGCAACAGGTCATCCCTGCTATTGCACCTCAGCATGTACTGGCCCGAAGTTCTTCTGAAACTCTTGAATCCATTGAGATGGAGCCTAACCCCTACCCAACAGAGCAACATCAAACGACCGGCCAAGTGGTGTACATGTCTCACCCACCCACCCATGCCGTCGCACACTTGCCCATTGCAACACGTACCCTGTATCATCGTCCTATTCCTCCAACTTATCAAGTTGCCCCATCAGGGGGCTCGGGGGCTCACGGAGCCCCAGCCAGCCATCATCCACTAGTCAGCCAGGAGGAACCACTCTCTCATTATGTCTCCAAAGCAGACTTTGATGCACTCCTCCGCTGGCTGTCACAACAGTTTGCACCCAACTCATCAGCGCAACTAATAGACTGCACGCCGTATGCTAACGAGATGGCCATGATACCATACCCGCTCAAATACAAGCAACCCACCTTCGTGCTCTTTAACGGGCGTGAAGGCAACGCCCGTGAGCACTTGACAAGATTCGTCGGCTCATCGGAACAGTATGGCCCGGGCGATAGTTTGAAGCTGACGGAGTTTCACAAGTTCCTCACAGGCTTATCATACACTTGGTATCATCAGATCCCCACAGGGACAGTCCATTCTTGGAATGAAATGGCCCAACTATTCTTGGACAAATTCCACTACGAAGCCGAACGCGTCACCATAGTGGACATCACCAGCATACGCCAGAATCACTGTGAAGACTTAACCAAATATGTACACCGTTTTCACCTTAAATGCCTCGCGTGTATAGATTTTAGTAAAGACGAGACGTTGGTTCCCATATGCATCAAAACACATGAACGACATCTACCGAGTACACATCGAGAACTTATAGTTAAAGTTGTGGGGCACCTCAAGGAAACGGCCCGTCAAACCATGAAAGCCTCGCCCACAGAATGCACTGCTGGCCTCAGCCAACATACCCAGTACTCAGCGTAGCAGTAACAACACCAACCACAACATCAACAACTACGCTGGCTTCAAGTATCAGTTCCCAGATAGGGACCAACGCTCTGACAAACGAAGACAACAGGAGACTCCCCCTGCCTTTCCATGCGATTTGAATACGGTGAAAGAGCTCTTGACAGAATGGGTCGTCAATGACTGCAACTTCCAATTGCCACTTGTTCAGATACCCATCACAGACGAAGAAAGAACCAGACCTAACTACTGTCCCTTCCATCAAGCCCTTGGCCATCCTCTCCAAAACTACAATACACTGCGAACTATCTTTGCAAGGAAGGTCGCGTCAGGTGACCTACAGTTACGGAAGAACAACGATGTGCGTAAGGACCCTTACCCAAATCATGGCAACAACAATTGAGAGCATCAGGTGCTCATGGCTGTTACTGACCACACTGAGTCTCTCATCCCCAAAGCTCCTACAGAGATCTTCCTATGGGTCACACCTTGTGTACCTTCCGCTCTTCAGCCAACGTCCTCAGTCGGGCAGATGTCAAAAATCAAAAGCTTTTTTTTTGATGAAATGGGGTTTTCACCTGTGGCACGGACTTACCTCTCAAACTGTCTGATCGAGGTCACCACAGGCCTCGGACCTGAATGTTTCGCTACCCAAGCCAAGCTCAAACACGTCCCTTCTACCGCATTCATTTTCTCAGACGAGGACTCACCACCAATTGAACACCATAACTGACTGTTATACCTTGAATGCACTATTAACGGCACAGGCTTCTGCTGTGCCTTAGTAGACTGCGGTGCCTCAATCAACATCATGCCTCTCATCACCTTGCAACGAGCCGGGATCCCACCAAGAAAGATCATCCGTGACACCATCAAGATTACTGGCTTCGGGCAAGGCCCCCAGTCCACCCTCGGCCATATCACTATCGACCTCATGGTCGGAACTGCCCGGCGTAACACTACTTTTCATGTGATAGACAGCAAGTCTTCCTTCCACCTCTTGCTTGGATGACCTTGGATTCATGTTAACAAGGCCGTCCCCTCAATGTACCACTAATGTGTGAAACTGGTGGCTGGTCCTGCGGGACGCGTGGTAGTAATGACGATCCCTACAGCGGGGCACCCTTCAAATATGCTGAGTTTTACTTCGCCTAGGCCTCCTTCTTCACTGAGCTTACCGCAGATGGTGAGAATGCCACTCACATCCATTCCACCAAATTGCCAGATTGGGACGAGCTGTGTGGGAATAAGTCTCCCAAGTCCAAGGCCAAATCCAAGAAAAGCAACAAAAACAAAGCATCAGCCTCTGCGCCGCCACCTACGATCATGACCAATTCCCCGTCTTCATCCCCTAAGTCCAAAAAGCACAAGTTTGAACCTACCTTCCAATGCATCATTAAAGATGGAAAAGAGATCTACCAGTTATGACGGTGTATGAGGGTTCCAGGTGGTTCGTCATCTGACCCCCTCGATCCTGACCCGACCACGAAAACGGAATGGTGCTGTACGACCGAGCATTGCCTGCCAGACCCCAAGCTTACCCCGGGTGCCACCCCACCCTGCTATGAGGACGGCCCTCGACCGCAGGCCGAAGATCTTAAAGAAATTAACCTGGCTGACCTGGGCAAGGAACCTCGACTGATATACATTGGCACAAAACTTGCCCCGGGCCGAAGAGAGGAATTGGTTACCTTCCTCCGCGGATGCCTGGGTTGGATCCTGCCTTGGTGACGCACCATCTCAATATTTCTATCGGATTCAGCCCTGTCCGACAACATCCGCGATCATTCTGCCTCAAGCTCGAATTAAAAATCAAGCAAGAGATAGAGCGACTTCTACAAGCCAGCTTTATCGAGCCAATTACTCATCCCATATGGCTGGCTAATGTTGTCCCTGTCCAAAAGAAGAGCGGCCAAGTCAGCGTTTCTATTGACTTCTGTGACTTGAACAAAACGTGACCCAAAAATGAGTTTCCACTGCCCAATATCGACATGCTTAAGGAGGCTCCCGCCGGACACGAGACCCTGTCCTTCATGGATGGCTTCGTCGGCTACAACCAAATTCAAATGAATCCAGACGACTGTGCCAAGACAGCCTTTCGGACTCCAATGGGTAACTTTTGTTGGAAGGTCATGCCCTTCGGTCTCAAAATACGGGTGCTACCTATCAGCAGGCCATGACTGCCATCTTCCATGACATGATACACCGTACAGTAGAGGACTACGTCGATGATCTTATCATCAAGTCCAAAAAGGAAAGTGATCATCTCATGGACCTTCGAGCAGTCTTTGATCGTTATCGACAATATAGCATGCGGATGAATCCATTGAAATGTGCCTTTGGAGTCTCCTCCAGTAAATTCCTAGGCTTTTTGGTCAGTCAATAGGGGATCGACATTGACCTTTCTAAAGCTGCTTCTATCCAAGAAATGCCACCACCTAAGAGCACCAGACAGTTGAAGAGCTTCCTCGGCAAGGTCTCTTATCTCCATCGATTCATCCCTGCCTTGGCTAAACTTATCTCGCCCTTCTGGCACTTAACGCGTAAGAGTGCACCGTGGAGTTGGGAGGCGCACCAACAACAAGCATTCGAACAGATCAAGGCGGTCCTCACATCACCACAGACCATGGTCGTGCCCTAGCGGGGTATTCCACTCTTGCTTTACTTAACCTCCACCCCCAGGTCCGTAGGTGCCTTGCTGGCCCAAGAAGTGGACGGGGTGGAGTGTCCAGTTTATTACCTCAGCCGGTCAATCAGGGGACCCGAAGCCAACTATTCTGAGCTGGAGAAGCATTGCTTCGCCTTGGTCCATGCCTCGCAGAAATTCAAGCACTACTTCTTATCACACTAAATCATGCTTGTCACCAAGGCTGATCCACTACGATACATGCTCACACGCCTTGCCCTGTCTAGATGACTTACCCGTTGGTTATTGCTGTTGGCCTAGTTCGGCCTATCCATTAAGAATCCTACAGCTCTACGGAGCCAAGCACTTACAGACCTCCTGGCCTTCTTCCTGCGCCAACAATATGAACCGACCTCAGATCAATTTACTGGGGAAGAGACGGCCCTAATCTCTGACATAGATAAATTATGGATACTTGAGTTTGATGGCTCAGCCACTACCAAAGGTCCTGATGGAGCTCCGCTCTGACAAGGGGTGCCAGCATAGTCCTTCACAATCCATAGGGTGTTACCACATCCCTATCCTTCAAGCTTGCATTCCCGGTATCCAACAATGAAGCTGAATATGAGGCCCTTGTCATCGCCCTCATGCTAGCTACCAGTATGGGGGCTAAATCATTATGCATAAAGGGGGACTCAAACTTGATCATGAAACAGGCTAACGGAGAGTTCCCAATCAAAGAGCCAACTTTGGCACCTTATCGCACCCTGGTAGAACACTTGGAAGGAAGACTTGGCCATGTCCAATATGAACATCACAATAGGTGCCACAAATCGACATGCGGACAGCTTGGCCACGATCACATCAAAGATCAAGTTTGACGGTGAACAACAAATGCTAACCATCATCAGAAGGACCACACCATGCACAACATTGAATTTAGTCCCAAAAGACACTACTACCGGTGATTGGAGGCAGCCAATCGTCGACCAACTTGAGGCTCCATCTCTTGCTTCCGCCTCCACCCTCACGGACTTCTTGATGTTGAGAGACGTCTTGTACAAATGATGTCCCGGAGGCACTCTGGCCAGATGCTTGGCCCCTGTAGAAGCAAAGCATAAACTACAGTTCGGTCATCAGAAATGTTGTGGCCTCGACGGCCCCCCTCTGTACCGTCGCCTCCAGTGCATGGGCCTCTTTTGGCCGTCCATGGCCAAGGACGTTTCGGATGTACAGCGGGATTGTTCAAAATGCCTGTATGCACCAGATAGTGCAGAAGAGCTTGTCATTAACGTCGAGGGTGACTGGCGTCAGCCTTTCCTACAATACCTAACTCATGGGCTCCTACCACCAGACCGCGGCTCGGCACGATCTGTCAAGCTCCGATCGGTCAGATACTTTGTGACAGAAGGCAAATTATTTCGTAAATGATTTTTAGGGAGCACCCTACGATGCCTATAGGGTGCCTCGGCCATGGAAGTAATTAATGAAGTGCACAATGGTGCCTGTGGGGAGCATCAGGGATCGCAAAAGCTATGCACATAACTGCTAAGGTTAGGGTACTATTGGCCGACCATGGAATCCGACTCCATCCTTCATGTCCGACATTGCCAGCCCTGCCAGAGACATGCTGACAGAATGCACACCCCAACGTCCGATCTTTGTATGATCGTGGCCCCTTGGCCATTACACTCTTGGGTTCTTGACCTTATTTGCCCCATACATCTGCCGTTGAAAGACCTCATATGGATCATGGTAGCAACGGAGCGTTTCATAAAGTGGGTCGAGGCCATACCCCTGCGAAAGGCCACGGGAGGCGCCATTGCCAACTTCTTGCGCGATCACATCATCTGTCGTTTTTGACATCCCCCGATGCATTATCTCCGACAACGGCATGCCATTCATCAACCGGGATGTTCGGACTCTCATGGAAGCGCACGAGATCAATCACACCACTTGAACCCCTTACTATCCACAAGGCAACATTCAAGTTGAAGCCTCCAACAAAACCCTGTTGCATGTTTTGTCACGCATGGTTCATGAGCAAACGGCTCTTGGTCTGAAAAGCTGAGCCATGCCCTTTAGGCTTATAGAACTTCCAAACACACAACCACGAAGGCCACACCCTTCTCCCTTGTCTACTGGGATGAGTGTGTGGTACCAGCCGAGGTCACGGTTGCCTCGGCCGACTAGCCATCAGTAATGGCCTCGGGGAGGAGGAAACCAGAATGATGGCCCTTGAAGGCCTCGATGAAAAAAGAGCCAACGCCATGCGCCGAATTAAGAAACACCACAAACAACTTGTCAAAGCCTACGGGAAGACTGTCAAACCCCACTCCTTCGTAGAGGGCGACCTTGTCCTCCAAGCCGCCAAGCATGTCCTGACCAACCTGTTAGCCTCTAAATTCACACCCAATTGGGAGGGACCACTTGAAGTGCATACGGCCAGAAGCAACCGCTCCTACCTCCTGCTCAACCTAGATGACGGAAGGCTCACGGTCCCTATCAATGGTCGCTGCCTAAAGAAATACTATGCATGACCAGTTGCGGCTTGTTCCCCATGACCTCCCACACGCAGTTTAGAACACTTACACATCATTTTGTTGTATTTACACGCATATCCAGACTTGTAACTCTTGTTGCTCATTACAAGTTCCTTTTTATGAAACAGCGTTTTAATCCGAGCAGTACCCATATACAGTCTGTTCGCTACATTATGCTTAGCCTGCTTTTTTTACTCACTCCTAGTCACTAAGTTGTTTGCCCTCGATGGGAAGGGGGGAACACCAATGGACAACCATCAGACATAAGACATTCGGCAATCGTAACAAACAACAAGAGCGCTATGCACCCACAACAAACGCCAATAAGACAACACACATCCATGCTCAAAACGCCAACAAGAAATATATATATATATAAAAAAATTTTCGGCCACTATTGGGCGCTGTTTATACATCGATCCATCGTAGGCCCTACAGAAAGCTAGATAACAACACTGCCACTAGATGAGAGCTAAACGCCTCCAATGTGTGACGCTAAACCTGCAGCGCTGACCATCCGGCCTCGAGCTCGGCCTGCAGCCTCAGACGCTCAGCCTCTCGAACCTCCACATCAGCTCGCCGTCTCTGCAGGTCACTCAGCCATCTCTGTAGCTCGATCAGCTACCTCTCTATCTCTGCCACCTCCCTGTTTATCACGACCAGCTCTCTGCTAATCTCTGACCGCTCCACCTCCAACCCGTGCGCCACCTCTCGAGTAGCACCTCTTCCATCTGCACCAAGGCCATCCTCTCCCCCAACTGCAAGCCTAGAGAGGTGAATGACGTAAACTCTCTCAGCGATCGCTCAATGAATGCTATCGACCAGCCCGTCACAGGAATACTCACAAAGGGCAGTAACCACTCTACGAACCTTGCATACACCCACATCTGCAGCACTGGGTTCTCTACAGTCACACCCTCAAACGTCTACGGGTACGCTACCTTCACCAGCTCCAACTGACGCACTGTCTCAATGGCCAACTGGAGACTCTCCCATGATACGACGTCAGCCTGCCCACTCGATGATCCTCTACTCACTTCACCAACCACTACACCGCTCCCCACCACCACAGGCCTCTCTCGCACTCCTCCCGCTGCCTGTGCAACGACAGTCATCGAGTGCATCGCCATCAATGTCACCCCTGCCTCGACAACCGACCCCGACGATGCGTTCTGTAGACATTCCGCAACAGGATGTACCGGAATCTCCAGCTCCTGAGCCGAGGGTGCCACCACAGGCTCCAACTCCACCGAGTCCTCCTGCTCAACCACCACAGCCTCCGCCTCTGTGCCTGTCCACCAGTAGCCACTGGCATCAAACATCAGCGACTCGTCAACCGCTCCACAATACATTTCCTCCACTCTCTCCTCAGCACCCGGTAGTGGGCTCACCCTGTCGTTCACGCCAGCCCCAATGTATCAACCCCCTCTAACTCACCCCCGCTTGCCAGCTCATCTACGTCAACTGCCACTGCCTCATCTGCCTTGACAGCTGCACTTGCATCGCCGACTCCCTCCACAGTCTCCTTCTCATACTCCTGTCGAAGGAAACGTCAGTACGTCAACTCTTTTTATTATGACTTTAATAACCAAGACTTAATAAAAAAAGAATAAAATAATAATAATATAATAGTAACAGCAAGTCTTACCTCAACCGCTGGCTCCTCCGATGCCTCCCGCGGCCTCTTCAACCTTGCCAGGTGTGAGCCCAAAGTGCCTGCACTCGCCTGACGAGTACCCTCCATCATACTTACCCAAAGCGCCGACAACGGCCCTTTGCCGCCCCTGGCACCAGCGATGATGGCATCGCTGGCTCCTCTCTACGGTCCTCCCCTGGAGCCTCATCCTCAGACCCTTGGCCCTCCTCGTCTGGCTCCTCGTCTGGATCTCTCTTAGAGCCCCCAGCAGCACTCCCTGACACTAGCGCCAGCATGCCAACTTGCCTCGTAGTTGTCACCGATATCAAACTCAATGCCTGGTCACATGCGAACACGTCCACCAGACGACGTGTACCCGATGGCTGTGCAAACCACCCCGCCCAACTCGCACGTAGTCGCTCCCACCACTATGCATACCCCGCAGTCACTGCCCCTTTGTCGCTGTCCCCGACCGTCTCCACTCTATCACCGGTGTCGGCCACTCACGGACTCTATCATACCACGTATACCTAAACGCTGTTGTCACACTCCATGGGCTATAGTATCCACACGTTGGCTCCAAGTCATAGCCGAACTCCAGCGACAACCGGTCTGGGCAATACCGGGCCATGTAATACAGGTTCTCCGCGGGCTTCCCACCATCGTGAGTCATCACCAGAAGCCAACCAGGAAAGTAGGCCACCTAGAGTACAACATCCGCCGGCGCCAGGGCCCCCCTCCTGGTCAAGTCCCTGTCCATGCAAACAAGGGGTACTCCATACGACGGATGCATATCTCTATACGGCCGCGCTCAGCATGCCTCATGCAAATCTATCAGCTGTGACAGCGGACAATCAGGCCTCTTGATTCCTGCCCATGCAAACGCCCGCGACCCGCTACACCACACCGCCACCTCCTGTGACCTGCCCCCATGCGTTACCGTCCTCATCGTTGGTACCGGATATTGGCGCGGGAATTCTACTGGACGATAATTCAGAAAGCACTCATACAAGTACCTCTGCAAAAACATCATGTCCAGGTACGTCGCCACTTGGTACCGCCGGTGCGACCGCTTGACATCATTCACCAAATGATCCAAATGTGAATACAGGGTGCCCAGATACACAGGGGCCAGCCCGACGCGCTTCCCTTACGCCATCCGAATCGCCAGGGGAATCATCCTCGGAGAAATGCCATCCTCTGACGTCCCCTCAAAACCAAACATGTAAGCAAACAACAACTCATTACACGCGGCGCCAAATAAAGTCACATAAGCACAAATACAATCTATGGAAAGTACGATACTCACCTTGACAAGAACATCGTCAGGAAGGCCACCATCTCATACCACTCGTCCTTGTGATACGGCCCCATCATAAAGTGAGCAGCAGCATCCAATCTTTGCCCCGACCTTGCCTGCGCTGTACCATAGAACAGTCAGAGCCACCCACCGTATGTTCCCTTCCGGTGCTGCCTCGTCTCCGCTAAAATATCCAGCAACTGCATCTGCAATAATCGCTCCTCACCACTGAGCCGCGTCATACGCGTGTCCAACTCTCCCTGCATCGCCAGCCCCTGTCAGCATCATCACGTCCAGCAGCGTCGGCCTGATCTCTCCAAACTCAGTCACAAAGGTATGTGTCTGAGTCCTCCACCTCGACAGCAGTAGGGTCATCCCGGGTATATCCCTATACAACTCCAGACCCGTCCCCGTAATGTCCACCACCGACAGCAATCCCAACCTCTATAATAGCGCCTCCCACCGCGGCGTCTCTACCATGTGCTTACACCAGAAGTCCCACAAGGTTGGCATCGTGCCATGTCCCTTGAACACTATAGGTGCCCGCAGTATATCCTCCCTCTCCACCAACAACCCCAGAACATATCTCGGCGACATCACAGGTGCCTCATCCCAGCTCGGGGCACACACATATGGTGACGGCGCCCGTGGCTCCTCTCCCATCGACGGACCACTCCACGGCACTGTGAAAGCTCCATCAGACACCCAGATGGCAAGCTCCCTCCACAGCTCCCGGTCAGGTACAGGCGGCACTACCCCCTTCACTCCCAGCAGTGTGTTCGTCTTATCTGGATCGGATCATACGATCTTACTCCACCATAATCAAAAGTCAAGGGCACTACTGTCTCCCCACCTGGTGCAACTCTGGCCTTATCTGTCGGCGGCTCGACCACTGGTTCCATCGTCATAACCAGCGGTGGTCGTGATGTGCTAGTCGCCGCACCCCGCGGCTTCGCCCACATCTTCTACTTAACTTTTTTTGGAACCAGTATCGGCTCAACAGGCGTGGCCCTCGTTCCACCCCTTCTTGAGAGGGGGTCAGCCACCCCTTCTTGAGGGGGTCAGCCACCCTTTGGTCTTGCAGGGTTCACTCCTAAACCCCACCATAATTCATCGCACTCTCTACATTGCTCAAAACCAATTGCTCTGCGACGTTCGTCGTCGCGCCCGTGTGCCCCTTCTCATGTTGCGTGCCCCCAGCACCAAGTATTGCTCCGCAACATTTGTTGCCACTCCCGTGCGCCATCATCATGATACGCGCCCCAGCACTAAGTATTGCTCGGCGATGTTCGTCGCCGCGCCAATGCGCCATCGTCATGATACGTGCCCCCGTCACCAAGTATTATCTCTGCGACGGTCGTCGCCACGTCCATGAGCCACAATCAATGCCTCGTGATGTAGGCACAGTGCCCAAGCGCCACAATCATGTTACATGCTTCCGGAGGGGCTCCGGCTCTCACTGCGAGATGTGCTTAAAGCCATCGCCGGCTCAATCAAACTGCGGGATGAGCTCACAACCTTAAAGCCATCGCCAGCTCAATCAAACTGGGGGATGAGCTCACAACCTTAAAGCCAGCGCTGGCACAATTAAACTGCGGGATGGGCTCACAACCTTAAAGCCATCGCCGGCTCAATCAAACTGCGGGATGGGCTCACAACCTTAAAGCTATCGGCTTCTCAATCAAACTGTGGGATGGGCTCACAAACCCTTTTTCCACGTAGCAGCGAACTCCTTTTCCTGGGCAACAAACTCTAGCTCACGTCTTCTATTATCCCATAACTTTTTTGATGACTTTGAACCGCTAGCAAATTATCCTTGATCAAACAAATTTTCTCCAATGTAGCTTGTACTATCTCGGGCCCCAAGGCACCCAAAAGTTTCTCCTCTCCCACCTCAAACTAACAAATAGGCATTCTACATCTCCCACCATACAAGGCCTCAAACAGGGCCATACCGATACTAGCCTGGAAGCTATTGTTACATGCAAACTCCATAAACGGCAATTGATCACCCTAACTATTTTTGGTGTTTAACGAGCAAGCCCTAAGCATGTTCTAAAATCGGATTCATTCTCTCTGACTATCCATCACTTTGAGGATGATAAGCCGTACTAAGGTCAAGTTGAGTACCCAAGGGGTTTTGCAAACTGAGCCCTTTGATGTAAAACGTGCATCTCTATCCAAAACGATTGAAATGGGTACACTGTAAAGTCGAGCAATCTCTTGAATGTAAAGTTTGGCTAACCTCTCCAAGCTATAGGTAACCTTAACCGGAATAAAATGCACTGACTTGGTCAAACGATCGATTATTACCCAAATCGAATTGTGGCCTTGTCCTAGGCAACCCAGACACAAAGTTCATGGCAATACGTTCCCACTTCCACTGGGGGATAGTAAGCGTTGCAAAGGTCCAATAGGTCGTTGATGTTTCCCTTTAACTTGTTGTGACAAGTAAGGCATCGAGCGACAAAATCCGCTATCTCCCTTTTCATATCGTTCCACCAAAATACATCTCATAAATCCCGATACATCTTAGTGCTACCTGGATGAACTGTGAAGCTGGAATTATGCGCATCTCGCAATATTTCCACCTTTAATCTAGCATCAGAAGGAACACATAATCTGTCTCCACAATGTAATGCCCCCTCGGCGTCGATTCTAAACTCTGGCTGTTGACCTTGCCCAACTTGTTCTCTAATTCTAACAAATTAGGAATCTAAAATCTGAGCTTTCTTAATTCTTTCAATCAAGGTAGGTCTCGCCATTAAATTTCCCAAATTTTCCTGTCCCAGAAACCAAAACATCCACGCCCAAATTTTCAAGATCCGCAAGTATTTCCTCATGTGAAGTTAAACCGCACACGTACCTATGTTCTTTCGGCTAACAGCATCGGCAACGGGTTGGCCTTCCCCGGATGATACAAGATCTTGCAGTCATAGTCCTTAAGCAATTCCAACCTCAACGTTGTCACATGTTCAATTCTTTCTGCGTAAATAAAAACTTAAGACTCTTGTAATCGGTGTATATCTCACACGTCTCACCATATAGATAATGCCTCCAAATCTTCAAAGCGAATACCACTGCGGCTAATTCCAAGTCATGTGTTGGGCAGTTCACTTCATACGTCTTGGTTGCCGTGAGCCATAAGCCATAAGCCATAAGCCATAAGCCATAACTTACCCATGCTGCATTAAGACACATCTTAAACCCTTTCGTGACGCATCATTATATACCACAAATCCTCCAGTCCCAGAAGGTAGAGAAAGAATCGGAGCCGAAAATAATATTTTCTTTAATTCTAGAAAACTGCGATCACACTCTTCAGACCACTTAAGCCTAACCTTCTTCTGGGTCAATTGAGTCAATGGAATAGCGAGTTTTGAAAACCCCTCAATAAACTTGCGGTAGTAACCGGCCAAACTGAGGAAACTACGAACTTTGCCGACCGTTCTTGGTCTTTCCCAATTCCACACCGCCTCCACCTTGGATGGATCCACCGCGATCCCATCTTTAGATACAACGTGCCCTAAGAACACAACTTTCTCAAGCCAAAACTCACATTTATCAAACTTGGCATAAAGCTTCTCTTCCCTCATAATCTGTAGCACCGTACACAAATGTTCTTCAATAAGATATATTTACCAACCTCCAAAACAAAGCATTTCGGCAAGATTTCAGAACAACAGTGTTTAAGAGTACGAAGAACATTAAGAAATAACCACGTGGTAAAAAAGAATAGCGATATGTAATTCCCCTCACCTAAATCACAAAGAATCTGCTTATACTATTGCTTGCAATCAGGCCCTATGATTCCTTTTTTATCTTTTCTCACTCTTTAGTTGTCTACCTACCGATAAAAGTCAAAGATAATATAACTTAAAAAGATCAATGGCCTATTCATAGAAATTTCTAGGAAGCACGAGGTGTAAAGAAAAATGACGTGGCGAGACAAGGCTATGCCACCTAGCAAGCACGACAATGCTAAATGAAAGCACGACAAAGCTCGAAGCACGAGGTGGCAAAACAGGTACGTGCCACCTAACAAGCACGACAATGCTAACCAAAGAATGACAAATCTCAAAGCGAGAGGTGGCAAAATAAGGATGTGCCACCTAACAAGCACAACAAGGCTAAGGAAAGCATGACAAGGCTTGAAGCACGACGTGTCGCAATACTATGTTGACACATCACAAGCATGACAATGATAGGTAGCATGAAGTGTCGATCAGATAAGTAATCAACACTGAGTCCTCAATAAGCATGAGGTGTCACGATTGTGCGAAGACACCAAACAAGCACGACAATATCAATCCTAATTTTCACTTAAAATCATCATTAATTTTTTCCTCAATCAAAAAGTAATATTTGAGCATCTCTAAAATTTGGGTGTGTTACATTCTTCCCTCCTTAAAAGAATTTCGTCCGCGAAATTCACCAACCTCAAATACAAATCAACACCTTCAAAATTCTGCTTATAATTATCCCAAGGCCGATGAACCTCTATCCTGGCTTACGCTAACCTAAGCAATTGAAGCCTAGGTATCGCTTTGATACCAAAGCATTTCAGCAAGATTTTAGAACAACAGTGTTTAGGAGTACGGGGAATGTTAAGAAATAACCATGTGGTATAAAATATAGCGATATGTAATTCCCCTTACCTAAATCACGATGAATCCACTTATACCATTGCTCGCAATCAGGCCCTATGATTCCTTTTTCATTTTTCTCACTCTTTAGTTGTCTACCCACTGATAAAAGTAAAAGATAATATAACTTGAAAAGATCAAGGGCCTATTTATAGAAATTTCTAGGAAGTACGAGGTGTAATGAAACACAACGTGGCGAGACAAGGCTATGCCACCTAGCAAGCATGACAATGCTAACCAAAGCACAACAAAGCTCGAAGCACGAGGTGGCAAAACAAGGATGTGCCACTAACAAGCACGATAAGGCTTGAAGCACGTCGTGTCACAATACTATGTTGACACATCACAAGCATGACAATGAAAGGTAGCATGAAGTGTCGATCAGAGAAGTAATCAACAATGAGTCCTCAATAAGCACGAGCTGTCACGATTGTGCGAGGAATCCTAAAAAGCACGACCATGTCAATACCAATTTTCACTAAAACTCATCATTAATTTTTCCTCAATACAACGAGTATTATTTGAGCACCTCTAAAATTTTGGAGTGTCACATTCTTCCCTCCTTAAAAGAATTTCGTTCGCGAAATTCACAAACCTCAAATAGGAATCAACAACTTCAAAATTCTGCTTATAATTATCCAAAGGCCGAGGAACCTATCCTGGCTTACGCTAACCTAAGCAATTCGAGCCCAGGTATCGCTCAGATACCAACTGTGACGACCCGAGTCATCAATCACCCAATTCATATTTTTCAAACAATATCACAACGCATTCCCAATCAGAGTACAGAACCCAAGCGGCTCATACTATAACCTCAACACAAGCACAAATATCCCGAGTCAGATTACAAGACCTACAAATTAGTTCCAGGATTTCTAAACTCTAAAATTGCAAGTCCCGTTCACATCCCCGCTTGATGCTCATCAAAATAATCATCTGCACTGGAAAGGTAAATGGTGGGGGGTGAGCCGGGTAGCCCAGTAAGTGGCATAATCATAGCACCATAGGATAAGAATCAAGCACGCTAAATAATTTCAGGATCAGTCAAAATATTCGAAGCTCAAACCGTCAAAGCAACCTTGGCTTAGTACCCCGAACAATTAGTAAGGAAATTCACTATCCAACTTGCATATCAAACATAACACTTCAGCATCTTGCCTCCGGTATCCTCAAAGGGATCCACCAAAGCTCAGCTGTATCATAATCATAATATTTCATGCACGTGGACAAATCACTGGAGAACTGTCATGATCAAAAGTACTAAAGCCACGTCCCTCAAACATAATTCAAAAACAAGATATTTATCAACCTCCAAAACAAAGCATTTTCGCAAGATTTCAGAACAACAGTGTTTAGGAGTACGAGGAACGTTAAGAAATTACCACGTGGAATTAAAGATTAGCGATATGTTATTCCCCTTACCTAAATCATGATCGTGCGAAGACACCTAACAAGCATAACAGTGTCAATCGTAATTTTCACTTAAAATCATCATTAATTTTTTTCTCAATCCAACAAGTAATATTTGAGCACCTCCAAAATTATGGGGGGATACAGTCTTCCGTCCTCAAAAGAATTTCGTCCGCGAAATTCACCAAACTCAAATTCTAATCAACAACTTCAAAATTCTGCTTACAATTATCCCATGGCCGATGAACCTATCCTGACTTATGCTAACTTAAGCAATTCAAGCCTGTGTATCGCTCTAATACCATTTGTGATGACCCGAGTCGTCAATCACCCAATTCATATTTTTCAAACAATATCACAACGCAATCCCAATCAGATTACAGAACCCAAGCGGCTCATACTATAACCTCAACACAAGCACAAATATCTCGAGTCAGATTTCAAGACCTACAAATAAGTTCCAAGATTTTAAACTCCAAAATTGCAAGTCCAGTTCACATCCCCGCTTGAACTTGCTCAAATATGAATCAACAACTTCAAAATTCAGCTTATAATTATCCTAAGGCCGAGGAACCTATCCTAGCATACGCTAACCTAAGCAATTCAAGCCTAGGAATCGCTCTGATACCAAATGTGACGACCTGAGTCATCAATCACCCTATTCATATTTTTCAAACAATATCACAACACTATCCCAATCAGATTACAGAACCCAAGCGGCAGATACTTTAGCCTCAACACCAGCACAAATATCCGGAGTCAGATTACAAGTTCTACAAATAAGTTCCAAGATTTCTAAACTCCAAAATTGCAAGTCTCGTTCACATCCCCACTTGAACTTGCTCATCAAAATAATCATCTGCACTGGAAAGGTAAATGGTGGGGGGTGAGCCAAGTAGCCCAGTAAGTGGAATAATCATTGCACCGTAGGATCAGAATCAAACACGGAAAATTATTTCAGGATCAGTCAAAATATTCGAAGCTCAAACTGTCAAAGAAACCGTGGCTTTGTACCCCGAACAATTTGTAAAGCAATTCACCATCCAACTTGCATATCAAACATAACACTTCAGCATCTTGCCTCAGGTATCCTCAAAGGATCCGCCAATGATAGGTGGCATGAAGTGTCGATCGGAGAAGTAATGAACACTGAGTCCTCAATAAGCACGAGCTGTCATGATTGTGCGAAGAATCCTAAAAAGCACGACCATGTCAATACCAATTTTCACTAAAACTCATCATTAATTTTTCCTCACTACAACGAGTATTATTTGAGCACCTCTAAAATTTTGGAGTGTTACATTCTTCCCTCCTTAAAAGAATTTCGTTCGCAAAATTCACCAACCTCAAATATGAATCAACAACTTCAAAATTCTGCTTATAATTACGAAAAGCCGAGGAACCTATCCTGGCTTACGCTAACCTAAGCAATTCAAGCCTAGGTATCGCTTTGATGTGACGACCTGAGTCATCAATCACCCAATTCATATTTTTCAAACAATATCACAACCCCAATCAGATTACAGAACCCAAGCGGCTTATACTATAACCTCAACACAAGCACAAATATCTCGAGTCAGATTACAAGACCTACAAATTAGTTCCACGATTTCTAAATTCCAAAATTACAAGTCCCATTCACATCCCCGCATGAACTCGCTCATCAAAATAATCATCTGCACTGGAAAGGTAAATGGTGGGGGGGTGGGCCGGGTACCCCAGTAAGTGAAATAATCATAGCACCATAGGATCAGAATCAAGCACGTTATATAATTTCAGGATCAGTCAAAATATCTGAAGCTCATACCGTCAAAGCAACCGTGGCTTTGTACCCCGAACAATTAGTAAAGCAATTCACTCTCCAATTTGCATATCAAACATAGCACTTCGGCTTCTTGCCTCCGGTATCCTCAAAGGATCCGCCAAAGCTCAGCCGTATCATAATCACAATATATCTTGCACGTAGACAAATCACTGGAGCACTGTCATTGATCAAAAGTACTAAAGCCGCGTCCCGCAAAGATATTTCAGAAACAAGATATTTACCAACCTCCTAAACAAAGTATTTATGGAAGATCTAAGAACAACAGAGTTTAGGAGTACGGGGAACGTAAAGAAATAACCACGTGGCATAAAAGAATAGCGATATGTAATTCCCCTTACCTAAATCACGAAGAATCCACTTATACCATCGTTCACAATCAGGCCCTATATTGCTTTTTCATCTTTTGTCCCTCTTTAGTTGGTCTACCCACTGATAAAAGTCAAAGATAATATAACTTGAAAAGATCAAGGGCCCATTTATAGAAATTTCTAGGAAGCACGAGGTATAAAGATACACGACGTGGCGCGACAAGGCTATGCCACCTAGCAAGCACGACAATGCTAACCAAAGCACGACAAAGCTTGAAACAGGAGGTGGAAAAATAAGGATGTGCCACCTAACAAGCACGACAATGCTAAGGAAAGCACGTCAAGTCTTGAAGCATGACGTGTTGCAATACTATCTTGACACGTCACAAGCATGACAATGATAGGTAGCATGAAGTGTCGATCAGAGAGGTAATGAACACCGAGTCCTCAATAAGCACGAGGTGTCACGATTGTGCGAAGACACCTAACAAGCATGAGAATGTCAATCCTAATTTTCACTTAAAATCATCATTAATTTATTTCTCAATCCAACAAGTAATATTTGAGCACCTCCAAAATTTTGGGGCGTTACATTCTTCCTTCCTTAGAAGAATTTCGTCCACAAAATTCACCAAACACAAATACGAATCAACAACTTCAAAATTATGCTTATAATTATCCCAAGGTCGATGAACCTATCCTGGCTTACGCTAACCTAAGCAATTCAAGCCTAGTTATCGCTCAGATACCATCTGTGACGAACCAAGTCGTCAATCACCCAATTCATATTATTCAAACAATATCACCACGCAATACCAATCAGATTACAGAACCCAAGCGGCTGATACTATAGCCTCAACACAAGCACAAATATCCCGAGTTAGATTACAAGACCTACAAATAAGTTCCAAGATTTCTAAACTCCAAAATTGCAAGTCCCGTTCACATCCCCGCTTGAACTTGCTCATCAAAATAATCATCTACACTGGAAAGGTAAATTCTGGGGGTGAGCCGGGTAGCCCATCAAGTGGCATAATCACAGCACCATAGGACGAGAATCAAACACGGTAAATTATTTAAGGATCAGTCAAAATATTCGAAGCTCAAACCGTTAAAGAAACCCCGTGGCTTTGTACCCCGAACAATTAGTAAAGCAAATCACTATCCAACTTGCATATCAAACATAACACTTCAGCATCTTGCCTCTGGTATCCTCAAAGGATCCGCCAATGATAGGTAGCATGAAGTGTCAATTGGAGAAGTAATGAACACTGAGTCCTCAATAAGCACGAGCTGTCACGATTGTGCGAAGAATCCTAAAAAGCACGACCATGTCAATACCAATTTTCACTAAAACTCATCATTAATTTTTTTTCTCAATCCAACGAGTAATATTTGAGCACCTCTAAAATTTTGGAGTCTTTCATTCTTCCCTCCTTAAAAGAATTTCGTTCGCGAAATTCACCAACCTCAAATAGGAATCAACAACTACAAAACTCTGCTTATAATTATCCAAAGGCCGAGGAACCTATCCTGGCTTACTCTAACCTAAGCAATTCGAGCCTAGGTATCGCTCAGATACCAACTGTGACGACCCGAGTCATCAATCACCCAATTCATATTTTTCAAACAATATCACAACGCATTCCCAATCAGAGTACTGAACCCAAGCAGCTAATACTATAAACTCAACACAAGCGCAAATATCCCGAGTCAGATTACATGACCTACAAATTAGTTCAAAGATTTCTAAACTCCAAAATTGCAAGTCCCGTTCACATCCCCGCTTGAACTTGCTCATCAAAATAATCATCTGCACTGGAAAGGTAAATGGTGGGGGATGAGCCCGGTAGCCCAATAAGTGGCATAATCATAGCACCGTTGGATAAATAATTTCAGGATCAGTCAAAATATTCAAAGCTCAAACCGTCAAAGCAACCGTGGCTTAGTACCCCAAAATATTAGGGAAGAAATTCACTATCCAATGCACAACACTTCAGCAGCTTGCCTCTGGTATCCTCAAAGAGATCCGCTAAAGCTCAGCTGTTTTATAATCATAATATATCATGCACGTAGACAAATAACTGGAGAACTGTCATTGATCAAAAGTTCTAAAGCCACGTCCCGCAAACACTTTTTAAAAAAACAAGATATTTACCAACCTCCGGAACAAAGCATTTCAGTAAGATTTCAGAACAACAATGTTTAGGAGTACGAGGAACGTTAAGAAATAACGACATGGTATAAAAGAATAGCGATATGTAATTCCCCTTACCTAAATCCCGAAGAATCCACTGATACCATCGCTCGCAATCAGGCCCTATTATTGCTTTTTCTTCTTTTTTCCCTCTTTAGTTGTCTACTCAATGATAAAAGTCAAAGATAATATAACTTGAAAAGATCAAGGGCCTATTTATAGAAATTTCTAGGAAGCACGAGGTGTAAAGAAACACGACGTGTCGAGACAAGGCTATGCCACCGGTCAAGCACGACAATGCTGACCAAAGCACGACAAAGCTCGAAGCACGATGTGGCAAAACAAGGATGTTCCCCCTAACAAGCACGACAAGGCTAAGGAAAGCACGTCAAGGCTTGAAGCACGGCGTGTTGCAATACTATCTTGACACGTCACAAGCATGACAATGATAGGTTGCATGATGTGTCGATCAGAGAAGTAATGAACACTGAGTCCTCTATAAGCACGAGAATGTCAATCCTAATTTTCACTAAAAATCATCATTAATTTTTTCCTCAATCCAACAAGTAATATTTGAGCACCTCTAAAATTTTGGAGTGTTATAATCTTCCCTCCATTAAAGAATTTCGTTCGCGAAATTCACCAACCTCAAATATGAATCAACAACTTCAAAATTCAGCTTATAATTATCCTAAGGCCGAGGAACCTATCCTAGCTTACGCTAACCTAGGCCATTCAAGCCTAGGTATCGCACTGATACCAACTGTGACGACCCGAGTCATCAATCACCCTATTCATGTTTTTCAAACAATATCACGACACAATCCCAATCAGATTACAGAACCCAAGCGGCAGATACTATAGCGTCAACACCAGCACAAATATCCCGAGTCAGATTACAAGTCCTACAAATAAGTTCCAAGATTTCTAAACTCCAAAATTGCAAGTCTTGTTCACATCCCCGCTTGAACTTGCTCATCAAAATAATCATTTGCACTGGAAAGGTAAAAGGTGGGGGGTGAGCCAGGTAGCCCAGTAAGTGGAATAATCATTGCACCGTAGGATCAGAATCAAACATGGTAAATTATTTCAGGATCAGTCAAAATATTCGATGCTCAAACCGTCAAAGAAACCGTGGCTTTGTACCCCGAACAATTAGTAAAGCAATTCACCATCCAAGTCGCATATCAAACATAACACTTTAGCATCTTGCCTCGGGTATCCTCAAAGGATCAGCCAATGATAGGTGGCATGAAGTGTCGATCGGGGAAGTAATGAACACTGAGTCCTCAATAAGCACGAGCTGTCACGATTGTGCGAGGAATCCTAAAAAGCACGACCATGTCAATACCAATTTTCACTAAAACTCATCATTAATTTTTCCTCAATACAACGAGTATTATTTGAGCACCTCTAAAATTTTGGAGTGTTACATTCTTCCCTCCTTAAAAGAATTTCGTTCGCGAAATTCACCAGCCTCAAATAGGAATCAACAACTTCAAAATTCTGCTTATAATTATCCAAAGGCCGAGGAACCTATCCTGGCTTACGCTAACCTAAGCAATTCGAGCCTAGGTATCGCTCTCATACCAACTGTGACGACCCGAGTCATCAATCACCCAATTCATATTTTTCAAACAATATCACAACGTATTCCCAATCAGAGTACAGAACCCAAGTGGCTCATACTATAACCTCATCACAAGCACAAATATCCCGAGTCAGATTACAAGACCTACAAATTAGTTCCAGGATTTCTAAACTCCAAAATTGCAAGTCCCATTCACATCCCCGCTTGAACTTGCTCATCAAAATAATCATCTGCACTGGAAAGGTAAATGGTGGGGGATGAGCCGGGTAGCCCAGTAAGTGGCATAATCATAGCACCATAGGATAAGAATCAAGCACGCTAAATAATTTCAGGATCAGTCAAAATATTCGAAGCTCAAACCGTCAAAGCAACCGTGGCTTAGTACCCCGAAATATTAGTGAAGAAATTCACTATCCAACTTGTATAACAATTCAGCATCTTGCCTCTAAGCACCTCTAAAACTCATCATTAATTTTTTCCTCAATCCAACGAGTAATATTTGAGCACCTCTAAAATTTTGGGGTGTTACATTCTTCCCTCCTTAAAAGAATTTTGTCCGCGAAATTCACCTGCCTCAAATAGGAATCAACAACTTCAAAATTCAGCTATTAATTATCACAAGGCCGAGGAACCTATCCTGGCTTACGCAAACCTAAGCAATTCAAGCCTTTGTATCGCTCTAATATTAACTGTGACGTCCCGAGTCATCAATCTCCCAATTCATATTATTCAAACAATATCATAACGCAATCCCAATCAGATTACAGAACCCAAATGGCAGATATTATAACCTCAACACAAGCACAAATATCCCGAGTATTATTACAAGATCTACATAGGTTCCAAGATTTCTAAACTCCAAAATTGCATGTCCCGTTCACATCCTCGCTTGAACATGCTCATCAAAATAATCATCTGCACTGGAAAGTTAAATGGTGGAAGGTGAGTCGGGTAGCCCAGTAAGTGGAATAATCATAGCACCATAGGATCAGAATCAAACACGGTAAATAATTTCAGGATCAGTCAAAATATTCGAAGCTCAAACCGTCAAAGCAACCTTGGCTTAGTACCCCGAACAATTGGTAAGGAAATTCACTATCCAACTTACATATCAAACATAACACTTCAGCATCTTGCCTCCGGTATCCTCAAAGGGATCTGCCAAAGCTCAGCTGTATCATAATCATAATATTTCATGCACGTGGACAAATCACTGGAGAACTGTCATGATCAAAAGTACTAAAGCCACGTCCCTCAAACATATTTCAAAAACAAGATATTTATCAACCTCCAAAACAAAGCATTTTAGCAAGATTTTAGAACAACAGTGTTTAGGAGTACGAGGAACGTTAAGAAATTACGACGTGGAATTAAAGAATAGCGATATGTAATTTCCCTTACCTAAATCACGAAGAGTCCACTTATACCATTGGTCGCAAGCATGTCCAATGTTTCATTTTTCATCTTTTCTCACTCTTTATTTGTCTACCTACTGATAAAAGTCAAAGATAATATAACTTGAAAAGATCAAGGGCCTATTCATAGAAATTTCTAGGAAGCATGAGGTGTAAAGAAACACGACGTGGCGAGACAAGGCTATGCAACCTAGCAAGAACGACATTGCTAACCAAAGCACGACAAAGCTCGAAGCACGAGGTGGCAAAACAAGGATATGCCACCTAACAAGCACGACAATGCTAGCCAATGCACGACAAAGCTCGAAGAACGAGGTGGCAAAATAAGGATGTGTCACCAAACAAGCACTACAAGGCTAAGGAAAGCACGTCAAGGTTTGAAGCACGACGTGTTGCAATAGTATCTTGACATGTCACAAGCATGATAATGATAGGTAGCATGAAGTGTCGATCCGAGAAGTAATGAACACTGAGTCCTCAATAAGCACGAGGTGTCATGATCGTGCGAAGACACCTAACAAGCATAACAATGTCAGTCGTAATTTTTACTTAAAATCATCATTAATTTTTTTCTCAATCCAACAAGTAATATTTGAGCACCTCCAAAATTTTGGGGGGTTACAGTCTTCCGTCCTCAAAAGAATTTCGTCCGCCAAATTCACCAAACTCAAGTACGAATCAACAACTTCAAAATTCTGATTACAATTATCCCAAGGCCGATGAACCTATCCTGACTTATGCTAACTTAAGCAATTCAAGCCTGTGTATCGCTCTGATACCATTTGTGATGACCCGAGTCGTCAATCACCCAATTCATATTTTTCAAACAATATCACAATGCAATCCCAATCAGATTACAGAACCCAAGCGGCTCATACGATAACCTCAACACGAGCACAAATATCTCGAGTCAGATTTCAAGACCTACAAATAAGTTCCAAGATTCTAAACTCCAAAATTGCAAGTTCAGTTCACATCCCCGCTTGAACTTGCTCGTCAAAATAATCATTTGCACTAGAAAGGTAAATGGTGGGGGGTGAGCCAGGTAGCCCAGGAAGTGGAATAATCATAGCACCAAAGGATCAGAATCAAGCACGGTAAATAATTTCAGGAGCAGTAAAAAATATTCGAAGCACAAACCGTCAAAGCAACCGTGGCTTAGTACCCCAAAATATTACTAAAGAAATTCTCTATCCAACTTGCATATCAAACAAAACCCTTCTGCATCTTGCCTCTGGTATCCTCAAGGAGATCCGCTAAAGCTCAGCTGTATCATAATCATAATATATCATGCACGTAGACAAATCACTTGAGAACACAATTGATCAAAAGTACTAAAGCCACGTCCCACAAACATATTTAAAAAACTAAATATTTAACAACCTCCAAAACAAAGGATTTCAGTAAGATTTCAGAACAACAGTGTTTAGGAGTACGGGGAACGTTAAGAAATAATGACATGGTATAAATGAATAGCGATATGTAATTTTTCTTACCCAAATCACGATGAATCCACTTATACCATTGCTCGCAATCAGGCCCTATGATTCCTTTTTTATCTTTTCTAACTCTTTAGTTTTCTACCTACTGGTAAAAGTCAAAGATAATATAACTTGAAAAGATCAAGGGCATACTATTCATAGAAATTTTTAGGAAGCACGAGGTGTAAAGAAACACGACGTGGCGAGATAAGGCTATGCCACCTAGCATGTACGACAAAGCTAGAAGCACGAGGTGGCAAATCAAGGATGTACCACCTAACAAGCACGACAATGCTAACCAAAGCACGACAAAGCCTGAAGCACGAGGTGGCAAATCAAGGACGTGCCACCTAACAAGCACGACAATGCTAACCAAAGCACGACAAATTTCAAAGCACGAGGTGGTAAAACAAGGATGTGCCACCAAACATGCACGACAATGCTAACCAAAGCACGACAAAGCTCGAAGCACGGGGTGGCAAACAAAGATGTGCCACCTAACAAGCACGACAAGGCTAAGCAAAGCACGTCATGGCCTGAAGCACGACGTGTCATAGGCATGACAATGATAGGTACCATGTAGTGTCGATCAGAGAAGTAATGAACACTGAGTCCTCAATAAGCACGAAGTGTCACGATTGTGCAAAGAATCCTAAAAAGCACGACAACATTAATCCTAATTTTCACTAAAAATCATCATTAATTTTTTTCTCAATCCAACGAGTATTATTTGAGAGCACCTCTAAAATTTTGGAGTGTTACATTCTTCCCTCCTTAAAAGAATTTCGTTCGCGAAATTCTCCAACCTCAAATACGAATCAACAACTTCAAAATTGTGCTTATAATTATCCAAAAGCTGAGGAACCTATCCTGGCTTACGCTAACCTAAGCAATTCAAGCCTAGGTATCGCCTTGATACCAACTGTGACGACCCGAGTCATCAATCACCCAATTCATATTATTAAACAATATCACAACGCAATCCCAATCAGATTACAGAACCCAAGCGGCTCATACTATAACCTCAACAGAAGCACAAATATCCTGAGTCAGATTACAAGACCAACAAATAAGTTCCAAGATTTCTAAACTGCAAAATGCAAGTCTCGTTCACTTCCCCACTTGAACTTGCTCATCAAAATAATCATCTGCACTGGAAAGGTAATTGGTGGGGGGTGAGCCGGGTAGCCCAGTAAGTGGAATAATCATAGCACCAAAGGATCAGAATCAAACACGGTAAATAATTTCAGGATCAGTCAAAATATTCGAAGCTTAAACCGTCGAAGCAACACTTCAGCATATCAAACATAACACTTCAGCATCTTGCCTCCGGTATCCTCCAATAGATCCGCTAAAGCTCAGCTGTATCATAATCATAATATATCATGCACGCAGACAAATCACTGGAGAACTGTCATTGATCAAAAGTACAAAAGCCACGTCCCGCAAACATATTTAAAAAAACTAGATATTTACCAACCTCCAAAACAAAGCATTTCAATAAGATTTCAGAAGAACAGTGTTTAGCAGTACGGGGAACGTTAAGAAATAACCACATTGTATAAAAGAATAGCGATATGTAATTCCCCTTGCCTAAATCACGATGAATCCACTTATACCATTGCTCGCAATCAGGCCCAATGATTCATTTTTCATCTTTTCTTACTCTTTAGTTGTCTACCTACTGATAAAAGTCAAAGATAATATTACTTGAAAAGATCGAGGGCCTATTCATTGAAATTTCTAGGAAGCACGAGGTGTAAGGAAGCACGACGTGGCGCGACAAGGCTATGCCACCAAGCAAGCACTACAATGCTAATTAAAGCACGACAAAGCTCGAAGCACGAGGTGGCAAAACAAGGATGTTCCACCTAACAAGGACGACAAGGCTAAGGAAAGCACGTCAAGGCTTGAAGCACAACGTGTTGCAATACTATCTTGACACGTCATAAGCATGGCAATGATAGGTAGCATGAAGTGTCGAGCAGAGAAGTAATGAACACTGAGTCCTCAATATGCACGAGGCGTCACGATTGTGCTAAGACACATAACAAGCACGACAATGTCAAATTCTACTTGAAAGAATTTCATCCGCAAAATTCACCAATATAAAATACAAATCAACAACTTGAAAATTCTACTTATAATTATCCCAAGGCCGATGAACATACCTGGCTTACGCTAACCTAAGAAATTCAAGCCTAGGTATCGCTCTGATACCATTTTTGACGACCCGAGTCGTCAAACACCCAATTCATATTATTCAAACAATATCACAACGCAATCCCAAGCACAAATATCCCGAGTCAGATTACAAGACCTACAAATAAGTTCCAAGATTTCTAAACTCCAAAATTGCAAGTCCCCTTTACATCCCCGCTTGAACTTGCTCATCAAAATAATCATCTGCACTGGAAAGGTAAATTGTGGGGGTGAGCCAGGTAGCCAATTAAATGGAATAATCATAGCACCATAGGAGAAGAATGAAACACGGTAAATTATTTCACGATCAGTCAAAATATTCAAAGCTCAAACTGTCAAAGAAATCGTGGTTTTGTACCCTAAACAATTAGTAAAGCAAATCACTATCCAACTTGCATATCAAACATAACACTCCAGCGTCTTGCCTCTGGTATCCTCAAAGGATTCGCCAATGATATGTAGCATGAATTGTCGATCGGAGAAATAATGAACACTGAGTCCTCAATAAGCACGAGGTGTCACGATTGTGCAAAGAATCCTAAAAAGCACAACAATGTCAATCCTAATTTTCACTAAAACTCATTGTTAATGTTATTTGAGCACCTCTAAAATTTTGGAGTGTTACATACTTCCCTCCTGAAGAGAATTTCGTTTGCGAAATTAACCAACCTCAAATATGAATCAACAACATCAAAATTCTGCTTATAATTATCCACAAGCCAAGGAACCTATCCTGGCTTTACGCTAACCTAAGGATTCAAGCCTAGGTATCGCTCTAATACCAACCGTGACGACCCGAGTCATAAATCACCCAATTCATATTTTTCAAACAATATCACAACGCATTCCCAATAAGATTACAGAACCCAAGCGGCTCATACTATAACCTCAACACAAGCACAAATATCCCGAGTCAGATTACAAGACCTACAAATAAGTTCCAAGATTTCTAAACTCCAAAATTGCAATCCAGTTCACATCCCCGCTTAATATATCATGCACGTATACAAATCACTGGAGAACTGTCATTCATCAAAAGTTCTAAAGCCACGTCCCGCAAACATATTTAAAAAAAACAAGATATTACCAAACCTCCTAAACAAAGTATTTCTGGAAGATTTTAGAACAACAGTGTTTAGGAGTACGGGGAACGTTAAGAAATAGCACGTGGCATAAAAGAATAGCGATATGTAATTCCCCTTACCTAAATCACGAAGAATCCACTAATACCATCGCTCGCAATCAGGCCCTATGATTGCTTTTTCATCTTTTGTCCCTCTTTAGTTGTCTACTCAATGATAAAAGTCAAAGATAATATAACTTGAAAAGATCAAGGGCCCATTTATAGAAATTTCTATGAAGCACGAGGTGTAAAGAAACACGACGTGGCGAGACAAGGCTATGCCACCTAGCAAGCACGACTGCTGACGAAAGCACGACAAAGCTCGAAGCAGGAGGTGGCAAAACAAGGATGTGCCACCTAACAAGCACGACAAGGCTAAGGAAAGCACGTCAAGGCTTGAAGCACGATGTGTTACAATACTAACTTTACACGTCACAAGCATGACAATGAAAGGTAGCATGAAGTGTCGATCAGAGAGGTAATGAACACCGAGTCCTCAATAAGCACCAGGCATCACGATTGTGCGAAGACACCTAACAAGCACGAGAATGTCAATCCTAATTTTGACTTAAAATCAACATTAATTTATTTCTCAATCCAACAAGTAATATTTGAGCACCTCCAAAATTTTGGGGTGTTACATTCTTCCCTCCTTAGAAGAATTTCGTCCGCAAAATTCACCAAACACAAATACGAATCAACAACTTCAAAATTCTGCTTATAATTATCCCAACGCCGATGAACCTATCCTGGCTTACGCTAACCTAAGCAATTCAAGCCTAGTTATCGCTCATATACCCCATCTGTGACAAACCGGGTCGTCAATCACCCAATTCATATTATGCAAACAATATCACAACGCAATCCCAATCAGATTACAGAACCCAAGCGGCTGATTAGCCTCAACACAAGCACAAATATCCCGAGTTAGATTACAAGACCTACAAATAAGTTCCAAGATTTCTAAACTCCAAAATTGCAAGTCCCGTTCACATCCCCGCTTGAACTTGCTCATCAAAACAATCATCTGCACTGGAAAGATAAATTCTGGGGGTGAGCCGGGTAGCCCATCAAGTGGCATAATCATAGCACCATAGGACGAGAATAAAACACGGAAAATTATTTAAGGATCAGTCAAAATATTCGAAGCTCAAACCGTCAAAGAAACCGTGGCTTTGCACCCCGAACAATTAGTAAAGCAAATCACAATCAAACTTGCATATCAAACATTACACTTCAGCATCTTGCCTCTAGTATCCTCAAAGGATCCGCCAATGATAGGTAGCATGAGGTGTCAATCGTAGAAGTAATGAACACTGAGTCCTCAATAAGCACGAGCTGTCACGATTGTGCGAAGAATCCTAAAAAGCTCGACCGTGTCAATACCAATTTTCACTAAAACTCATCATTAATTTTTTCCTCAATCCAACAAGTAATATTTGAGCACCTCTAAAATTTTGGAGTGTTACATTCTTCCCTCCTTAAAAGAATCTTGTTTGCGAAATTCACCAACCTCAAATAGGAATCAACAACTCCAAAATTCTGCTTATAATTATCCAAAGGCCGAGGAACCTATCCTGGCTTACGCTAACCTAAGCAATTCGAGCCTAGGTATCGCTCTGATACCAACTGTGACGACCCGAGTCATCAATCACCCAATTCATATTTTTCAAACAATATCACAACGCATTCCCAATCAGAGTACAGAACCCAAGCGGCTCATACTATAACCTCAACACAAGCACAAATGTCCCGAGTCAGATTACAAGACCTACAAATTAGTTCCAACATTTCTAAACTCCAAAATTGCAAGTCCCGTTCACATCCCCGCTTGAACTTGCTCATCAAAATAATCATCTGCACTGGAAAGGAAAATGGTGGGGGGTTAGCCGGGTAGCCCAGTAAGTGGCATAATTATAGCACCGTAGGATAAGAATCAAGCACGCTAAATAATTTTAGGATCAGTCAAAATATTTGAAGCTCAAACAGTCAAAGCAACCGTGGCTTAGTACCCCAAAATATTAGGGAAGAAATTCACTATCCAATTGCACAACACTTCAGCATCTTGCCTCTGGTATCCTCAAAGAGATCCGCTAAAGCTCAGTTGTATTATAATCATAATATATCATGCACGTAGACAAATCACTGGAGAACTGTCATTGACCAAAACTTCTAAAGCCACGTCCCGCAAACATATTTATAAAAAAGATATTTACCAACCTCCAAAACAAAGCATTTCAGAAAGATTTCAGAACAACAATGTTTAGGAGTACGGGGAACGTTAAGAAATAACGACATGGTATAAAAGAATAGCGATATGTAATTCCCCTTACCTAAATCACGAAGAATCCACTGATACCATCGCTCGCAATCAGGCCCTATGATTGCTTTTTCGTCTTTTTTCCCTCTTTAGTTGTCTACTCAATGATAATAGTCAAAGATAATATAACTTGAAAAGATCAAGGGCCTATTTATAGAAATTTCTAGGAAGCACAAGGTGTTAAGAATCCCGACGTGTCGAGACAAGGCTGTGCCACCTAGCAAGCACGACAATGCTGACCAAAGCACGACAAAGCTCAAAGCACGACAAGGCTGAGGAAAGCACGTCAAGGCTTGAAGCACGGCGTGTTGCAATACTATCTTGACACGTCGCTTGCATGACATTGATATGTAGCATGAAGTGCCGATCAGAGAAGTAACGAACACTGAGTCCTCTATAAGCACGAGGTCTCACGATTGTGCGAAGACACCTAACAAGCACGAGAATGTCAATCCAAATTTTCACTAAAAATCATCATTAATTTTTTCCTCAATCCAACAAGTAAAATTTGAGCACCTCTAAAATTTTGGAGTGTTAAAAGAATTTCGTTCACGAAATTCACCAACCTCAAATATGAATCAACAACTTCAAAAATTCAGCTTATAATTATCCTAAGGCCGAGGAACCTATCCTAGCATACGCTAACCTAAGCAATTCAAGCCTAGGTATCGCTCTGATACCAACTGTGAGGACCTGAGTCATCAATCACCCTATTCATATTTTTCAAACAATATCACAACACTATCCCAATCAGATTACAGAACCCAAGCGGCAGATACTATAGCCTCAACACCAGCACAAATATCCCGAGTCAGATTACAAGTTCTACAAACAAGTTCCAAGATTTCTAAACTCCAAAATTGCAAGTCTCGTTCACATCCCCGCTTGAACTTGCTCATCAAAATAATCATCTGCACTGGAAAGGTAAATGGTGGGGGGTGAGCCAGGTAGCCCAATAAGTGGAATAATCATTGCACCATAGGATCATAATCAAACACGATAAATTATTTCAGGATCAGTCAAAATATTCGAAGCTCAAACTGTCAAAGAAACCGTGGCTTTGTACCCCAAACAATTTGTAAAGCAATTCACCATTCAACTTGCATATCAAACATAACACTTCAGCATCTTGCCTCTGGTATCCTCAAGGGATCCGCCAATGATAGGTGGCATGAAGTGTCGATCGGAGAAGTAATGAACACTGAGTCCTCAATAATCACGAGCTGTCATGATTGTGTGAAGAATCCTAAAAAGCACGACCATGTCAATACCAATTTTCACTAAAACTCATCATTAATTTTTCCTCACTACAACGAGTATTATTTGAGCACCTCTAAAATTTTGGAGTGTTACATTCTTCCCTCCTTAAAAGAATTTCGTTCGCAAAATTCACCAACCTCAAATATGAATCAACAACTTCAAAATTCTGCTTATAATTATCGAAACGCCAAGGAATCTATCCTGGCTTACGCTAACCTAAGCAATTCAAGCCTAGGTATCGCTTTGATACCAACTGTGACGACCCGAGTCATCAATCACCCAATTCATATTTTTCAAAACAATATCACAACCCCAATCAGATTACAGAACCCAAGCGGCTCATACTATAACCTCAACACAAGCACAAATATCTCGAGTCAGATTACAAGACCTACAAATAAGTTCCAAGATTTCTAAATTCCAAGATTACAAGTCCCGTTCACATCTCCGCTTGAACTCTCTCATCAAAATAATCATCTGCACTGGAAAGGTAAATGGTGGGGGGTGAGCCGGGTACCCCAGTAAGTGGAATAATCATAGCACCATAGGATCAGAATCAAGCACGGTATATAATTTCAAGATCAGTCAAAATATCTGAAGCTCATACCGTCAAAGCAACCGTGGCTTTGTACCCCGAACAATTAGTAAAGCAATTCACTCTGCAATTTGCATATCAAACATAACACTTCAGCTTCTTGCCTCTGGTATCCTCAAAGGATCCGCCAAAGCTCAGCCGCATCATAATCATAATATATCTTGCACATAGACAAATCACAGGAGCACTGTCATTGATCAAAAGTACTAAAGCCGCGTCCCGCAAATATATATCAAAAACAAGATATTTACCAACCTCCTAAACAAAGTATTTATGGAAGATCTAAGAACAACAGTGTTTAGGAGTACGGGGAACGTAAAGAAATAACCACGTGGCATAAAAGAATAGCGATATGTAATTCCCCTTTCCTAAATCACGAAGAATCCACTTATACCATCGCTCGCAATCAGGCCCTATATTGCTTTTTCATCTTTTGTCCCTCTTTAGTTGGTCTACCCACTGATAAAAGTCAAAGATAATATAACTTGAAAAGATCAAGGGCCCATTTATAGAAATTTCTAGGAGCACGAGGTGTAAAGAAACACGACGTGGCGCGACAAGGCTATGCCACCTAGCAAGCATGACAATGCTAACCAAAGAACGACAAAGCTTGAAGCAGGCGGTGGAAAAGTAGGGATGTGCCACCTAACAAGCACAACAAAGCTAAGGAAAGCACGTCAAGTCTTGAAGCATGATGTGTTGCAATACTATCTTGACACGTCACAAGCATGACAAGGATAGGTAGCATGAAGTGTCGATCAGAGAGGTAATGAACACCGAGTCCTCAACAAGCACGAGGCGTCACGATTGTGCGAAGACACCTAACAAGCACGAGAATGTCAATCCTAATTTTCACTTAAAATCATCATAAATTTATTTCTCAATCCAAAAAGTAATATTTGAGCACCTCCAAAATTTTGGGGTGTTACATTCTTCCTTCCTTAGAAGAATTTCGTCCGCAAAATTCTGGCTTACGCTAACCTAAGCAATTCAAGCCAAGTTATCGCTCAGATACCATCTGTGACGAACCGAGTCGTCAATCACCCAATTCATATTATTCAAACAATATCACCACGCAATCCCAATCAGATTACAGAACCCAAGCGGCTGATACTATAGCCTCAACACATGCACAAATATCCCGAGTTAGATTACAAGACCTACAAATCAGTTCCAAGATTTCTAAACTCCAAAATTGCAAGTCCCGTTCACATCCCCGCTTGAACTTGCATATCAAAACAATCATCTGCAGTGGAAAGTTAAATGGTGGGGGGTGAGCCAGGTAGCCCAGTAAGTGGAATAATCATTGCACCCTTGGATCAGAATAAAACACGATAAATTATTTCAGGATCAGTCAAAATATTCAAAGCTCAAAACGTCAAAGAAACCGTGGCTTTGCACCCCGAACAATTAGTAAAGCAAATCACTATCAAACTTGCATATCAACATAACACTTCAGCATCTTGCCTCTGGTATCCTCAAAGGATCCGCCAATGATAGGTAGCATGAAGTGTCAATCGGAGAAGTAATGAACACTGAGTCCTCACTAAGCACGAGCTGTCACGATTGTGCGAAGAATCCTAAAAACCACGACCATGTCAATACCAATTTTCAATAAAACTCATCATTAATTTTTTCCTCAATCCAACGAGCAATATTTGAGCACCTCTAAAATTTTGGAGTGTTACATTCTTCCCTCCTTCAAAGAATTTCGTTCGCGAAATTCACCAACCTCAAATAGGAATCAACAACTACAAAACTCTGCTTATAATTATCCAAAGGCCTAGGAACCTATCCTGGCTTACTCTAACCTAAGCAATTCGAGCCTAGGTATCACTCTGATACCAACTGTGACGACCCGAGTCATCAATCAGCCAATTCATATTTTTCAAACAATATCACAACGCATTCCCAATCAGAGTACAGAACCCAAGCGGCTCATACTATAACCTCAACATAAGCACAAATATCCCGAGTCAGATTACAAGACCTACAAATTAGTTCCAAGATTTCTAAACTCCAAAATTGCAAGTCCCGTTCACATCCCCGCTTGAACTTGCTCATCAAAATAATCATCTGCACTGGAAAGGTAAATGGTGGGGGATGAGGCCCTTAGCCCAGTAAGTGGCATAATCAAAGCACCGTACGATAAGAATCCCGCAAACATATTTAAAAAAAAGATATTTACCAACCTCTGAAACAAAGCATTTCAGAAAGATTTCAGAACAACAATGTTTAGGAGTACGGGGAACGTTAAGAAATAACGACATGGTATAAAAGAATAGCGATATGTAATTCCCCTTACCTAAATCACGAAGAATCCACTGATACCATCGCTCGCAATCAGGCCCTATGATTGCTTTTTCGTCTTTCTTCCCTCTTTAGTTGTCTACTCAATGAATAAAGTCTAAGATAATATAACTTGAAAAGATCAAGGACCTATTTATAGAAATTTCTAGGAAGCACGAGGTGTAAAGAAACACGACGTGTCGAGACAAGGCTAGGCCACCTAGCAAGCATGACAATGCCGACCACAGCGCGACAAAGCTCGAAGGAAGATGTGGAAAAACAAGGATGTTCCACCTAACAAGCACGACAAGGCTAAGGAAAGCACGTCATGGCTTGAAGCACGGCGTGTTGAATACTATCTTGACACGTCACAAGCATGACAATGATTGGTTGCGTGATGTGTCGATCAGAGAAGTAATGAACACTGAGTCCTCTATAAGCACGTGAATGTCAATCCTAATTTTCACTAAAAATCATCATTAATTTTTTCCTCAATCCAACAAGTAATATTCGAGCACCTCTAAAATTTTGCAGTGTCATAATCTTCCCTTCTAGTAAAGAATTTCGTTCGCGAAATTCACCAACCTTAAATATGAATCAACAACTACAACATTCAGCTTATAATTATCCTAAGGCCGAGGAACCTTTCCTAGCTTACGCTAACCTAAGCAATTCAAGCCTAGGTATCGCTCTGATACCAACTGTGACGACCCGAGTCATCAATCACCCTATTCATATTTTTCAAACAATATCACAACACAATCCCAATCAGATTACAGAACCCAAGCGGCAGATACTATAGCGTCAACACCAGCACAAATATCCCGAGTCAGATTACAAGTCCTACAAATAAGTTCCAAGATTTCTGATCTCCAAAATTGCAAGTCTCGGTCACATCCCCGCTTGAACTTGCTCGTCAAAATAATCATCTGCAGTGGAAAGTTAAATGGTGGGGGGTGAGCCAGGTAGCCCAGTAAGTGGAATAATCATTGCACCCTTGGATCAGAATAAAACACGATAAATTATTTCAGGATCAGTCAAAATATTCAAAGCTCAAAACGTCAAAGAAACCGTGGCTTTGCACCCCGAACAATTAGTAAAGCAAATCACTATCAAACTTGCATATCAACATAACACTTCAGCATCTTGCCTCTGGTATCCTCAAAGGATCCACCAATGATAGGTAGCATGAAGTGTCAATCGGAGAAGTAATGAACACTGAGTCCTCACTAAGCACGAGCTGTCACGATTGTGCGAAGAATCCTAAAAAGCACGACCATGTCAATACCAATTTTCACTAAAACTCATCATTAATTTTTTCCTCAATCCAACGAGTAATATTTGAGCACCTCTAAAATTTTGGAGTGTTACATTCTTCCCTCCTTAAAAGAATTTCGTTCGCGAAATTCACCAACCTAAAATAGGAATCAACAACTTCAAATTCTGCTTATAATTATCCAAAGGCCGAGGAACCTATCCTGGCTTACGCTAACCTAAGCAATTCAAGCCCAGGTATCGCTCTGATACCAACTGTGACGACCCGAGTCATCAATCACCCAATTCATATTTTTCAAACAATATCACAACGCATTCCCAATCAGAGTACAGAACCCAAGCGGCTCATACTATAACCTCAACACAAGCACAAATATCCTGAGTCAGATTACAAGACCTACAAATTAGTTCCAAGTTTTCTAAACTCCAAAATTGCAAGTCCCGTTTACATCCCCGCTTGAACTTGTTCATCAAAATAATCATCTACACTGGAAAGGTAAATGGTGGGGGGTGAGCCGGGTAGCCCAGTAAGTGGCATAATCATAGCACCATAGGATAAAAATCAAGCACGCTAAATAATTTCAGGATCAGTCAAAATATTCGAAGCTCAAACCGTCAAAGCAACCGTGGTTTAGTACCCCAAAATATTAGTGAAGAAATTCACTATCCAACTTGCATAACACTTCAGCATCTTGCCTCTGGTATCCTCAAAGAGATCCGCTAAAGCTCAGCTCTATTAAAATCATAATATATCATGCACGTAGACAAATCACTTGAGAACTGTCATTGATCAAAAGTTCTAAAGCCTCGTCCCGCAAACATATTTAAAAAAACCAGATATTTACCAACCTCCAAAACAAAGCATTTCAGTAAGATTTAAGAACAACAATGTTTAGGAGTACGGGGAACGTTAAGAAATAACGACATGGTATAAAAGAATAGCGATATGTAATTCCCCTTACCTAATTCACGAAGAATACACTGATACCATCGCTCGCAATCAGGCCCTATGATTGCTTTTTCGTCTTTTTTCCCTCTTTAGTTGTCTACCCAATGATAAAAGTCAAAGATAATATAACTTGAAAAGATCAAGGGCCTATTTATAGAAATTTCTAGGAAGCACGGGGCGTAAAGAAACATGATGTGTCGAGACAAGGCTATGCCACCTAGCAAGCACGACAATGCTGACCAAAGCACTACAAAGCTCGAAGCACGATGTGGCAAAACAAGGATGTTCGACCTAACAAGCACGACAAGGCTAAGGAAAGCACGTCAAGGCTTGAAGCACGGCGTGTTGCAATACTATCTTGACATGTCACAAGCATGACAATGATAGGTAGCATGAAGTGTCGATCAGAGAAGTAATGAACACTGAGTCCTCTGTAAGTACTAGGTGTCACGATTGTGCGAAGACACCTAACAAGCACGAGAATGTCAATCCTAATTTTCACTAAAAATCATCATTAATTTTTTCCTCAATCCAACAAGTAATATTTGAGCACCACTAAAATGTTGGAGTGTTACAATCTTCCCTCCTTAAAAGAATTTCGTTCGCGAAATTCACCAACCTCAAATATGAATCAACAACTTCAAAATTCAGCTTATAATTATCCTAAAGCCGAGGAACCTATCCTAGCTTACGCTAACCTAAGCAATTCAAGCCTAGGTATCGCACTGATACCAACTGTGACGACCCGAGTCATAAATCACCCTATTCATATTTTTCAAACAATATCACAACACAATCCCAATCAGATTACGGAACCCAAGCGGCAGATACTATAGCGTCAACACCAGCACAAATATCCTGAGTCAGATTACAAGTCCTACAAAGAAGTTCCAAGATTTCTAAACGCCAAAATTGCAAGTCTCGTTCACATCCCCGCTTGAACTTGCTCTTCAAAATAATCATCTGCACTGGATAGGTAAATGGTGGGGGGTGAGCCAGGTAGCCCAGTAAGTGGAATAATCACGGCACCGTAGGATCAGAATCAAACACGGTAAATTATTTCAGGATCAGTCAAAATATTCAAAGCTCAAACCGTCAAAGAAACCGTGGCTTTGTACCCTGAACAATGAGTAAAGCGATTCACCATCCAACTTGCATATCAAACATAACACTTCAGCATCTTTCCTCTGGTATCCTCAAAGGATCCGCCAGTGATAGGTGGCATGAAGTGTCGATCGGAGAAATAATGAACACTGAGTCCTCAATAAGCACGAGCTGTCACGATTGTGCGAAGAATCCTAAAAAGCACGACCATATCAATACCAATTTTCACTAAAACTCATCATTAATTTTTCCTCAATACAAAGAGAATTATTTGAGCACCTGTAAAATTTTGGAGTGTTACATTCTTCCCTCCTTAAAAGAATTTCGTTCGCGAAATTCACCAACCTCAAATATGAATCAACAACTTCAAAATTCTGCTTATAATTATCCAAAGGCCGAGGAACCTATCCTGGCTTACGCTTTCCAAAGGAATTCGAGCCTAGGTATCGCTCTTATACCAACTGTGAGGACCCGAGTCATCAATCACCCAATTCCTATTTTTCAAACAACATCACAACGCATTCCCAATCAGAGTACAGAACCCAAGCGGCTCAAACTATAACCTCAACACAAGCACAAATATCTCGAGTCAGATTACAAGTCCTACAAATAAGTTCCAAGATTTCTAAATTCCAAAATTACAAGTCCCGTTCACATCCCCGCTTGAACTTGCTCATCAAAATAATCATCTGCACTGGAAAGGTAAATGGTGGGGGGTGAGTCGGGTACCACAGTAATTGGAATAATCATAGCACCATAGGATCATAATCAAGCACGGTATATAATTTTAGGATCAGTCAAAATACACGAAGCTCATACCGTCAAAGCAATCGTGGCTTTGTACCCCGAACAATTTGTAAAGCAATTCACTCTCCAACTATCAAACATAACACTTCAGCTTGTTCCCTCCGGTATCCTCAAAGGATCCACCAAAATTCAGCCGTATCATAATCATAATATATCATGCACGTAGACAAATCACTGGCGCACTGTCATTGATCAAAAGTACTAAAGCCGCGTCCCGCAAATATATTTCAAAAATAAAATATTTACCAACCTCCTAAACAAAGTATTTCTGGTAGATTTAAGAACAACAGTGTTTAGGAGTACGGGGAACGTTAAGAGATAACCACGTGGCATAAAAGAATAGTGATATGTAATTCCCCTTACCTAAATCACGAAGAATCCACTTATACCATCGCTCGCAATCAGGCCCTATGATTGCTTTTCATCTTTTGTCCCTCTTTAGTTGGTCTACCCACTGATAAAAGTCAAAGATAATATAACTTGAAAAGATCAAGGGCCCATTTATAGAAATTTCTAGGAAGCACGAGGTGTAAAGAAACACGACGCGGCGCGACAAGGCTATGCCACCTAGCAAGCACGACAATGCTAACCAAAGCACGATAAAACTCGAAGCAGGAGGTGGAAAAACAAGGATGTGCCACCGAACAAGCACGACAAGGCTAAGGAAAGCACGTCAAGGCTTGAAGCACGACGTGTTGCAATACTATCTTGACACGTCACAAGCATGACAATGATAGGGAGCATGAAGTGTCGATCAGAGAGGTAATGAACACCGAGTCCTCAATAAGCACGAGGCGTCACGATTGTGCGAAGACACCTAACAAGCACGAGAATGTCAATCCTAATTTTCACTTAAAATCATCATTAATTTATTTCTCAATCCAACAAGTAATATTTGAGCACGTCCATAATTTTGGGGTGTTACATTCTTCCCTCCTTAGAAGAATTTTGTACGTAAAATTCACCAAACACAAATACGAATCAACAACTTCAAAATTCTGCTTAGAATTATCCCAAGGCCGATGAACCTATCCTGGTTACGCTAACCTAAGCAATTCAAGCCTAGTTATCGCTCAGATACCATCTGTGACGAACCGAGTCGTCAATCACCCAATTCATATTATTCAAACAATATCAGAACGCAATCCCAATCAGATTACAGAACCCAAGCGGCTGATACTGTAGCCTCAACACAAGCACAAATATCCCGAGTTAGAGTACAAGACCTACAAATAAGTTCCAAGATTTCTAAACTCCAAAATTGCAAGTCCCGTTCACATCCCCGCTTGAACTTGCTCATCAAAACAGTCATTTGCATTGGAAAGGTAAATTCTGATAGTGAGCCGGGTAGCCCAGTAAGTGGCATAATCATAGCACCATAGGACGACAATAAAACACGGAAAATTATTTAAGGATCAGTCAAAATATTCGAAGCTCAAACCGTCAAAGAAACCGTGGCTTTGCACCCCGAACAATTAGTAAAGCAAATCACTATCCAACTTGCATATCAAACATAACACTTCAGCATCTTGCCTCTGGTATCCCCAAAGGATCCGCCAATGATAGGTAGCATGAAGTGTCAATCGGAGAAGTAATGAACACTGAGTCCTCAATAAGCACGAGCTGTCACGATTGTGCGAAGAATCCTAAAAAGCACGACCATGTCCATACCAATTTTCACTAAAACTCATCATTAATTTTTTCCTCAATCCTACGAGTAATATTTGAGCACCTCTAAAATTTTGGAGTGTTACATTCTTCCCTCCTTAAAAGAATTTCGTTCGCGAAATTCACCAACCTCAAATAGGAATCAACAACTTCAAAATTCTGCTTATAATTATCCAAAGGCCGAGGAACCTATCCTGGCTTACGCTAACCTAAGGAATTCGAGCCTAGGTATCGCTCTTATACCAACTGTGAGGACCCGAGTGATCAATCACCCAATTCCTATTTTTCAAACAACATCACAACGCATTCCCAATCAGAGTACAGAACCCAAGCGGCTCAAACTATAACCTCAACACAAGCACAAATATCCCGAGTCAGATTACAAGACCTACAAATTAGTTCCAAGATTTCTAAACTCCAAAATTGCAAGTCCCGTTCACATCCCCGCTTGAACTTGCTCATCAAAATAATCATCCGCACTGGAAAGGTAAATGGTGGGGGGTGAGCCGGGTAGCCCAGTAAGTGGCATAATCATAGCACCATAGGATAAGAATCAAGCACGATAAATAATTTCAGGATCAGTCAAAATATTCGAAGCTCAAACCGTCAAAGCAACCGTGGCTTAGTACCCCGAAATATTAGTGAAGAAATTCACTATCCAACTTGCATAACACTTCAGCATCTTGCCTCTGGTATCCTCAAAGAGATCCGCTAAAGCTCAGCTGTATCATAATCATAATATATCATGCACGTAGACAAATTACTGGAGAACTGTCATTGATCAAAAGTTCTAAAGCCACGTCCCGCAAACATATTTAAAAAAACAAGATATTTACCAACCTCCAAAACAAAGCATTTCAGTAAGATTTAAGGACAACAATGTTTAGGAGTACGGGGAACGATAAGAAATAACGACATGGTATAAAAGAATAGCGATATGTAGTAAATCACGAAGAATCCACTGATACCATCGCTCGCAATCAGGCCCAATGATTGCTTTTTCGTCTTTTTTCCCTCTTTAGTTGTCTACTCAATGATAACAGTCAAAGATAATATAACTTGAAAAGATCAAGTGCCTATTTATAGAAATTTCTAGGAAGCACGAGGTGTAAAGAAACACGACGTGTCGAGACAAGGCTATGCCACCTAGCAAGCACGACAATGCTGACCAAAGCACGACAAAGCTCGAAGCACGATGTGGCAAAACAAGGATGTTCCACCTAACAAGCACGACATGGCTAAGGAAAGCACGTCAAGGCTTGAAGCACGGCGTGTTGCAATACTTTCTTGACACGTCACAAGCATGACAATGATAGGTAGCATGAAGTGTCGATCAGAGAAGTAATGAACACTGAGTCCTCTGTAAGCCCGAGGTGTCACGATTGTGCGAATACACCTAACAAGCATGAGAATGTCAATCCTAATTTTCACTAAAAATCATCATTAATTTTTTCCTCAATCCAACAAGTAATATTTGAGCACCTCTAAAATTTTGGAGTGTTACAATCTTCCCTCCTTAAAAGAATTTCGTTCGCGAAATTCACCAACCTCAAATATGAATCAACAACTTCAAAATTCAGCTTATAATTATCCTAAGGCCGAGGTGTCACGACCCGAACCCACGGGCAGGCCCGCGAGCTAGGCACGTGACCGGCCGCAGACCCTATGGACTCCAACCGAGGGCTCTGCCAGGCCTTACTCGCTAAAACAGCATATAATCTGCAGCGGAAATTAAAACTTCTATAAACTTAAATTACATTTTCATATTTTTATTTGAATACAATACTCATGCTACAACTCCTCATAACTCTAATTTATCAACAACTAAAACTAAACCAACAATCTAAATCTTTAGCGACTCAACCAATACAGTCTCCGGAGCTCAGTGCCAAATTGTTCCTTCCTATGCTCGTCACCATCACCTTACTTTCAAACCTGAAATGATAAGTAAGGGATGAGCTTCCACGTGCTCAGTAAGTAACCAATGATTCAACTAGGTGGACCATAGCATGTCAGAAAATAACTCACTTTATATAGTAGCATCCTTGAGATATCTAAAAATCATAGATTTGATAATCATCCGGTAAAAACAAAACAGAGTACACGAAACCAAAAACTGAAGTGTATAATGATTATCGCAAAACTTTATGACAACCAGTTCAAATCCCAACATTAGCTCAAACGATATGCTGCGGTCAGCGGACGAGCCCCCCTGACTAGGGCCCGAAATCCCTCCTACACCCGGGATAAAATAATCATGTAGACGCAAGGGCGCACCACCAGCCACAGTACTGTGCATCAATGTACAAGCCCCGTTGACCAGGGCCCGAAATCGAACTTTCCCCCGTGCATATAAGGCACAGCAATCGAGTAAACCAAAAACCCCCTTTGGGTTCATCGTGAACAAAATCACTCATCAATTGATTCTCAACCATCCTCACACCCCTTCAATAATCATCAAGATGTTCAATATTCACAATAACGTCAATACAAAACATTTCAAATCCGAGTTTCATTTCAGTTTCTAGGCAAAACATCATTTACATGCTGGTCCGGTTTTTCTTTAACGAGTATAAAACACTAAAACCTTTTTGGTAATTTAAGCCAGAGCAGTTAAACGTACTTAAAACGATCAATGCTGAAAAACACTACATTTTTAACGGTAGATAAACATATACGTTGTATATAAGAACACTAATTGAATCAAAGGGTCACTTACCTGACGCTACGCATTTCCCACATCAAGGTCTCTGGAGCGATAGTCTCGCTGCTACATTTAGTCAAAAGAACGGTCAAGGCCATTCTTTTTATCTCCATGTCTCCAGCTTTGCTATAACCCAGGCATCGTCGATCACGACAGAACATTCCCGTTGAACATGTCTTCAAGCAAATTCAATGCCGCTGTCAACTGCCCTACCTTTACATGCCCGTCCAATATCGTGCCCAGTTCACCATGTCATTCTTGGCATTTAATCACCGTTGCCGAACCTCCATTAATTCACCCGTTTTAATAACCCACCAAATAACCTTGCTTTGCATAGTACTCGGTAAATCTCTAGAACTCACGCTAACCATTCCCTTTTTATATATGCTCATAACTTAGATGCTTCCCTGTCCAAAATGCACAGACTTGTATAGGGTACACCTACACCATGCATACATACTGTACACAACACACACATACTCATCATACCATTTAGCCGCACAACTTCACTCCATTAACTGATTTTCACCCAAGTAGCCCGTCAATTTCAAAATCCTCCAAGCACCTACTACTGAACGCTACAGAATGCACAAACAACATGGACACGTAACCGTACCAATACCACCTGACCATTCCCCACCACACAATACACGTATGCCCATCGCACTGTTACACATACATACACGGGCCTTACACAATATCATGTTGCCTAAACAGCAATATGCACGTGCACCTCACACAACAGTGTCCCACATGCACTCCCGTACACCCATCATCCAACCACAACCACGCCTACACAATATACACACTGGCCTAAACACATGAAACACGTACGCCTACCAGTGCGCGCACACAACCCACCCAGATACCATAATTACACAGTCATATACATTTTACCCACTGCCATTCCATCCCAGTATCATTGCCACACCCATTAACCATTGCAACCAATAAGTTTCCTCATCAATCAACAAGGTCCTAAATTCTATCGACTGTCGCCATATACACTCCACCACGGTTGCCCCCACTCCAGTCACCTCGAGCACCACTGTTAAACCACAACCATTAACTACAACAATATTGAACTCGTACAGTCGATCACCGTTTCATAGTCAATACCACCAAAATCCAACATACCCGCTGCTAGCTTCCATAACCAATCTACCATTATAGATGCCACTTCCCAACAACCCACAACCATTTAACCACCATGATTGTTACTATTTTACACACAAAGTCAACTTCACACTACACTCCACACTATGCACACAAAACTATTGTACCCTGTTACCTACCAACACACTTTATATATATACCTCGTACATAGTACACATTCACGCACATACAAACATGCACGCACGCCCACCACCATCGTCGCTACGATTCCACACCCAAATTAACTCCATATCACATTCATCATACGCACCCAGACAAATTTCACCCCATTTACACACGCTCGTCCGACAATAACCACACCTATACACCTGCCACACACACACACACCGTACACCTAAATAACCATCTCGTTCATTCCATTTCATTCACCAAGAACAAAAGCACCCACAAGAACCCATTTCATAATTTATACAGAATGCTACCAAAATTCTTTAGTTTTAACTCATTAAATCAATAGTATTAAGTGCTACCACCGCCGCAACTGCCAAGCTTTACCTTAGATGCACCTCCAGTCACCAATTACCACTAATCGGCCACACTCTCGGTCACCGTTCCACCACCCAACTCACCGGAGGTAACATAACAGAAGCAACAAACTTTCTCTACCGCCGTGTCGCTGCTGTCAACCATCATCACCACAAACCCATGGCTTCACTGTAATCACCGCCGGTCTCATAGCAGGACCACCGAAGCAAAGATCGGCCACCCTAATCTCCCGCTCCATCCTGATGCGATCTCCTAAACACCACGGTCACCGGTGTACCCAATACCAGAAGACCATCACTGCTGCCCCACTGTCACCAGCCACGCACCAACCTCTCGGATCTCCACAAACTAACATATCACCAACATCGTCGCCGTTAACTACCGGCGTACGTCACCGCCGGAATATCAACCACCAAATCCTAATTGTCTTGGCATCGGCATTGCCACTGCCGATTCACCTACCGGTCACCCCACCCAGTCTCTCGCTCTCTTATCTCACTCTATCGGCGGTCATTTGGTTGGAGGCACCGGCAATGGAGGTTGACAGCACAGCGTGGCAGCGGTGAAGGGCTGAACTAGGGGTTCACAACCGAAGGCGGCGATTGCACGACGGCAGTGGTTTGGCGACGGTGGCCGTTGCATTGAGGACCCCGGTGGTGGGTGAGGCTGCTCCGGGCCCGTCCTCGGTGGCCCCAATGGAATCACCGTCGCTGTCGCCGGGGCCCTTGGCTGCTCGCAGAGGCGTTGGGCGATGGAGTTGGAATTGACGGCATAAGGTCACCGCCGGAGTTGCTCGCCGGTGACCGAGTGCGGCCGGCGATGAGGATGTCATGATTTGGCAGAGGCGCTGCCGCTCTAGGGCTGGCTGCACTCTTCCTCCTCTCTGATCTTATTCCTCTTTTTTTACTCTCAATCCCGATTTTCTTTTCTCTTCTTTTCCCCCATTTTTTTTTCATTTTGTTTTTGACTCTTTTATCTTAATTTACTTACATATATAACACAAAAATACTACATATAATATTGTTCTCAATAATTAATGCTAATCACTTATGGAATTGCCGCCATTTTTTTTTTGGAATAATATAACTCAACTCAAAATGACCGTGACTAAACATCTAATTAACACCGCTTGCAAGGTCTTCACTAAAAGTCTAATTTCATCTTATGTACCACAATTGTCGTTAAATAATAATAATCGGGTAAACCTAGGTTCGGGGCATCACACGAGGAACCTATCCTAGCTTACGCTAACCTAAGCAATGCAAGCCTAGTTATCGCTCAGATACCATCTGTGACGAACCGAGTCGTCAATCACCCAATTCATATTATTCAAACAATATCACAACGCAATCCCAATCAGATTACAGAACCCAAGCGGCAGATGCTATAGTCTCAACACCAGCACAAATATCCCTAGTCAGATTACAAGTCCTACAAATAAGTTCCAAGATTTCTAAACTCCAAACTTGGCAGTGTCGTTCACATCCCTGCTTGAACTTGCTCAGCAAAATAATCATCTGCACTGGAAAATGTAAATGGTGGGGGGTGAGCCAGGTAGCTTAGTAAGTGGAATAATCATTGCACCGTAGGATCAGAATCAAACACGGTAAATTATTTCAGGATCGGTCAAAATATTCGAAGCTCAAAGCGTCAAAGAAACCGTGGCTTTGTACCCCGAACAATTAGTAAAGCAATTCACCATCCAACTTGCATATCAAACATAACACTTCAGCATCTTGCCTCTGGTATCTTCAAAGGATCCGCCAGTGATAGATGGCATGAAGTGTCGATCGGAGAAGTAATGAACACTGAGTCCTCAATAAGCACGAGCTGTCACGATTGTGCGAAGAATCCTAAAAAGCACGACCATGTCAATACCAATTTTCACTAAAACTCATCATTAATTTTTCCTCCATACAACGAGTATTATTTGAGCACCTCTAAAATTTTGGAGTGTTACATTCTTCCCTCCTTAAAAGAATTTCGTTCGCGAAATTCACCAACCTCATATATGAATCAACAACTTCAAAATTCTGCTTATAATTATCGAAACGCCAAGGAACCTATCCTGGCTTACGCTAACCTAAGCAATTCAAGCCTAGGTATCGCTCTGATACCAACTGTGACGACCCGAGTCATCAATCGCCCAATTCATATTTTTCAAACAATATCACAACCCCAATCAGATTACAGAACCCAAGCGGCTCATACTATAACCTCAACACAAGCACAAATATCTCGAGTCCGATTACAAGACCTACAAATAAGTTCCAAGATTTCTAAATTCCAAAATTACAAGTCCCGTTCACATCCCCGCTTGAACTCGCTCATCAAAATAATCATCTGCACTGGAAAGGTAAATGGTGGGGGGTGAGCCGGGTACCACAGTAATTGGAATAATCATAGCACCATAGGATCACAATCAAGCACGGTATATAATTTTAGGATCAGTCAAAATACACGAAGCTCATACCGTCAAAGCAATCGTGGCTTTGTACCCCGAACAATTAGTAAAGCAATTCACTCTCCAACTTGCATATCAAACATAACACTTCAGCTTGTTCCCTCCGGTATCCTCAAAGGATCCGCCAAAACTCAGCCGTATCATAATCATAATATATCATGCACGTAGACAAATCACTGGAGCACTGTCATTGATCAAAAGTACTAAAGCCGCGTCCCGCAAATATATTTCAAAAATAAAATATTTACCAACCTCCTAAACAAAGTATTTCTGGTAGATTTAAGAACAACAGTGTTTAGGAGTACGGGGAACGTTAAGAGATAACCACGTGGCATAAAAGAATAGCGATATGTAATTCCCCTTACCTAAATCACGAAGAATCCACTTATACCATCGCTCGCAATCAGGCCCTATGATTGCTTTTCATCTTTTGTCCCTCTTTAGTTGGTCTACCCACAGATAAAAGTCAAAGATAATATAACTTGAAAAGATCAAGGGCCCATTTATAGAAATTTCTAGGAAGCACGAGGTGTAAAGAAACACGACGCGGCGCGACAAGGCTATGCCACCTAGCAAGCACGACAATGCTAACCAAAGCACGATAAAACTCGAAGCAGGAGGTGGAAAAACAAGGATGTGCCACCGAACAAGCACGACAAGGCTAAGGAAAGCACGTCAAGGCTTGAAGCACGACGTGTTGCAATACTATCTTGACACGTCACAAGCATGACAATGATAGGGAGCATCAAGTGTCGATCAGAGAGGTAATGAACACCGAGTCCTCAATAAGCACGAGGCGTCACGATTGTGCGAAGACACCTAACAAGCACGAGAATGTCAATCCTAATTTTCACTTAAAATCATCATTAATTTATTTCTCAATCCAACAAGTAATATTTGAGCACGTCCATAATTTTGGGGTGTTACATTCTTCCCTCCTTAGAAGAATTTTGTACGTAAAATTCACCAAACACAAATACGAATCAACAACTTCAAAATTATGCTTAGAATTATCCCAAGGCCGATGAACCTATCCTGGTTACGCTAACCCAAGCAATTCAAGCCTAGTTATCGCTCAGATACCATCTGTGACGAACCGAGTCGTCAATCACCCAATTCATATTATTCAAACAATATCACAACGCAATCCCAATCAGATTACAGAACCCAAGCGGCAGATACTATAGCCTCAACACCAGCACAAATATCCCGAGTCAGATTACAAGTCCTACAAATAAGTTCCAAGATTTCTAAACTCCAAAATTGCAAGTGTCGTTCACATCCCTGCTTGAACTTGCTCATCAAAATAATCATCTGCACTGGAAAATGTAAATGGTGGGGGGTGAGCCAGGTAGCCCAGTAAGTGGAATAATCATTGCACCGTAGGATCAGAATCAAACACGGTAAATTATTTCAGGATCAGTCAAAATATTCGAAGCTCAAACCGTCAAAGAAACCGTGGCTTTGTACCCCGAACAATTAGTAAAGCAATTCACCATCCAACTTGCATATCAAACATAACACTTCAGCATCTTGCCTCTGGTATCTTCAAAGGATCCGCCAGTGATAGGTGGCATGAAGTGTCGATCGGAGAAGTAATGAACACTGAGTCCTCAATAAGCACGAGCTGTCACGATTGTGCGAAGAATCCTAAAAAGCACGACCATGTCAATACCAATTTTCACTAAAACTCATCATTAATTTTTCCTCCATACAACGAGTATTATTTGAGCACCTCTAAAATTTTGGAGTGTTACATTCTTCCCTCCTTAAAAGAATTTCGTTCGCGAAATTCACCAACCTCATATATGAATCAACAACTTCAAAATTCTGCTTATAATTATCGAAACGCCGAGGAACCTATCCTGGCTTACGCTAACCTAAGCAATTCAAGCCTAGGTATCGCTCTGATACCAACTGTGACGACCCGAGTCATCAATCGCCCAATTCATATTTTTCAAACAATATCACAACCCCAATCAGATTACAGAACCCAAGCGGCTCATACTATAACCTCAACACAAGCACAAATATCTCGAGTCCGATTACAAGACCTACAAATAAGTTCCAAGATTTCTAAATTCCAAAATTACAAGTCCCGTTCACATCCCCCCTTGAACTCGCTCATCAAAATAATCATCTGCACTGGAAAGGTAAATGGTGGGGGGTGAGCCGGGTACCACAGTAATTGGAATAATCATAGCACCATAGGATCACAATCAAGCACGGTATATAATTTTAGGATCAGTCAAAATACACGAAGCTCATACCGTCAAAGCAATCGTGGCTTTGTACCCCGAACAATTAGTAAAGCAATTCACTCTCCAACTTGCATATCAAACATAACACTTCAGCTTGTTCCCTCCGGTATCCTCAAAGGATCCGCCAAAACTCAGCCGTATCATAATCATAATATATCATGCACGTAGACAAATCACTGGAGCACTGTCATTGATCAAAAGTACTAAAGCCGCGTCCCGCAAATATATTTCAAAAATAAAATATTTACCAACCTCCTAAACAAAGTATTTCTGGTAGATTTAAGAACAACAGTGTTTAGGAGTACGGGGAACGTTAAGAGATAACCACGTGGCATAAAAGAATAGCGATATGTAATTCCCCTTACCTAAATCACGAAGAATCCACTTATACCATCGCTCGCAATCAGGCCCTATGATTGCTTTTCATCTTTTGTCCCTCTTTAGTTGGTCTACCCACAGATAAAAGTCAAAGATAATATAACTTGAAAAGATCAAGGGCCCATTTATAGAAATTTCTAGGAAGCACGAGGTGTAAAGAAACACGACGCGGCGCGACAAGGCTATGCCACCTAGCAAGCACGACAATGCTAACCAAAGCACGATAAAACTCGAAGCAGGAGGTGGAAAAACAAGGATGTGCCACCGAACAAGCACGACAAGGCTAAGGAAAGCACGTCAAGGCTTGAAGCACGACGTGTTGCAATACTATCTTGACACGTCACAAGCATGACAATGATAGGGAGCATCAAGTGTCGATCAGAGAGGTAATGAACACCGAGTCCTCAACAAGCACGAGGCGTCACGATTGTGCGAAGACACCTAACAAGCACGAGAATGTCAATCCTAATTTTCACTTAAAATCATCATTAATTTATTTCTCAATCCAACAAGTAATATTTGAGCACGTCCATAATTTTGGGGTGTTACATTCTTCCCTCCTTAGAAGAATTTTGTACGTAAAATTCACCAAACACAAATACGAATCAACAACTTCAAAATTATGCTTAGAATTATCCCAAGGCCGATGAACCTATCCTGGTTACGCTAACCCAAGCAATTCAAGCCTAGTTATCGCTCAGATACCATCTGTGACGAACCGAGTCGTCAATCACCCAATTCATATTATTCAAACAATATCACAACGCAATCCCAATCAGATTACAGAACCCAAGCGGCAGATACTATAGCCTCAACACCAGCACAAATATCCCGAGTCAGATTACAAGTCCTACAAATAAGTTCCAAGATTTCTAAACTCCAAAATTGCAAGTGTCGTTCACATCCCTGCTTGAACTTGCTCATCAAAATAATCATCTGCACTGGAAAATGTAAATGGTGGGGGGTGAGCCAGGTAGCCCAGTAAGTGGAATAATCATTGCACCGTAGGATCAGAATCAAACACGGTAAATTATTTCAGGATCGGTCAAAATATTCGAAGCTCAAACCGTCAAAGAAACCGTGGCTTTGTACCCCGAACAATTAGTAAAGCAATTCACCATCCAACTTGCATATCAAACATAACACTTCAGCATCTTGCCTCTGGTATCTTCAAAGGATCCGCCAGTGATAGGTGGCATGAAGTGTCGATCGGAGAAGTAATGAACACTGAGTCCTCAATAAGCACGAGCTGTCACGATTGTGCGAAGAATCCTAAAAAGCACGACCATGTCAATACCAATTTTCACTAAAACTCATCATTAATTTTTCCTCCATACAACGAGTATTATTTGAGCACCTCTAAAATTTTGGAGTGTTACATTCTTCCCTCCTTAAAAGAATTTCGTTCGCGAAATTCACCAACCTCATATATGAATCAACAACTTCAAAATTCTGCTTATAATTATCGAAACGCCGAGGAACCTATCCTGGCTTACGCTAACCTAAGCAATTCAAGCCTAGGTATCGCTCTGATACCAACTGTGACGACCCGAGTCATCAATCGCCCAATTCATATTTTTCAAACAATATCACAACCCCAATCAGATTACAGAACCCAAGCGGCTCATACTATAACCTCAACACAAGCACAAATATCTCGAGTCCGATTACAAGACCTACAAATAAGTTCCAAGATTTCTAAATTGCAAAATTACAAGTCCCGTTCACATCCCCCTTGAACTCGCTCATCAAAATAATCATCTGCACTGGAAAGGTAAATGGTGGGGGGTGAGCCGGGTACCACAGTAATTGGAATAATCATAGCACCATAGGATCACAATCAAGCACGGTATATAATTTTAGGATCAGTCAAAATACACGAAGCTCATACCGTCAAAGCAATCGTGGCTTTGTACCCCGAACAATTAGTAAAGCAATTCACTCTCCAACTTGCATATCAAACATAACACTTCAGCTTGTTCCCTCCGGTATCCTCAAAGGATCCGCCAAAACTCAGCCGTATCATAATCATAATATATCATGCACGTAGACAAATCACTGGAGCACTGTCATTGATCAAAAGTACTAAAGCCGCGTCCCGCAAATATATTTCAAAAATAAAATATTTACCAACCTCCTAAACAAAGTATTTCTGGTAGATTTAAGAACAACAGTGTTTAGGAGTACGGGGAACGTTAAGAGATAACCACGTGGCATAAAAGAATAGCGATATGTAATTCCCCTTACCTAAATCACGAAGAATCCACTTATACCATCGCTCGCAATCAGGCCCTATGATTGCTTTTCATCTTTTGTCCCTCTTTAGTTGGTCTACCCACAGATAAAAGTCAAAGATAATATAACTTGAAAAGATCAAGGGCCCATTTATAGAAATTTCTAGGAAGCACGAGGTGTAAAGAAACACGACGCGGCGCGACAAGGCTATGCCACCTAGCAAGCACGACAATGCTAACCAAAGCACGATAAAGCTCGAAGCAGGAGGTGGAAAAACAAGGATGTGCCACCGAACAAGCACGACAAGGCTAAGGAAAGCACGTCAAGGCTTGAAGCACGACGTGTTGCAATACTATCTTGACACGTCACAAGCATGACAATGATAGGGAGCATGAAGTGTCGATCAGAGAGGTAATGAACACCGAGTCCTCAATAAGCACGAGGCGTCACGATTGTGCGAAGACACCTAACAAGCACGAGAATGTCAATCCTAATTTTCACTTAAAATCATCATTAATTTTTTCTCAATCCAACAAGTAATATTTGAGCACCTCTAAAATTTTGGAGTGTTACATTCTTCCCTCCTTAAAAGAATTTCGTTTGCGAAATTCACCAAACTCAAATAGGAATCAACAACTTCAAAATT